>JAWMRA010000067.1:1465432-1481948 GCA_035584735.1 Pseudotriccus pelzelni
TGGGGACCAAGCCCCCGGACTGTGGGGGACAGGCCCCAGGAATGGGGGGGACAATCCCCAGGAATGTGGGGGACAATCCCAAGGAATGTGGGGGACAATCCCAAGGAATGTGGGTGGACAATCCAAAGGAACTTGGGGAGCAATCCCAGGGAATCTGGGGGATGTGGGGAACACACAAAAGCCCGGCAGTGCTTGGGAAGCAGAGGGAAGGCAGGAATTAAACAGCGCCTGAGCTCAGCCTCATTTTCAGGAAGGGCTTTTTTTTTTATACCATAATTTTAAGCGATAAACCTGAAAACGCCCCAAAATTCAGCAGCGCCAGGGAAATTTTGGTGCCTCGATAGTAACGGTGTCGAAGGTTCTGGTGCCCAAACCCCCCGTGGCAGAACCACCCAGGCTGTTCCTGAGCTGCTTTTTCCCCTCGTTGCCACGACCGGGAGCTCAAACCAAAATAGTTTTTCCCATTCTGTCGATTTTTCACAGCAAGAGAGAGGGGGAAAAAAAAAGCTTGGGTTTGTGTCAGGAGATGGTAGGGTTTTTTTAAGTGGCATTTGAGGAAACCGGTATTTTTAGCAGGATTTTGTCACTGCAGAGCTGAGGCTTTGCCCAATGGGCTGGTGTTTGTGTCTCTGCCCTGTGGATCCAGCTGGGAATGGGGCTGGGATTCCCAAAGCCAGGGGCCATGGGGAGACAGGAATGTGCATCCGTGTCGTAGTCATGTTCAGGGGGGCCATGAGGGCTTGGCAGGGCTGGTTTGGGGCTCTGGAGGGACCCTCCTCCTTCCCACTGAAATTAGGAATCCCGGAGGCAAGGAGCAGGTTGGGATACAGTGGGAATTCTCTGCTTGGCCGCTGCTTTTGGCCCCTCATCCTCTCTGTGTCCAGGGGGGAATCGACGCCTTCCGGGCGCTCAGCGGTTCCTCCACAGCTTCTCCATCCTTTTTTTTGGAGAGTCTCAAAGGCTCTTCAGAAAATTCCAGCTCCTTTCCCGCGTGGCTGGAGGGGGGTGAGGGGCAGGGCAGAGCCTCCACCTGCTTCCCCATCCTCATCCTCCCTCCCTTGTGTGTTCCCTGGGATCAGATCTGTCCTGTCTGACTCCGGCGCGGGGCCCTCGAGGAACGTTCCGGGCTGTGGAGGAGTGAGGGGAAAGATGGGCCATTGGGAGAGTGTCCCTGCACAGAGTGAAGCCAGCCCAGCCCTGCGCCGCTCCAGGAGGAATTCTGCCACGGGAGGTAAACCAGGGGCCTCTCACAGCCCCCCTTCTCCGGGGAATGGCTTCAGTCCTTCCCCCACAGCTTTCTGTCCTCCCTCCACGCTCCCGGAGCCTTGGAATGGTGGCTGCTCCCAGCTCTGGGGGGCTTCTCGCTCCGAAAACCTGTGGTGTAAATCAATGTCCGTGGGTAAACAGCAAGATCTTCCTTAAATTCCAGAGGTTTGACAGAAATCCTGCCAAACTGGCTCAGGAACTGCCCCTGCCTGGTTTCTGTATCTTGTATTTCACGTAGAAGGAGCCGGGCAGACCTGGGAATTCCCAGAGGATCCCTGGCACCGGCAGGGAAAGGGTTTTGTTAATGAACCCCCCGGTGGATCCGCAGCTCTGGAGGGGTGCGGGGAGGGGGTGCGAGGCCACCTGCTGATGTTTGCACAGCTGGAGCTGCTGCCCTGCCACGGTCCCCTCGCTGCGAGGGCTCCCCGTGTGCTCAGGCCCCTCCTGGCCCTGTTTGGGTTTGGGGTGGGGACTCCTTTTATCGGAGTCTGCAGGGCTTTGGCGCCGCCTTTGATGTCGTGAGAACGGGGCAGGAGGAGCGGAGGGTCCAGTAACTGCCGGGGCAGAGCTCAAGGCCGGCCCTGGCGGAGAGTGAAGGGGTGGGAGAGGAGAATTACCTGGCGATGCCGCCCTTGGCGGGACGTTCCCTCCTCCCGGGGAGGAGCCGGTGCCGCAGCGTGAGGCTGGCGAGGGTCTGGCTGCACCAGGAACGGTCCCTGGCACACGTCCCACCCCAGCAAACAAACTCGACTGTGCAGAACAACCCCCCCCCCCCCCCCAGATCGAACCCCAACAGCCACCAAGTGGAAAATTGCATCGGGATTGGGAATAACCGGTGGAAGCAGCAGCGTCGGGGCAGCTCTGGGCACACACAGAGGGGGCAGAGACTCTTTTCTCCCCCTCATAGGGAGAAAAGGCGTGCCTGGGGAGGGAGAGAGCGGGAATTTGGGAAGCAGAGGGCCGGGATGGGCCCTGTGCAGCCCCCTGGGCTGCTCCCCTGAGCCCTGTCTCCCTGTGCAGGGTTCTGGCACCGGTGACGAGCGATGGGGTATGATGTAGCTCGTTTCCAGGGCGACGTTGATGAGGACCTTATATGCCCCATCTGCAGCGGGGTCCTGGAGGAGCCAGTTCAGGTAGGTCCCACCTCAGCACCGATTTGGGCTGCTGGAAGGCTCTGGTGGCAGCCCCAGACTCGTGGATGTCCGGATCAGGTGGTGAGCGCCGTGCGCTCTGTGGGCTCCCCGGATTCGGAGCTTTCCTGGGAAGGGTTCAAGTAGCACAGGAGAGGAATCGGCACCAGGGATAAAGCTCCGTGTTCCCCAGAATCTGCTTCCTCTCCCCAGTCCTGAATACTCTCAGCTGCAGTTTGGACACAGCCAAGTGATGGTTTAATCTGGGAAAATGATGACATTTAGGATCCTGGTCCTTCCTGCCCCACCAGCCCTTGCAGGAGACAGCAAGTCCTGGGATGGAGCGGAGCAGGAGCGCTGCCCCAAGGGGTCTGTGCCATCCCAGGGATCCATGGGCTGAGGCCAGCGGTGCCAGGTCCTACCCTGGGGTCACAGCAACCCCCTGGAATGCCCCAGGATGGAGGAAGAGTGACTGGAAAGCTGGGAAAGGGCCTGGGGGTGCTGGTGACGGAAGGGGCTGGAGAACTGAGGGAGCCGGGGAGGGGCTCAGCCTGGAGAGGAGGAGGCTCAGGGGGGACCTTCTCCCTCTCCACAATTCCCTGACAGGAGGGGGGAGCCGGGGGAGGTGGTGGAGTCCCCACCCCTGGAGGTGCCCAAGGAAGGCCTGGCCGTGGCACTCGGTGCTCAGGGCTGGGAGACAAGGTGGGCATCGGGCACGGGGCAGACTCGGTCCCGGAGATGTTTTCCAGCCCCGGGGCCCCCGTGAGTGACCCACGTGTGTGTGTGTGTGTGTGTGTCGTGCCGCTCCGCAGGCTCCCCACTGCGAGCACGCCTTCTGCAATGCCTGCATCACGCAGTGGTTCTCGCAGCAGCAGACGTGCCCCGTGGACCGCAGCGTGGTGACGGTCGCCCACCTCCGCCCGGTGCCGCGGATCATGCGGAACATGCTGTCCAAGCTGCAGATCACCTGTGACAACGCTGTGTTCGGCTGCACGGCCGTCGTGCGCCTCGACAACCTCATGTCTCACCTCAACGACTGCGAGCACAACCCCAAGCGCCCGGTGACGTGCGAGCAGGGATGCGGGTGAGGAGGGGCCCGGGGTTTGAGGGCCGTGGGGCTGCAGAAAGGGTTGGGAGGGGCTGTGGACTCTCTCAAGGCCCTGCAGAGAGACCTTGACAAACTAGAGGGGTGGGCAGTCACCAACCCCGTGAAGTTCAAGGGCCGGATTCTGCACCAGGGACGGAGCGGCCCTGGATCTACGGACAGGGGCCGGAAAGGGGCCCGGATTGGAGATAGTGAGATCTCCTTGGATGAAGTCAGAACCTGGATCAGGTCCATACGCTGTCAGGTTCTGCTCCCTGATCCCTTTGGAGGAGGGAAATCCCCGTGCCACACGGCACTGTGGCAGTGGTGGTTTATTCCCATAACCCTCCCCAGACCGTTTGGCACGGCAGGGCCTTCCCACACCCATCGGAGGTGCCGGAGCTGGTCCTCCACGCCCGGATTAGTTCTGGAAGCTGCTCGCGCGCCGATGCCGAGCGCTCTGCTTGTAGCTTCCCCTAACGCGGGGCCTCCACGTTTTTCTCCTAACGCTTGGCAGCTTGGAAATGCCCAAAGACGAGCTGCCAAACCACAACTGCATCAAGCACCTGCGGTCGGTGGTGCAGCAGCAGCAGACACGGATCGCCGAGCTGGAGAAGACCTCAGCGGAGCACAAGCACCAGCTGGCCGAGCAGGTGGGTCCGGCCGTGCCGGGCTTGTGCCAGGTTCTTCTGGTCCCCAGGGGGTGCTTGGACACCAAAATGCCAAAAAAAAAAAGGGGCTGGAGTATGGCTGGGGCTCTGTGGGTGCTGGGGTGGCACCGAGGGCTCTGCGGGGCCAGTCGGTGCCACGTGGCCCTGCCGGTGACTCCGTTCCCAAATCCCCATTTTCCCTGCCGTGGCAGAAGCGGGATATCCAGCTGCTCAAGGCCTACATGCGGGCGATCCGCAGCGTCAACCCCAACCTGCAGAACCTGGAGGAGACCATCGAGTACAACGAGATCCTGGAGTGAGTCCCAGGGCTGGGCGGGGGCAGCCCCACATGGGGCAGAGGGGACTGGGAATCTGCCAGCGTGGGCTGAGGGACTGGGAAGGGACTGAAGTGCCTTCTGATGAGAAGGAAACGGTTCAGAAGAGCGAAGAGGGGAGTTTGTGCTGGGGGTGGCACGTGAGCTGCTCGCACAATGGGTTCGGAGTGTTATTGTTCCACCTGCATCCTGCCCACGCACGGGAAGCTGCCAAATTCCTTCCTCCTTGGGAGAAAGGCTGGAGGAAGCAGCTCCTTGCTCGTCCTCTCTCCCCTCCCTGGAGGGAGGGATCGTGGAGCTGATTGAAGCAGCCTGGGATGAAAACAGGAGGGGAAGGTGGGGAGGTTCAGTGTTCCCCATCCAGACTCACTCCCGAGCGGGGAGAGGCCCCGAGACAAAGCCAGTCCCCAGCTTTGGGGGAAAAGTGTGATTGCAGCCAGATTGGGATTGACAGGACAAGAGGAAACGGCCTCAAGCTGCCCCAAGGCAGGTTCAGGTTGGAAATCAGGAAGAATTTCTCCATGGAAAGGCTGGTCGGGCACTGGAAGGGGCTGCCCAGGGAGATGGTGGGGTGGTGTCCAGGGAATGACTGGACGTGGCACTGAGTGCTCTGGGCTGGGTGACAAGATGGGATCGGGCACAGCTTGGACTCGATGATCCCGGAGGGCTTTTCTAACCCTGAGGATTCTGGGATTCTACCCCGAAAACACGTGTGTGTGTGTCCCCCACCCTCTGTGTCCCCAGGTGGGTGAACTCCCTGCAGCCGGCGCGGGTGACGCGGTGGGGCGGGATGATCTCCACGCCGGACGCGGTGCTCCAGGCCGTCATCAAGCGCTCGCTGGTGGAGAGCGGCTGCCCCGCGTCCATCATCAACGAGCTCATCGAGAACGCCCACGAGCGGAACTGGCCGCAGGGCCTGGCCACGCTGGAGACGCGCCAGATGAACCGGCGCTACTACGAGAACTATGTGGCCAAGCGCATCCCCGGGAAGCAGGCGGTGGTGGTGATGGCCTGCGAGAACCAGCACATGGGCGAGGACATGGTGCTCGAGCCGGGACTCGTCATGATCTTTGCACACGGAGTGGAGGAGATCTGAGGGATTGCGGGGACAGACGCTTCGAGGGAGAGGAGGGGGAAGGTGCAGGGAGGGGGAGGCCCAGGGAGGCCGCTCAGAACTGCGGGCATTCCCTGGTCACCGACGTGGGTTTTAGGGAAGTGTCCCCTCCGACCTCTTGGCTCCTCAGCGACACGGTTAAACCCCTCTGGTAGACCCTGCGCAGAGCTCGGCCGGCGCTGCAGCCCCTCCACGTGCCCCCTTTGCTTCCCCGTTCCGTGTCTTTGTTGGACAGAAGGAGCCACAGCTCCACTCGCACTGCCAGACCCCTCGGTGGGTCCCCCAAATCCCGGCTCACGATCCAGCCCAGACCCCCCAGGACCAGCCCTGCTGCCCGGCAGCTCTCACTCATTCCGTAGCCAATTTCCCCCCGGGATTTCTCACCCCCTCTGGGTTTTCCACCTCACTCTCTGGTGTCTCTCCAAGCTTTTATCTGACCCCGCAGCGGCGGGAGCTGCTCCCCTCCTGCGGGTGGGGAAGGGGCTTGTCTTGGTGTCCCCAAATTGGGCACTGCCAGTGTCACTGACCCCGGAGCCAAACAGCTGCAGCCAAGTCCCTGGAGTGGGGGGTCCTCGGCCTTGGGGACCCCTCTGTCCCCCCCTTGCTCTGTGCATGCCCCAGCCCCTCTCCTCGGGAGCAGCCGTCTCCCCTCGGGCATCTCCCACCTCCCCCTGGTCCTGCCCCGTGTTTGGCTCCCCTTTCTCCACTGTTGGTGTTACTTTTCCTGACACTTGTGATTGTGGTTCTGTATTTTTTGTACTTTTTTTTGGCCTTTTTTTTTTTCATTTTTATTCCCCCCTTTTATTTGAGTTTCGAAAGTACCACAGGCAGGCGCCTCTGGCCTGGTTCCGTGGGACTTGTTGGGAATTTAATTTATTTGCGTTTGTTTTGTTGTTTTTTACCATCGTTTCTCCTCCGGCGTCGGTCCCAGCGGATCGGGCAGGAGGCAGGGATTGAAGTGATCAATAAACAGCGTTCTGGTTGCTTTATCGTTGCTTTGGGGGCCTCCACCTGCACCCTGAAACCCCCCACCACGGAGGGGAGGGGAAAACTGGGTGGGTTTGGGGGTGTCCTTCCCATCCTGGGGGGATCCAGGTATCCTGAGGAGTCCCCGAGGTCAATAAATGATGGGCTTCCACCACCCCGGGAGGGAACGGGCCACACCGGGGGTGAGGCTGAGTGTCCGGGGGGGCTCCAGCCACGAGGGTCCCCCTGGCCTTTTGTGCTCCGCAAAAAGGACAAACCTGTCCCGCGGCTCTCACCGGTAAAAGAGCCGGTACCGGGGCTGGGGGGCTCCTCCCCGCTCCCACCCCGGAATCGGAGGGGGCGTTCCCCTCGTCTCCGCCGTTAAAACAGCCGGTACGGGGGCTCCCCGCTGCTGTCGCCGGTAAGAACGGCCAGAACGGGGGTGTTTTCCGCCGCTGCCGCCGGTGAAGGAGCCGGGACCGGGAGTGGGACCCGCGCCGAAAAAAAAGAAAAAAAAAACATCTTCGGCGTCACGGACAGGATTCGAACCTGTGCGGGGAAACCCCATTGGATTTCGAGTCCAACGCCTTAACCACTCGGCCACCGTGACTCTCGCGCCTCCGTGCGCCGCGCTCCGCATAGACCGGCCCGGCCCCGGGACCCGCCGGGGCCTCTGCTCGGCACCGGGCGGGGGGATCCACCGGGATCTCACACGGGATCCACCCGGGATCCCCCCGGATCTCACCCGGGATCCCCCCGGAGCTCCCCGCCCCGCCTCGGGGCCACAGCCGCTCCAGCCCCCCGCACGACACCCGTGGAATCGCGGAGTGGTTCGGGTGGGAAGGGACCGTAAAGGTCGTCTCATTCCGCCCCCCTGCCATGGGCAGCGACACCTTCCACCAGCCCAGGCCGCTCCAGCCGGGATTTGGACGCTTCCAGCCACAGCTGCTCTGGCAAATGGATTCCAGTGCCTTGCCACCCTCCAGAGGAGGATTTTTTTGTGCTCATATCTAATCTAAACCTCCTCTCTCAGTTCGACCCCGTTCCCCCTCGTCCCGTCACTGCGAGCCCTCGCAAACAGCCTCGCCCCGTCTTTGCCGAAAGTTCCCTGCGGGTCCCGGGAGGCCACAGGGAGGTCACCCCGGAGCCTTCCCTTCCCCAGGCCGAGCAATCCCAGTTCTCCGGCCCTTCCTCACGGCGGAGCCGCTCCATCCTTCCCTCGGATCACCTCGGTGCCTCCTCCGGCCTCGCTCCGACAGGTCCAGCCGCTAACGGAGGCCGCGGGCGGCGGGGCCGGAACAGGACCGGCAGTACCGGAGGGGGAACAGAAGTACCGGAGCGGGACCGGGGGTGGCAGAGGGGGAGCAGCGGTACCGGAGCAGGCCCGGCGGTGCCGGAGCGGTACCGGTGGTACCGGAGCAGGCCCGGCCGTACCGGAGCGGTACCGGCCGTACCGGAGCAGGCCCGGCCGTACCGGAGCAGGCCCGGCGGTACCGGACAGGACCGGCAGTACCGGAGCAGGCCCGGCCGTACCGGAGCAGGCCCGGCAGGGGGAGCGGCGGCAGCGGCAGTGCCGGCGCGGGGCCCGCAGGGGGAGCCCGCGGGCGGGCGGAGGCGGCGCGGCCCGGCCCGCTCAAGATGGCGGTGCGGAAGAAGGACGGCGGCCCCAACGTCAAGTACTACGAGGCCTCGGACACCGTCAGCCAGTTCGACAACGTGCGGCTCTGGCTCGGCAAGAACTACAAGAAGGTAGGAGGGCGAGGGCGCGATGGGGCAGCGCGGCCGCCCCGCGCCGGGCCCGGCCTGTCACGGCGGCGCCGCCATCGCCCCCCCCCACCCCACACACACACCCACCGCCGGGCCCCGCGGCCGCGCTGACCCCCCGCTCCCCCCCCAAAGTACATCCAGGCGGAGCCCCCCACCAACAAGTCGCTGTCGAGCCTGGTGGTGCAGCTGCTGCAGTTCCAGGAGGAGGTGTTCGGGAAGCACGTCAGTAACGCGCCCCTCACCAAGCTGCCGGTGAGAGCCGCCGGCACCGGGCGTGGAGGGGGGGGGGGGACGCGGGGGGAACACCCGGGGGTCTGGGGACAAGGCCCCGAGCGGGGACGGTGCCCCCAAAAGCGTGCAGGGATGGACCCCGATGGGCCTGGGACGGGGTCCTGGAGACCCGGGTGAAGGCTCCAGTGAACGGGGGAGGAGGACCTTGACTGGGGACAGCACCCAAAATGTGGGGACAACCCCCTGATAGCTGGGGCCAGCCCTCAGTGCCCTGGGGACAGCATCCCAGTCCTCAGGGACAGCCCCAGTGAGCTGGGGACAAGGCCCCGATGAGCAGGGACGAGGTCCTGAGCAGGGACAGTGCCCAAAAGATGTGGGGGGAGCACTGTAATGATCTGGGTACAAGACCCCAAAGACCTGGGGACAGGGCCTGGGACGGAGCCCCACGGTGAGCTGGGGACAAGGACCTGAGTGGGGACGGCACCCGAAGGCCCAGTGACCCCGTTCAGGCTTGCAGTGAGCTGGGGACAGCACCTGACCACGGAGAGCAGCCCCGGGACAGTGCCCTGGTCAGGGACATGCCCTGGGGACAGTGCCCGGGGATCCTGGGCACCCTTCTGCTGGCAGCTGCCCCCAAGCAGCATGTGTGTCCCAAGGACCAGGGGACACTGCCCCAGGGACGCAGGACAGCACCCCATGGCCCTGGGGATGGTGTCCCCACGCAGGGACAGGTCCCCAGCTGGGCCTGCATCCCAGCCCGAGGCACCGGGATGAGGGGATGGCACCCCGATGGAATGGCACCCAGACCTGGGGATGGCACCCAGACCTGGGGATGGCACCTCAGCGAGGGAATGGCACCCTGATGAGGAGGTGTCACCGCAACAAGGGGGTGAGGGTGACACCCTGCCCTGCTCCCCCTGCCACCCCCCTGACCCGCCTCCTCCTCTTCCAGATCAAATGCTTCCTGGATTTCAAGGCAGGGGGAGCCCTGTGCCACATCCTGGCAGCGGCCTATAAATTCAAGAGCGACCAAGGATGGTGAGCACCCATCTGCACCCATCGGGGCTGGGGGGTCTTGGGTGGTTTGGGGGGGCCCTGAGGGGGTCCCGGGGCCAGGGGTGGGGGTCCCCTCCGTGGGAACAGCCTGGGGTGGTCTCGGGCAGGGGTGCATGGGGTGGGCTGGTTGTAGGGCTCCCACCTCCGGAGCAGACGGACCCCTGATGGGGTTCAGGCGCGTGTCCCACCCCCAACCCCCCCAAATTTTGGGTGCTGACAAGGAGACCTGAGCTGTGGCTTTCATGAGAGTCGCTCTTTTCTTCCAATAAGGCGGCGTTTCGATTTCCAGAATCCCTCGCGGATGGACCGCAACGTGGAGATGTTCATGACCATCGAGAAATCCCTGGTGCAGGTAAGAAGCCCCGTCCCTGAGCCCGCCCCAGGCCCCCTTGTGCCCCTCCAACCTCACCACTCTGTTCTCCCACCCCCCAGAACAACTGCCTGGCCCGGCCCAACATCTTCCTGCACCAGGAGATCGAGCCCAAACTGCTGGGCAAGCTGAAGGACATCGTCAAGAGGCACCAGGTGGGTGGCAGCTCTGGGGTGGGGGGCACCGGGGGGTGGGGGGTTCATCCAACGCCTCATCCTGGTATTTAGCTCTGGATCCAACCCCCGGCTCTCGCAGGGCACCGTGACCGAGGACAAGAGCAACGCGTCCCACATTGTCTGCCCCGTCCCTGGGAACCTGGAGGAAGGTGGGTGTGAGGGAGGGGTTGGGGGGGGGTCAGAGCTGTGCCTGGGATCGCGGGGGGCTCCGGGAGGGCTGGAGGATCAGTGCCAGCCCCCCCGTGTGTCCCGCAGAGGAGTGGGTCCGGCCGGTCATGAAGCGCGACAAGCAGGTACTGCTGCACTGGGGCTACTACCCGGACAGGTGAGAGGGCCCAGGTGGGGGGGCTGAAACTCTGGGGAGCCCCCTGAACCCCCAGAATCGCTGTGGGTGCTAGTCTGACCCCCGTCCTTCACCTGCAGCTACGACACCTGGATCCCTGCCAGCGAGATCGAGGCGTCCGTGGAGGACGCTCCGACGCCGGAGAAGCCTCGGAAGGTAACGGGGGTCCCCCAGGCTGGGGGAGCGGCCGCAGCCCCCTCCCCACCCCTCCCTGACACACCCCCACACCTGCCCAACAGGTCCACGCCAAGTGGATCCTGGACACGGACACCTTCAACGAGTGGATGAATGAGGAGGATTACGAGGTGACGGACGAGAAGAGCCCCGTCACCCGCAGGAAGAAGATCTCGGCCAAGACGCTGACGGATGAGGTCAGAGTGTGCCCAGAGCCCCCCCGTAGAGGGGGTGCTGGGGGTCTTGTCCCTCCCAGCTGAACCCAGTGACACCCCTCTGTGCCCCCCAGGTGAACAGCCCCGACTCGGACCGGCGGGACAAGAAGGGGGGTAACTACAAGAAGCGGAAGCGCTCGCCCTCCCCGTCGCCCACCCCTGAGGCCAAGAAGAAGAACGCAAAGAAGGGGTGAGCTGGGGAGGTCCAGAGAGGGGTCTGGGCCCCACAGAGGGGGGTGGGGGCTGGCCCTGGTGTGGTGGTGACCGGGCATGGGGGGTCTCTCCCTTCCTAGACCTTCCACCCCCTACAACAAATCCAAGCGCGGGCACCGCGAGGAGGAGCAGGAGGACTTGACAAAGGACATGGACGAGCCCTCGCCCGTCCCCAACGTGGAGGAGGTCACCCTGCCCAAAACAGGTCAGGGTGAGGATCGGAAGCCCCCGCCGTGAGGTTCCCCCATCTTGAGCTGGGGTGGGGTGGGGTGGGGAGTGTCCTGGGGGTGCTCAGTGCCAATTCCTTCCACCACAGTCAACACCAAGAAGGACTCGGAGTCAGCGCCCGTGAAGGGGGGCACCATGACAGACCTGGGTGAGTGAGGCACCGTGGCAGAGCCCCGGGACCCCCGGCCTGGCAGTGCCCAAAACCACCCCTCTCCTCCCTTCAGATGAGCAGGAAGATGAGAGCATGGAGACGGCTGGCAAGGTGAGCCCAGGGAAGGTGTTCCCAGCACGGGGGTCAACTCTTTATCCCTCTTTCTTTGCCCCTCTTCTGGGTGTAAAAAGGCCCTTTTCTGCCCGTCCCCTCACCCCTGGGGCTGCTAACACCTTTGCCCCACGCCACTGACCTCATCCTACTGTGGGTGAGGATGATGAAGGGCCCAGGACCCCGTTGCCCATGCTGTGCTGGTCTGTGGGCAGGACGAGGAGGAGAACGGCACTGGGAGCAAGGGGGAGCAGGCCAAGAACCCCGACCTGCACGAGGACAACGTGACGGAGCAGACCCACCACATCATCATCCCCAGCTACGCCGCCTGGTTCGACTACAACAGGTACAATGGGGCTGGCTGGGGATGAGGATGGGGGTGAGGAGGGTGTCCTGGCCACCCACCGGGGCCCTCCCCGAGCATCTCCTCTTGCAGCGTCCACGCCATCGAGCGCCGCGCCCTTCCCGAGTTCTTCAACGGCAAGAATAAATCCAAGACCCCGGAAATGTGAGGCCCGACACCCCCCCCCTTGCCACCCACCGTCGCCCCCGGGGCGTGCCCAGAGCTCACCCCCCTTTCCTCCCCCAGATACCTGGCCTACCGCAACTTCATGATCGACACGTACCGGCTGAACCCGCAGGAGTACCTCACCTCCACCGCCTGCCGCCGCAACCTGGCCGGCGACGTCTGTGCCATCATGCGGTGGGTGCGGTGCCCAGGGGTGGGGGTGGGGGGGCGGTTTGGCACCCCCCATGCTGGCAGGGCCAGCGGGGCTGGGACCGGCGTGGCACCGCGGTGCTGGCAGGGGCCTGGTGCTGGTGCGTCTGGGGGTCAGTGTGGCACCCTGGTGCTGACAGGGGTCCGGTGCCAATGGGGTAGCCCGATGCTGGTGGAGCGCCAGGGGCTGGCAGGTTTTGTGCCTTGGTGCTGGCAGGGCCGGTGGGGCAGGGGTGGTCAGCGTGGGACCCCCACAGACACCAGTGGGGCTCTGGCAGGGTCTGATCCCGGCTCTCCGCAGGGTCCACGCCTTCCTGGAGCAGTGGGGCCTCATCAACTACCAGGTGGACGCCGAGAGCCGTCCCACCCCCATGGGCCCCCCGCCCACCTCCCACTTCCACGTGCTGGCCGACACTCCCTCGGGGCTGGTGCCGCTGCAGCCCAAGACGCCCCAGGTGGGTGTGGGGGGCGTCCGCCCCGCCCAGCCGAGACCCCCCCCTGCCGCCCCCCGGTCCCTGCGGGGGCCGGGCGCGGGGTGGGGCGGGGGGTGGGGGATGCACAGCTTCGATCCGTGCCTGCCTCAGGGCCGGCAGAGCGACGGCGACGCCAAGACCGCCCGCAAGAGCAAAGAGATCGAAGAGCTCGTCAGCGAGACGGTGAAGGGGAAGCCGGAGCTGGTAGGCGGCTCCTTGGGGTCCGTGCCCCCGCCGCTGGCCGAGGAAGGCTCCTTCCCTCCTCCCCCTCGCGCCCCGCATGCCGCCCTGCCCCGGGGAGCAGGGACGCGGGGGGGACACCGTGACGAGACGGGGCACGAAGACTTCTCTGGGGTGGAGGGGCGGGGGGCGCCGGTATCCTGATGTCCCGTCCCACCGTGGCCTCATCCCAGCGTCCTCTCTCCCCTCAGCAGCCGACCTCGGCCTCGCAGCAGATGCTGAACTTCCCCGACAAGGGCAAGGAGAAGCCGGCCGACATGCAGAACTTCGGCCTCCGCACCGACATGTACACCAAGAAGAACGTCCCCTCCAAGGTGGGCACCCCTCGGCCCGGCCCCGGCGCCCCGCCCGCCGCCCCTCACCCCTCTCTCTCCCCCGCAGAGCAAAGCTGCCGCCAGCGCCACGCGGGAGTGGACGGAGCAGGAGACGCTGCTGCTGCTGGAGGTGAGTGGGGGTCCGTGGGGAGAGGGGAACGGGGCTGCCAGACCCTGCTGACGCCCCCCGCTCCATCCCACAGGCCCTGGAGATGTACAAGGACGACTGGAACAAGGTGTCAGAGCACGTGGGCAGCCGGACACAGGACGAGTGCATCCTGCACTTCCTGCGGCTGCCCATCGAGGATCCCTACCTGGAGGACTCGGAGGCGTCGCTGGGACCGCTGGCCTACCAGCCCATCCCCTTCAGCCAGTCGGGCAACCCTGTCATGAGCACCGTCGCCTTCCTCGCCTCCGTCGTCGACCCCCGCGTCGCCTCCGCCGCCGCCAAGTCGGCTCTGGGTACCTGCTCGGGCAGGGGTCCGGCCTGGGGGCTGCAGGAGGCCTGGGGGGGACCACAGGGACAGGGAGGATCCTGTAGCGAGACAGGAGGAGTGTTACGGGAAGAATCCTATAGGGAGTCCTATAGGAGGGTGAGATGAATCCTATAAGGAGTCCTATAGGAAGTTCTGCAGGGAGACAGGACAAGTCTGATGGGGAGAGAGAGGAATCCTGTGGGGAGCCAGGGCAGGGCCTGCGGAGCTGGGACAAGCCCCCCAAGGGATGTGAAGTGCTGGGGGGCTCCAAGGGGTGCTGGGGTCCCGCTGAGGCCTCCCTGGCACTTCCCCCAGAGGAATTCTCCAAGATGAAGGAGGAGGTGCCCACGGCGCTGGTGGAGGCCCACGTGCGCAAGGTGGAGGAGGCGGCCAAGGTGACGGGCAAGGCCGACCCCGCGTTCGGGCTGGAGAGCAGCGGCATCGCCGGCACCACCTCGGACGAGCCGGAGCGGATCGGTGAGGGGCCGGGGGGAGTTCAGGGGTCTGGCGGGGGGCAGTGGCAGGGCCTGAGCCCGGGTTTGTGTCCCCAGAGGAGAGCGGGACGGAGGAGGCGCGGGCTGACGCGCAGCCGGCTGAGGAGAAGAAGGAGGTGAAGGTAAGGGGGGGGCCGGGGAGGGGGTGGGAGCCGAGGAGGTGGCTGGGGCAGGACTCGAGTGGCCGTGGGGCCGGTCCCTCCTCAGGAGCCCCGGGACGGCAGCACCGAGGAGGAGGCAAAGGAGAAGCCTGGGGATACACCCAAGAAAGAAGAGGAGAAGGGGAAGGAGGTGGAGGGCGAGAAGGAGCCCGACAAGAGCGACAGCGATGGTGCAGGTGAGTGAGGGACCTGGCAGGGCTGGGGGGACACCGAGCCCCCCCCGACATTGCTGACACGGCCCCCACTGCGCCCCAGGAGAGCCGGAGAAGGAGAAGGAGGTGAAGGAGGGGCCAGACGAGGCACCCAAGGAGCCTCCTGAGCCTGAGGCCGAGCGCAAGGCCAAGGTGGAGCGGGACATCGGCGAGGGGAACCTCTCCACCGCCGCCGCCGCCGCGCTGGCCGCTGCTGCCGTGAAGGCCAAGGTGAGGGCGGGGGGTCCGGGCTGGGGGGGAGCACAACCCAAACGTGGGCTCTGATCCCCCCGGCTGCCCTTCCCCAGCACCTGGCGGCCGTGGAGGAGCGGAAGATCAAGTCCCTCGTGGCGCTGCTGGTGGAGACGCAGATGAAGAAGCTGGAGATCAAACTGCGGCACTTCGAGGAGCTGGAGACCATCATGGACCGGGAGCGCGAGGCCGTGAGTGCCGGTGCCATCGCCGGGAGGGTGGCGGGTGCTGGTCTGCTTGTCCCCCGCCCCGTCCGGCTGACCCCCCCGTGTCCCCCCCTCCCCAGCTGGAATACCAGCGGCAGCAGCTGCTGGCGGACCGCCAGGCCTTCCACATGGAGCAGCTGAAGTACGCGGAGATGCGCGCCCGGCAGCAGCACTTCCAGCACCTGCAGCAGCAGCAGCAGCAGCAGCCGCCCCCTCTGCCCCCGGGGGCTCAGCCCCTGCCCGCCGCCGGAGCCCCCCTGGCCCCCGCCGCCCACCCCTTGGCCGCGCCGCCCACCCCGGCCATGGTGGGCCCCGCCGAGCCCGTGGGGCAGCCGCTGCCCGGGGCCCCCCCGCCGCAGCCGCCCCCGGCACCGGGAGCCCCGAACGTCCCGCACGGTGAGGGCTGGGGAGGGGTTGGGTCGGGTGGGGGGTCCCAGGGGTGCCGGGGGAGGGAGGGAGGGCCGGGCGGGTGTGTCAGCGTCGGGGTGTCCTCACCGCTCCTCTTCCCCGCAGCCCCGGCGCCGTTCCCTGGGCAGCAGCCGCCGTCCCAGAGCCTGGCGGGGACCCTCGGTGGCAGCGGCCACCCCGCCGTGCCCGGTAATGCTCCCGCGGCCCTGCCCTTCGGATTGCCTCCATCCGCCATCCCATTGAGCATGGCTAACCCCCCCGCCGACCCCCTGGGCGCCTCCTTCCCCGCTAACCCGCCCCCCCTCCCGCTGCATGGGGCCCTGGCCAGCAGCATGCCGGGGGGCGGGGGGCTGCCCCCCAACTCCCACCCACCCGGCCTGGCCCTGCCGCACCTCGCGGGGGGCTCGGCCGCCGCGCACAGCCCCGCCATCGTGGCCGCCGTGCAGGGAAGCCTCCTTCCCAACCCCGGCCTCCTCGCAGGTGAGACATGGGGGGGACACCGGGAGCGGGCGGATCACTGGCGGGCACGGGGCCGGGCGGGGGTCTCAACCCTTCCCCCCGGAGCTGTGGGGCAAGAGGTGCTCGTGCACCCCTTTGCCCCCCCAAGATGTGACCCCCCCCCTCCGTCCTTTGTGTTCTCTCTACAGACCAAGGCCCCCCCCTGCAGACGGACCCCATCGCGCCCACCCCCAGCACGGCCACCCCCGTGCCCCCCACGCAGTGAGCCCCGGCCGGGGCCCAGGACGCCGCAGCCCCCCCAGACCGGCCCCTCCCGCCCCTGCAAGGCACCCCAAAGGACCCCCCCGCCCACCTCAACCGACCTCCCTCCCTCCCCCAGCTTTGGTATTTTTTTATGATTGTCCCAGATTTTATTTAAGTGTTGGTCTCCCGGGGGGGGCTGGGACTCTGCTCCCCCCCGGCTATTTATGAGACAGCTCCGATCCCACCTGGCACATGGGCATTTCCCCCCCTTCCCACAACCAACCCCCCACCCCCCCCCAGC
>JAWMRA010000067.1:1500312-1552093 GCA_035584735.1 Pseudotriccus pelzelni
AGGGAGAGGGAGTGCAGATGAAAAGACGGAGCAGAAGGGGGTTGCTGGGGGGGAAGAGAGGGTGTTGGGGGAAGCTGGGGAAATGGGGGTGCTGGGAGGAAAGAGGGAGCTTTGGGGGAAACAAGGTACTGGGGAAAGGGGAGTTCAGAGTAGAATGGGCTGTGTGAGGAGGAAATGGGGAAAGGGAGGGCACGGGAGGCAGAGGGCTGCCGGTGGTACGGGATGCTCTGGGGGGCGGGGCGGAGCCCGCCGTGTCCCAGGAGGGTTTGCGGGGCCTCCTCGATGCTGTGTCGGCCCCGCCCGGCAGGGGGGGCCCGTGGGACGGGCGGAGTCCCCGGGATCGGGGGGCGGGACCGGAGCGGGCGCGGGGCGGGTCCGAGCGCCGATGGCGGCGCCGCGCGCGGTGCTGCTGCTGAGCGGGAAGAGGAAATCGGGGAAGGATTTCGTGGCAGAGGAGCTGCGGAGCCGGTACCGGGCGGGGCCGGGGGCGGGAAAGGCCTCGGGGGCGGGACCAGTACTGGGGGATGGAGAGATCGGGACTCGGTCGAGCGGAGCCGATGCTGTGCCAGTCCCTCTGACCCCTCTCCCGCAGGCTGGGCCCCGACATCTGCACCATCCTGCGCCTCTCCGGGCCCCTCAAGGAGCAGTACGCCAAGGTACAGCGGCCGTGCCCACTCCGAGCCGCTTCACACCCCGCCGAGTTGTGCCGTCCAACACCCTGACATGCAGTGTTACATCGTGCCGAGCTGTGCCGTGCTTCCACGACACTGTGCCCCTCCCCACCATGCTGTACCGTGCCACACTGATCTGTGCCAGGGCACGCGCTGTGCCATGCTATGCCGTGCCTTGCCATGCACGTGCCACACCACACCATGCCGAGCTGTGCCGTGCCTTCCACGCCGTGCCGTGCCATGCAATGCAATGCTTTGCCATGCTGTGCTGGATTGCACCATGCCACACCACACTGAGCCCTGTCAGGACACGCTGTGCCAAGCTGTGCTGTCCCATGCTCATGCCGTATCACACTGTGCCGTACTGAGCTGTGCTGAGCCGTGGCATATCGCACCTGCCCTTGCTGTGCCTTGCCATGTCATGCCATGCTCCATGGCCCGGGCTGCGCGCGCTGACCTTTCTCTTCCTGCAGGAGCATGGCCTCGACTTCCAGCGGCTCCTGGATGCCAGTGCCTACAAGGAGACATTTCGGCAGGACATGATCCGCTGGGGCGAGGAGAAGCGCCGTGCTGACCCTGGCTTCTTCTGCCGGGCAGCAGTGGAGGGGGCGCTGCACCCAGTGTGGGTGAGCTGCTGGGGGGGACGAGGGATGCCAGGGGGGCGCAGGATGGGCACTGAGAGAGCCCCCATGCAGGTGGTGAGTGACACAAGGCGCCTCTCGGATGTGGAGTGGTTCCGGGACGTCTATGGGGACGTGGTGCAGACCGTGCGGGTGGTGGCTACTGAGGAGACAAGGAAGAGGAGGAACTGGGTCTTCGTCACTGGTGAGCAAGTGAGGGGCAGCTTCCCCGAACACAGCACCAAAACCAGGGGTTGCCCCACGGGCATGGGTCTGCTGCCTCCACTGTCATTCCTTGGCAGTGGAAGACAGAGGATTCGGATAAAGCCCCCAGCTCTGAGGGGGGAGGCCACTGTGGGGGGGGACAGACAGACAGATTGTGACTGTCCTCGGGGCCTCCCCGGGCTCTGCTGCTGCCAGGGGTGGATGATGCTGAGTCTGAGTGCGGCCTGGACCAGGGAGTGGCCTTTGACTGGGTGATCACCAACGACGGGGACGAGCTGGCCTTGGGCAAGCAGCTAGAGACGCTGCTGCAGTCGATCCACAGAAGTCTATAGCTCCATGTCCCTCCACTAAGACTTGGGGACCACATCCCCCCCTCCACCTCTTGCCAGCACTTTCTGTTCTGGAATAAAGCTCTGACATGGAGAATGACTGCCACACTGGGGCTGTGTCTCATTTCTGGGGGAGGAACACACAGGCAGCCCCCCTCACCCCTGCCCTGAATTCACCAGCTTTTGAGGGGAAGAGGTGCAGTTTAATTACTTCTTCCTGGGCAGGGGGATCACCAGCTGGATTCTTTGTGGTGTCTTTTAATATGGGTTTCCAGCAGCCAATTCCCTACAGATTATCTCTGCTTCCCAAGCTCCTACCCTAATATCCGCTCCTCTCCTGCAACAGCTGGGCACAGCCGGGGGGGTTCCTGGGTGGGCTGTGGGGTTGTAGAGGGGGATTAGGGACCTTTATATACATCTATAGCTACATATTCAGTACTCTGGGTCTACCATCACCCTGACCCCCACCTTGGGAACGTGCTGGGGCACACACACACACACACACCCCCTCCCCAAACCTCCCTGCAATCAGTGCGTGACCCACCCCCAGGATGGAAGCACGCACTCCAGCTGCTGCTTGTAATCTCCAGCCTCTGTAAGGGGATTAGGGGGTTTTATACAAGGGGAGGGGAGATGCCCATGCAGGAACCCAGTAGGTAAAAGTGGTGAGGGGTCGTTTGGGACTTGTGCGTCGGGGCGCACCAGTCCCGGCACCCGGTGCAACCCGATGCACTACAAGTCCCGAACGACCCCGCAGAGATGCAGGAGCCGGGGGTGTGATGAGGGGGGGAGATACAAAGCGGGGAGCGGGCGGGGATGATGTCAGCCTGCGGGGAGCCCCAGCGTGGCCAATGGCGCTGCGGGGCCGGGCCAGCGGCAGCGGCGGGGGCGGTGGCGGCGGCGACAGCGGAGAGCGCACGGCGCCCATTCATGATCCAGCGAACGGGGCCGGTGACCAGTAAAGCGGGACCGGTGCCCTGTAAAGCGGCGCCGGTACCGCCGTTATGGAGACATCGGGGCATCTCCACGATTCGGGCGTGGGGGACTTGGAGGAGGATGGTCGGTGTCCCTGCCCGCTACCGGGGGATGAACGGTCACCGCCGCCGCCCTCCGCGCTGCCGCCGCTTCAACACAGCCTGTTGCACTCCTCGCCCGGGTCGTTACGGGCCCCTCCTCCTCCTCCCGCCGCCCCCGCCGCCCTCCACCCTTCCTCCCGCCACGGCAGCCAGCTCAACCTCGGCGACCACCCAGCGGGCTCAGGGGTGGCGAGTGGCAAACACCGGCAGCCCAGCCCCTTGGTCCATCGGCGGGACAGCAACCCCTTCACCGAGATTGCCATGAGCTCCTGCAAGTACAGTGGAGGGGTGATGAAGCCCCTCAGCCGACTCAGCGCATCGCGACGGAACCTTATCGAGGCTGAGCCAGAGGCACAACCCCTGCAGCTCTTCGGTGCTGGTGGACCTCCAGAGATCGTTGTCTCGCGTGAGGACAACCATGCGCCCACCACCCACCGTCCCACCCGCCCACCCGCCCGCCCGGCCCCCAACACCTTTGCCAAGGGGCCCAAACGCAAGGCACAAAACATCGGCTACCGGCTCGGGCACCGCCGGGCACTCTTCGAGAAGAGAAAGCGCCTCAGTGACTACGCACTCATCTTCGGCATGTTCGGCATTGTTGTCATGGTCATCGAGACCGAGCTCTCCTGGGGGCTCTACTCCAAGGTACCAATGGGGCCAGGGGGCTGTGTGTGGGGCTGGTGGCACCAGATGGGGGCTGTTGAGGTAAGCATGGAGCTGTTTGCCCCATTTAGTGTCCCATGGGATAACCACAAAGCCATTTGGCCCAGATGGTGTCCCATAGGGTAGACATGGAGCTGTTTGGCCCATCCAGAGTGCAACAGGGTCAGACAGGCTGGTGAGGCACTGATGGGGTGTCCCCAGGGCCTTAGTGGATGCTGCAGCCACAGGTGTTGGACAGGCAACCACAGGACCGTGGCTGCCAGGGCTGTGTGCCAGTGGGTGTTGTGCTGAGTCCTGCCCCACGCACCCACAGTGACAGGCACCGACCCACTGAGGTCTGCAGTGCCTGTTGCTGCCATGGTCAGGTGCTCCTCAAAGCGCCCTCGGAGGTGCGGCAGAGCACCCCCCTTCCTCCTCCTCCTCCTCCACACCCCTTCTTTCCATTTCTTTTTTCCTTCTTTTTTTGCAGGACAGTGTCTTTTATTTATAATTCTCCCCCCCACGTCCCTTCCAGCTCCTGCTCCCGGGCTGCGCTGGTTGGCAGCGATATGAATAACTCTTTGTATAGACATCTGTCATGTTATTTATACCTATCCAGAGAGGGAAAGGCATCAGCACCCGTGCCAGCACCCATGGGCGTCAGAGGGACGGTGCTGCCAAGGGGGCTGGGGGGCAGTCAGTGGGGGTCCCTGTGCCACAGTGCCACCGGTGGAGGGGAAGGAGCAAGGTGGGAAGGGGGTGCTCACCACTTCCTGTCGTTATCCAGCCTGGGCGGTGGGGAGGGCAGTGTGGGTGGAAGAGGTGGAGGAAGGGAGGGATGTGGCTGGGGGTCCCATGGGTGTGGGGGACCCTGCTGCCTCCCCACAGAGCTGCCTGGTGGGGGGGCTCCTGAGTGCCGTCTGTCCACAGCTGACAGTGTCAGTGGGCGTGTGGGGGCTGCAGGCAGCAGTTCCACTGCTCTGTCCGAGGCAGTGGGAGGCCTTGGTGCCAAACTGGCATCCCCGGTTCCCCTGTTGAGGGAGAAGGATGCTTCACTGCCAGAGCCTTTTCCTAGTGGTTCCCACTCTCCTTTGGCGGGAGCAAGGCCAAACCACTGTCCCCCACCTGTGCCTGCTACCTGTTGAGCCACGGCTGCCCTCGGAGGCTCCACATGCCCACTTGCCTGGCGCCAGGGGGACTGTCCACCCTCATCAAGCTGCCAGCAGCACTGCTGCCACACTTGCTGGCCCCGGCATGGTGGTGTGCTTTGTCAGCTGGGGAAGACCCTGTGAGTCAGCGCTTGCCACCGTGCAGCAGCTGTGACCTGCTGCTGCACCCCTGCCCCACCGTGATGTGAACGCTTGTGCTGACAAGCACAGGGTGCAGGGGAGTCCCTGGGCCCTGGCCTCCCCAGGCCCTTGGCCAGACCTACAGCAGTGGGGCTACTGGGTATAAATTCATCCCCACCAGTTCCCACTGGGAAACCAGAGCTCACTAGCAGGGACACAACCATGAGCATGGGAGCACCTATACAGGATCAGGACCAGCTGCTGTTGTGTGGACTGGGATGTCGGTGCTGCTGGCACTGGCCCAGCTCTGACTCTGCCCCATAACCCCAGTCACACTACCACATGCTCCCAGCCAGAGGGTGCCAGGGCTGAGTTGGGAAGGGAGGACACAGTGGCCAGAGTTTGCATGCTCCCTGCCTGTCACTCCAGTGTGGGCAGGACAGGACCTCTCCTGCCTGTGGGATGGCACTGCTGCTTCCCACCACCTGAACGGCACCGCTGGCATGAAGCATCTTGCCACCCATGTGGTGCAGTGGGACATGTGCTGCAGGTGCCAAGGTTTTGCCCCATTTCAGCCAAGGTCCCATGTTGCTTGCTGCGAGTATGGGATCCAGGAACAGCTCTTTGGACCTGACACTGGCAGGAGGCATTGGTAAATGTAGTGGGTAACATGTGACAGGTGAACCGCTGGATGTCCGTGCATCAGGCAGGGTTGGTGCCGCTGGGGAGGCTCTGTCCAGAGCTGCCTTGCCACATTTCTGCCCCAGAGTTTGCCTATTAATAGCTAGTTTTTGGTCCCAGCACTTCTCTCAACACCAGCCATTATATCCACACAATTGTGCGGCCGGAGCCAAGTCGTTAACAATGCGTCACCGCCTCCGCAGCAAATAGTCCCTTCTCCGTGTGCAAACACCCCGCAGGGATGAGGAACACCGGTGAGAGGGAGCCGAGGAGACTGAAGGCAGCCCAGCACACTGGCGAGCCAAGGAGGGCCTGCCATGAGCATGTGATAAGTGTGCCAGGTCTCACCATAGCAGGGATGGGGGGGACTGTGGGATGGGTGCAGCAGCAAGGCAGGTTGGTTTGGGGATAACAATTTGGTGAGATGCTGCTAAAGCCCTGGCACTTGTGGGGTCAGGCTGTGGCTGCACCCACATGAGCTTACCGATGTCCAAAGGAGACAGTGAATCCTGTTCTTCCCAGTGGGGTCCTGGGCATCAGCCACTTTGGCCATCAGTGAATCAGGGGCTGGTTTAATTTTTCATAGCAGGAGGATCTAGGCCACCCATTTGGGTGCCATAATATTTGGCTGAGGCTGGATGGGACCAGGGTGCTGGTGCCACACATCTCAGTGAGGGGAGGCTGGGAACTGCACTCAGCAGAAAGAAATTTAAAAAAGAGTTTTGGAGAAAGGGCCCACAGTGCTGGTGATACCAGTGGTGCCGGATGCCAGTGGTGCCAGTGATGCTCATGGTGCTGATGGTGCCCTTGCTGCCATGCCAAGCTGCTTAGGGTGGGGGCTGAGGCAGCCAAAGTGCTACTGAGGGGGAGATAATAGGTGTTGGGGGGCAGTACCTTCCTTGGGGTGTGGAGCCAGGGCCAACAGCATCCTACAGCTGCACACTCCCTAATGCCTTCCCCGCTCTTGCCCTGCAGGACTCCATGTTCTCCCTGGCCCTGAAATGCCTTATTAGCCTCTCCACCGTCATCCTGCTGGGCCTCATCATTGCCTACCACACACGGGAGGTGCAGGTAGGTCCTGACATCATCAGTGCCAAGTGAGGGGCTGCTGGGGTGGGCTGAGGGATTTTCCAGCCACCTGGGTGGGACATAGTACCTTGACCTCACTACCTACATGGAGAATCCTCCCTCCTTGCCAGGGCCCTGGGGGGCAGTGAGGCATCTCAGGGGGCAGTCAGGCCAAGCACTGAGGGGTCTGGCTGGGCCTCGGGTGCCCAGGGGATCTGCTGGTGGCTGGCGGAAGCTGTGGCCAGGAAGGGCTTGGACCAGCTGAGGTGCCAAGGAAAGCTGTGAAATCCTTACCTAATCAGGGCTGCACATTCTCTTCCTCCTTGGGAAGTTAAAGGACTCCCAGTTTGTGGCAGGAAGGCTGCACTTCCCTGAGGGAACCAGCTTTGGCACGATGCCATCCTGTTTCAGGCACGGGAGAAATGAATCACCAGTCAGGAGAAGGAGCATCCTGGGAAGGGATGTCAAAGCTCCCAGTCCCGAGTGTACCCTAATCCCAACTTGTCCCTCTCGGGGCTGGGGGCCAGTGTGGCCTTGCCAGCATCCTGGTCCCTGCCCACCTCTGTCTCTGCAGCCCCCATTCCAGCTCAGCCTGCCCACATGGGGACCAAGCCTGGGGGTAGGTTGCTCAAAGCAAGTACTTGGGAGCTGTGGTTTTTGCTGGAATAATATTTACCCAGGGGTGGCGGCGGTCAGGGTCAGCCGGGCAAGCTGTGCCCTGGTGCTTGTGGCTTCCTCTGCTTGTTGTTCCTGGCAGCAGGTTGTGCAAACATAGCATCCACCCTCACGGCCCTCAGGTCATCCCACCTCTCCTGCCTTGACCAGAGCCAAAATCCCACTACTGTCCTTCCCCACGCAGAGACCGAAGCTCACTAAAGTCCTGGCTACTCTGGCAGGCCAGTTACACTGGCAAGGAGGGAAATGAGATTGGTTTGACTTGATCTGCTCCAAACAGAGATGTGCTGGCTGCTGATCACCCTATTACCTCTTAAGTGTTGTAAAGGCATTGCTGATAATCCAACTGGAGTGGGGAGCTGCCAGAGCTGTAAATCCGCAGCTTCTTGTCCCTCTCACCCAAGGAGGTGGCTGTTCTAACCCGGCCATGGCACTGTCAGACCTCCCAGCCTCTGGGAAACAATGACTTCAGTCTCTTCCCTCAGTATTTCCTCTTCCTGTCTTGCCCAGAGAAGCCTGTGGCTGCCCCAACCCTGAAAGTGTCCAAGGCCAGGTAGGAGCAACCTGGTCTAGTGGAAGGCATCCCTGTCCATGGCAGGGGCTCGGAATGAAATGAGCTCTAAGGTCTCTTCCAGCCAAAGCCAGTCCATGATTGTATGACCCTACTAATTGTGTTAATTAGTCCTTTGGGATACTTGAAGATCTTCCTGTGCCTCGGTTTCTCTGGGGCTGGGGCACCCCAGCAATGTCTCTGGTGCTGAGTAGAGGTGTGGAATGTGCTATCCCTTGCCAGCCTGCCATTATCACCGCAATACATGAAGGAACGTAGTGCTGGCGAGGCTGCCAGCTCCAGCCAGGGTGTCTGGGGAGACAGAGCCCCCCTTGTCCCTGTGCTTGGAGTGCCTGGGGCTGCATTTTGGTGAAGCTTTTGTCCCCATGCTGCAACTTGGTGGTTTCTTGGGCTTCACTTGTCTGGAGACGCAGTGGCTGACACACTTGTTCCTTCCCCTGCTAGAGCCAATGATGCTGGGGATGCCCCCTTGAGTACCACTGGACCACACCAGGTTTCCATGGAAACCCACGATGTTTCGCAGGTGCAGAGCTGAGAGGGGCTGGCTCAGGGAAAACCTGCCCAGATCCCCCCTTGCCCCTTCCCTTACCTGAGCTGGACTATGGCAAACCCCCACCATGCAGACAAAAGGCCTTTTTCCTCTTGCTAATTTGTTTATTTTAACACCCTTTTCCAGGAAGGAATGGGCTGTCAGCTTGCTAAATGCCTGAGGATCTCCCTTGACAGCTTGGAGCATTTTTATAAACATTTTCTCAAACAAAGCAGCTAAAAAGAGCAGAGCTTTCCCTACAGAAAGGGAAGTGGCCGGGGCAGCCATTCCATGAGTCAGTCCCTGTGGCTCCTGCCATGCCCAGGGAGAGCCCCAAGGGCCATGCCCTGCCAGTGGGGCAGCTGGCACAGGTGCACTGGGGCCTCTGGGAGGGCAGGAGGATTGTTCCTGGGCTCAGTGCCAGCTCCCACCCACTGCCCTGGCTGGAGTGACTGCGATAGGTCCTGGACCCCTGGGCACGCTTTGTGCTTGAAGGGTCGAGGACATGGACAGTAGCACCACCTGCCACGTCCCCTTTGATCCCTTCCTGGTGGCATCTTTTCCAAGTGCTGCTCGCAGAGGGGCCCTGGGAATGTCCCTGCTGCTGTGGGTGACAGCAGTGTCCCCACTGCACTAGGAGAAGCCGATGGTAGCCTCAGAACAGACCTGCCACAGCAGGACAGTGTGGGTGACTTCCAGAGCCCTGGTGGCATCCCAGAGAGGCCAGCCTGAGCTGCCATCCCCTCCAGTTCCTGCAGAGACCCTGACTCCATCACTGATGGTGGGAGAGGAGCTGGTGTACCCAGGATGAACCGTCTGTTGCCATGACAACTGGATCCCATCTCCGCCAGCAGCTGGATGCTGTGACTGTGGTGTTCCCTCCCCAAAAATTGCCCTGAAATTCAGGGTGTGGTGGCTGTCAGTGACACCAGTGCAGCACCAGCGGGAGGGGCTGGGGTGGCTCGTGCTGGTGCTCTGTGCCCCACAGCTCGCCCATCTCTGTGGCCCAGGTGAGGGGGCCATTCTGGGAGGTGGGCTCCTGGCAGCTGGTGTTTGAGTGAGCGGCCCCTGGGCACGTTCTCGAGGCCAGGCATCTTAAAGCTTTCTGGGGTGTCCCCAGCACTGCAACTATTCCTGAAACACACTGGCAGATCAGCAGAGAGGCTGGTCATGGCTCATTCCCACCCTTTCCTACCCTGTCCATCCCCAGCGCTCCTGGCTGTGCCACACCCAGCTCCTTTTGGCTCTGGTGTCAGATCCTCGCTGCCTGTAGTGGGAGGCCAGTGGGGCAGGTTGGCTGGGGCCACCAGTAACCACGTGGTTTTGCATCCCGGTAGCTCTTTGTGATTGACAATGGAGCTGACGACTGGCGGATAGCGATGACCTACGAGCGCATCCTCTACATCAGTCTGGAGATGCTGGTTTGTGCCATACACCCCATCCCCGGGGAGTACAAATTTTTCTGGACAGCCCGCCTGGCTTTCTCCTACACACCTTCTCGGGCAGAGGCGGACGTGGACATCATCCTGTCCATCCCCATGTTCCTGCGCCTCTACCTGATCGCTCGGGTGATGCTGCTGCACAGCAAGCTCTTCACTGATGCCTCCTCACGCAGCATTGGGGCCCTCAACAAGATCAACTTCAACACCCGCTTCGTCATGAAGACGCTCATGACCATCTGCCCTGGGACGGTGCTGCTGGTCTTCAGCATTTCCCTTTGGATCATCGCTGCATGGACAGTCCGTGTGTGTGAGAGGTGAGAGGGGTTTGGGATGCGTGGCAGTTCAGGATGGGTGGTGGTTTGGGAGATGTGGTAGTTATGGATGCTTGATCATTCAGCATGCTCAAGAGTTCAAAACACTTGGTAGTTTGGGGTGCTCAGTGTTCAGGAGGCACGTCAGTTCAGGATGCGTGGAGGTTTGGGATGCATGGCAGTTTGGAATGCTTGGCAGTTTGGGACATGCGGTAGTTCACAACAAGCAGCAGTTTGGGATGTGTGCAGCAGTTTGGGATTACCAGTGCTTCAGGATGTGCAGCAGTTGAGGGTGATGTGCAGCAGCTCTGGACGCTCAGCAGTTCACGCTTTGGGATGCATGGCTGGGATGTCTGGGATGCTCAGTGGGGCTCTGATGTCCCAGCACCCCGTGGGAGGGATGCAGGGCTCTAGGGCCTTGGCAGCCAGGGGTTCCCCCCACCAAGCCCTGTCCCCAGGGCAGGAGGCAGACCAGAGTCAGCCCTGTCCTCGCAGCACAATGCCTGGGCCAGGGGATGGTGTGAGGTGCCAGGAGCCCCAAGAGTGTGGGTGGGGGACATGGGGAACAGCAGGAGCTGGGGGACTGTGTATGGGGAGAGGCCAGAGGTGCCACTGGTAAGGGGAAGGGCCTGGCTTAGGCTCTGGCATGGCTGTGACTACCATGAAAAAACTGCGGTGGAAAACCCACAGCCAGATGGCATCGTGCCAGCACTGGCGTATGCTTGGCGCTGGGGTTGCTGTGGTGACTGGCCTGGTGGGTACCAGTGCACCTCCATGTCTCAGGGACCTGCCACCACTCTTTGTCCATCAAGGGAACCAACGGGCTCTGGTGGTGGCATCCCCGGTGCTGTGCCAGAGGGTTTTCTCCATGGCCATGGTGCAAGGTGCCAGCAGCAGATGTTCATCCCAGGTCAGGGAGAGCAGGTCTCCCACGGGGTGTCTTGTGTCCTGTTGTGGCAGCTTTGTGTCATCCTTGGAACTGACATGCAAGGAATTACACCCTAACTGGCATTACACAACTAGGGACACCCAGGGTCACCTGGGACACCCAAATGCTTCTAGGTGCTTGCAAGACGAGAGGAAGGTCACCTCTCCTCTTCCCCAGGGTGGGACCTGTTGTTCTGGTCACCCACAAAGGGGCATTAGGGCAGATGAAAGTGCTGTGGCAGAGGTATGAGATGGCACACTGAGATTTTCAAGCTTTTATAGGTTGTGTTTGTCTTCCTGCCTCTCTTAACGATGCTCTCCTTTCGGGCTGGATCCTTGGGTGCTGCTTAACTGTGTTTGGGAGATTGTTGTTAGTGACTCCTAACAGGGCACAGACAGACAGGCACTCAGGACACACACAAGAGGAGTGATCTCACACCTGGTGAGGCTTAGGCTGGAAAACACAATATAAATAAAGAACCATTAGAGACCAAAAAAAAAAAAAATCCCAGAAATGACACAGACGAGGCAGTGCAGATCACCAGCACCACAGTTTGCATCACCTCCCTCTGTCTATAGAGTGGCAGAAGCGTGGCAGGTGGTCTGGAGGTGCATCAGCCCTCGGGGATGCAGGACTGGGGGGATGCAGAACCCCTGGGACATGCTCCATGTGAGAGGGACACATATGGGGCATGCACCAGCCCCGGGTGTCACACAGCTCCCACAAGGATCAGGCAGAACTTGTCCCCCTGTCCCCACTGGTGGCAGGTTGCTGCATCAGCACTGGAAATCATTTTTCTGTGCCTTGCAGGACCATTCCCAGCCAGCACCCACGGGGGGCCAGGCAGCTCAGAGGTGCTTGTGTCGCTCCAAGACATGGTCCCTGAGGCTGGGGGTGGCACGGCCATGGCACGTCCCCTCGGCACCGTGGGCTGCTCCAGCGCCTGTGGGTGCTGCATCCTCCCGTGCGCGCCGGGGGGCCGCAGCTCTCCGAAGGCAGCGAGTCGCTTAGCAACCTCGCCCGCTCGCCTGGCCACCGAGCACAGCCGCCTGTGGTGCCTGCGCTGCCGCTAGCGCTGTCGGGCCTGCCCGCCGATGGCGCGCACGTGCACCTGCACGTGTGCTCGTTCGTGCCGGCAGCCCACCCCCGGGCACCCACCGGGCACCCACTGGGCAACCACCAGGCACCCACCAGGCAACCACCAGGATACCACCGGGCAACAACCGGGCACCCACCGGGCAACAACCGGGCACCCACCGGGCACCCACCAGGCAACCACCAGGGCACCCACCGGGCAACCACAGGGCAACTCCCAGGCATCCACTGGGCAACCACCGGGGCAACCACTGGGGCACCCACTGGGCAACCACCAGGCACCTCCAGGGCACCCCCAGGCACCCACCAGGGCTGGCGCTGCCCAAAGCTGTGGGGTTGGTTCAGCTGAGGTGTTGCTGCCGTGGCATCCAGCGGCGCGGTGCAGGCGTGGCGTGATGCTTGTGTCAGCCAGAGCGACGGTGTGGCTGTGGCCTCAAAGGGGGCAGGTGGGCGAGGGGACAGTGGGAAGCAGTGCTGGGGTCTGGCTAACTGTAGCAGTCCTTTGGCATGAGCAGGTGGCCCCTCTTCCTGCCCACCGCAGCCATGGTGAGTGCCAGCCTCTCTGCTTTATCAGCTCCTTCTGCCCCAAGCGCTGGTCAGAAGAGAAAACGTCCATCTGTCCAGCTGAGCTGTAACCTCCTTGTTCAGCCTGATGCTCTTGGGGTCATCCCCAAAACATTCCATCCTGTGTGATGAGCTGGGCTGAGCCCTTCCCAGGGGGATACACTGGCCAGGATAGGGGGTGCATGCCACTGCTGGTACTGTGATTTTGAGGAGCCCCACTGTGCTTATGGGCTGTAGCTTCCCTGATCAGCTGCCCAGAGCAACTCGCACTGTGGTTGGGGGTGCTTTTTGCTGCACTAGGATCTCATTTGAGCCTCCAGTTACTTGAGGTAAAAACATTTCAGAACAGGAGAAAACCCAACTGCTCTGGGAGCAATGAGCTGGGAGCCAGGATTGCCAAAAGCTCCATCTGTTTTCGCTCTGATGATCCCATGAAGAGGCTGGGAGAAGCCTTGTTGGGGAGGCAGAAGGGCAACCGTCTTGTCCCTGGGAGGATAAAGGTGCTGCCTGTCCCTGCCCGGGGCTCAGGGCCAAGTTGTGGCACAGACTGGGCCAGGCCCTTCTCTGCTGCCACGAGTCAATGCTGCATCCCCTGGGAAAAATTACTTGCACGGCTTGGCCAGGTTTGCACCAGCCCTGGGGAGCAGGAGGTGTCTGGGGCCCCCGTGTTTGCTGGAGGAGCTGCAGCCGATGTCCGGGCTGGCCAGAGCTCACAGCTCCGCAGGGACATGACCTGGAAAGTTTGTAGCACATCCCTGAAACTACAGCCACTCCACGTGTGCTGTGTCTTGAGTGTGTGAGCCATTCCCCTGCATCATCTGAGAGCTAAGTGGATGCCGGAGGCTGGGTAGGATCTGTCCCTGCCAGTTATGCTGGGGCTGCTGATGGCAGTCCCCTGGGGCAGCACAGCCCAGGCTGCAGCAGCACGGGATGCAGGGGAGGATGCCAGCGGTGGGGCTGCTGCAGTAAAGGGCTTTGCAGAGCCACAGGTGTTTCTCCCATCAGCCGGTTCTCACCGCAGCACCACATGACGCTGGGGATACAGGGAGCAGGACGGGGATGTGGTGACAGGTGTGACTGAAAGCAGAAGCCCTTGCCATTGATATTTTGCTCTGATTTTGTCCATGCGGGTTTTTCTGCACCAGAAATTGTGCAACCACTGCTGCTATGGGACATCCTGCTGTGTTGTTAATCCTAAACCCCAGCACAGCCTGTGCCAGGGGAGCCACTGTGCCCAGGCACCCCTATTTCTCCCACATCCATCCCTGTCCCCTGCTGTGACACTGACATCTGTGTCTTCTTGGCAGGTACCATGACCAGCAGGATGTAACCAGCAACTTCCTGGGTGCCATGTGGCTCATCTCCATCACCTTCCTCTCCATTGGCTATGGTGACATGGTTCCACACACCTACTGTGGGAAGGGAGTCTGCCTCCTCACTGGCATCATGGTAAGGGCTGTGCCAAGCCAGCTGCCTATCCCACGGGCTCTGCCTGTCCCAGTTGCAGCAGTGGGGCCACTGGATTTTAAGGAGACCCATTTCCCAGCTGTTTTGTCCATGTACAAGGTATGAGGCTTCACGTCTGAGGTCTCACAGCCTGGAAGCTGATGGAGTTGTCCCAGCTGGTGAATTTGGAGTGGATTTGGACCCACATTCAGTGAGCGTGGAGGGACCCACCCACAGTAGGGCCAGTGATGTGCCCAGGGAGAAGAGGGGCCCCTGAGCATCTCTTGGCCATCCTGGTGCACACCAACTGTCTTCTGTCACTCAGAGTGATTCCAAATGCTGCTGGCTCCTGCTAAGAGCTGGAACCAGCTGGAAGCCCTTCACCCTCTGCCAGCATCACTGCTCTGCCATGGCTTCCCTTCCTTCTGGTCAAAAGGTCACCACCTGCCAGGGCCTCTGGCATACCCGCTCCAAGCTGCCCATGAGATCTCCCAGCTTGTGGGACTTGCCAGCCAGGGCTGCCAAAGAAGTGGCCAGGGGCCCAGTGGTCATGGCTTCTCCAGAGATTTATCCCAGCACTCTGGCTCTGCCCACCTTAGCTCCAGGCCCTAGGAATGGAGCCATCCCTGTTCCCAGCTAAGGGCAGCCCCATGAGAGCCTTCAGCCAGGGCGACTCCACCAAAGGGGATTAATTTTATATTATCTGAAAGTCTGTGATCCATCTCAGATAAGGCTGGTGCTATTGGTGGGAGCCAAGCAAGGGAGAACAACTCCTTATGGGTGGGGGCCATGCAGCGATTCCCAGCATGGGAGCAGCCACTGGCTCGGCCAAGGGGGTCCCGGTGCCTCAGGCGCCCAAAGCTCTCCGCCAGCCAGTGGTTACTTTGACGTGAGACACCGTCTGGCAAAGTGTCCTCCACCCCCAGCACAGCCCCCCCCACCCCCTGGGAATGGGGATCCTGGGCCCACTGGGGCTGGGGGCTCTACTGGGCTTCCCAAGTCACGGCACCAGGGGTGGTTGCCCCACCAGGAAGAGAGAAGTGGTAGGAGCTGAGAGAGTACCGTGGGACCTTCGAGGATGCTGAAGGATTCAGCTCAGGACATCACATTAATTAATGACTCTATTAAATTAAGAAGCGCTTGCCAGGCTGGCGTGGCTCTGCCAGAATGCTGTGGGGGAGGCGGCTCAGCCGGTGTGTGCAGCAGTGGGCAGAGCTCAGGAGCACAGCAGGAAGGCTCTGGAAGGAGCACCTTGGCTTTCCAGAGACAGTGTGTGCTGGAGCTGATGGCTGTTGCACAGATCCGGCCCTAACAGCCAGGAAAAGCGAGCTCCCAGCTGGTGCTGTTGGAGGCCATGGTGATTTGAGGGGTCCTGATTTGGGGCTCCTTCCCTGCTCTCACCCAGGTTGCCTGGTGCTTTCCCACCCCAGACCCCTCTTTGGAGTGGGGGGGCTCCCCATCCTCCAGGGCACCAGCACAGGGCAGATCCCTGGCCTGTGGTGGCACAGGCTCACCACTGACCTTGTCAATAGCCTTGGCCATTCTCATTCATTACCCAGTCCCTCCTCAGCCCTTCAAGGACAGCCAGGCTCTGTGATATCTCCTTGTTATAGGATAATGGGGAGGGCACATAGCTTTAGTTAATCAGGGGATTGCAAGGATGAGGGTGTAAGTGCTGCTGTTACAAGAGGTTGACAAACCATTTCCCCAACTGATATCCCTGCACAGGGTGCTGGCTGCACGGCATTGGTGGTGGCTGTGGTGGCCAGGAAGCTGGAGCTCACCAAAGCTGAGAAGCATGTCCACAACTTCATGATGGACACACAGCTGACGAAGCGGGTAAGGTACCATGGGGGGCAGCAGGAGGAGGGGGCCATGTCATGTGCCAGGAGCTGGGAATTTGGGGTACCATGGCAGGAGGAAGGTGTCAGCACCTCTGGGCGTGGGTCCCGTGGGTACCACAGTGGAAGAAGTTCTCCAAGGGCTGTTGATGCAGCTCAGGCGCAAGAGTTACGCTGAAAGCAAACACCATCAGGTCTGTTCTGGGGATTTAGGCAATACAGGATGCTCAGTCACACCTCAGAAAGGAAAAGCCTACTTTTTCCCCTCTGGGAGGATACAGACTCCCTCCTTTTGCAAAGCATGATCTCACTTCTCTTGGTGTCAGGAGGATTTTGATAATTCAGTGCTCACCGCAGACAAGAGCCACACTGTGAGGCTCCTGCCATTTCCATTCCAAGGAGGGACCTAGAGCCTGCAAGGGGGGATCTGTGGGGTCGCTGTCATGCCAGGGTATGGTGTCCCATCCTCGGTAACATGTAGGGGCTGCAGGAGGTCTCTGGTCTGAGCAGCCTCATCATGGCAAAACAGTGGCAAACCAACAGTGGCAGATGCTGTAATGAGAACGGAGCCCCCGGCAGAGCCACATCCCAGCCAGAGCTCTGACACCCCGGGGACAGTCAGGACCTCGGTGTGACCGAGCCGGAAAAGCAAACAGCTGGTCAGCCTTCTCCTCTGGCCGTGGATATGGATCTGTGGGCTCCATGCCAGGAGACGGCAGCCAATTCCTCCTGGAGTGAGAGCAGCAGAGATGTGGTTTAGCTGGGGAGCCTGCGAAGTCGCGGCCCGACCGAGACTGCCAAGAGTGGCAGATGGATGCAGGAATCAAGAAAAACTTTGGATTTTTTTTCTTTTTCTTGAACCTTAGGGTACAATTTCACATGCAGGCGAGGAGCCCAGTGCCGAAGCATCAGTGCAGAGTAGGACAGTGGTGCGGGTGCCAAGAGCTCTGCCTGCCCTTGCTCTTGCTTGAGCTGCCCGTCATCCCTTGAGAGGCTGAGCACCTCGCTCCAGCTGGGGCCAGTCAAGTGCTCTTGCAACACCAGTTCATGGCAGAGCCAGACCAGTGTCTCTGTGAAATCCCACATGCTGGGGCCTGGTGACCTGCAGCCAGCTCTTGTTTTGCAGATCAAGAACGCGGCAGCCAATGTCCTGCGGGAAACGTGGCTCATCTACAAGCACACCAAGCTGCTGAAGAAGATTGACCATGCCAAAGTCAGGAAGCACCAGAGGAAGTTCCTACAAGCCATTCACCAGTAAGGGGCCATGCAGCGGGCTGGGGGCATGCTGAGCCCCAGATGAACTGGGGTCCAGTCCCTGGCAGGGGTGTGGGGACAGTTTTGCATTGCCTGGAACGCAGGCAGCTCTCCAGCTGCACTTTGAAACTGGGTACGTGTGCAACCGTGTTGCTCTTTCCTTCTCCCCAGGTTGCGGAGCGTGAAGATGGAGCAGAGGAAGCTGAGTGACCAAGCCAACACCCTTGTCGACCTCTCAAAGGCAAGTCCCTTGTGGCTCAGCCAGACTACCCAAGTGTTTGTCTTCACTCAGAAAAACTAAAGCAGACCTGGCTGACCACAAAATGCTTCAGCTCAGTTGGTGTCAGCCAGGAATAGTTGCTGTGGGATGGCTGCCCTTGCAAGGCAGGAGGAGAAACTCATACACAAGGCAGGGACTCCCTGCGCTCACTTTTGCAAAGGGTGCCGCTGCTCAGCAACACAGGGCTGGCAGAGTTTCCTTGCTGTGATGTCCACGGATGAGCCAAACCATCGTCACTGAAGCCTGGGAACTCCAGGGGCTAAAGGGGTCAGCTCTGCCAGCAGCAGCAGCAGCATTAACCCCTCCAACCATGGTACTAACCCCTCTGCTATCCCCTATGTCCCCTCTCCAGATGCAGAATGTCATGTATGACCTCATCACTGAGCTCAACGACCGCAGCGAGGACCTGGAGAAGCAGATCAGTGGCCTGGAATCCAAGCTGGAGCAGCTCAGTGCCAGCTTCAACTCCCTGCCACTGCTGATGGCTGACATGCTGCGGCAGCAGCAGCAGCGCCTGCTCACTGCCGTCCTGGAGGCACGGGGGGTTGGACTGCCAGTGGGCACCCCCCAAACGCCTCTCTCTGAGAGCCCCATTGGTGTCAGCTCCACCTCCTTCCCCACCCCTTACACGAGCTCAAGCAGCTGCTAAAATGCAGCCCCTCAGCCCCCTGTGGACAGGGGAAGCAATTTCCATGCAGGTCACGAGGTCTCCGTGAACTTTGTTCTGGTCCCTGAGCCGCTGCAGGACCCTTCAACCAGAGTCGGTGGGACCAGCAGTGCCGAGCAACGCTTGGAGCTTTGCCAACACCTTGGTATCGGGAATCGCATCCCTGTTCAGGTGCCTCTACACGTGGTGAAGGAAAGGGGATGGGAGGTGACGCCTCGGGCCAGCCCATGCCATGGCGTCTGATGGCAGACAGAAAACCCACGCTCAATCTCAGGTCTTCACATTTGAAAACAAAACAAAACATCAAGACAGAAGCACTGAAGCAACGGAGACACCAGAGGGAGAGTTTTTCTCTGCAGGGCACTCCCCTCTCACCATCGCCAAGCCCCACCAGGCAGATGCCAACGTGGGGGCTCCTTACGCAGGCTCTGGCCGACGCTGCCCATGCTCCATCCCATATCCTTGCCAGGACCCACAGGAGCCCCCCTTCACCTTGCCAGCTGGGTGACAGTCCCTGGCTCTAACCTGCCTGGGGGGTTCTCTGGAGCTGTGAGTGTTTTCTGTCTGCGGAAAAACAAAGGACACTTCTTTCTGGTCCTCAGTGTCATATCCTGCCTGGAGACATGTGCCAGAGCCAGGACAGCAGTGCCTACAGCGTGCAGGGCCGCCCCTGGCCAACGTGCCAGTGGCCAGTGATGGGGCTGGCGGGCCAGCCCTGGCGCCAGAGGGTCTCCAGGTGCTCACATCACCACCTTCTGGGACCCCCACAGCACTTTGAGAAGCCAGTGGGCTCTTTGAGGCAGCCTCAGAAGTGCTGGATGGAACACTCCATCAGCTCCAACCGTCTCCACTTGTACCAGGAACATCCACACTCAAGCCCAGCTGTCAGTGTCGAATCCACCAGGGCCAAGCGGGAGCTCACTGGCAAGTGATGTGGTAGCTGGGGTGGGTGCTTCATCTGTTTAAAACAAAGCCCATCGCCTTCATACCACTTCTGCTGGGTTTGGTGGGGAGCAGCAGTACCCTCTGGAACCATCTCAGCAATGGCACTGCCACCCATGCTTGCCAAAGTGCAGCCCCTCAGCCTTCGTTTTACTTTTTTGCTGGTGTTCAGCTTCCTGAGGTACCCTGAGCATCATTTGGCTGCTTCTGGAACCAGCTACTTTCAGTTCTGCTTTCACCATTTCCCCCTTTTTCCTCCTCAGTTCTGCCCCAGGCTTTCCTGGGTCCATGAATGGAGCTATGCAGGGCTCTGACTCTGGGGCTGGTGTTTGCTGCTTTCCATGAAAACTCAGCAGAGAATATTTATATATTTTTAAACAGATGAAGGAACTGTGTAATTACTCTGTGCTATTAATTACACCTCACCCAGCAGTGTCAGTAATTGTAATCAAAGTCACTGTGTTACTCCAGGTATACTCAGCCTGTAATGTTGTCATTTGTAGTTTTTTCCCTTCCATAAATAACGCTGGATTTTGTGCACATGTAGGGGCAGAGGCACACGGCCCTCTCACACCACCACCTCCCCACTGCCAATGCCGAGGAATTTCTTTGCTGCCGGTGGTGTGAGGGGGTTATACTCCTTGTGCCGTGCAATTAGAGTTGCATAGAAAACAAGCAGTAGTTAGTGAGGAGGGCTGCCAGCCTGCTGGCCCCAGGAGGAGGAGGAAGGCTGCAAGGCAACAGCAGGAGTTCTGTGAAATTAGCTCCCAGTGCTGCAGAGGTGTTGGTAGCAGGGGAGCAAGTATGGTCATCCCCATCGCCTTCACGTGGCCATCGCTCCTGGTCCTCAGCCAGTGGGAGATACTCGGCTTCTGGGAAGGAGCTGCCCTTTCAAGATCTTGTAATTAGTGTCACTGATCTCCCAGGATGGTTGGGAGTGCCTTGGCAGCCCCCCAAGGTCTATTTTTAGCCCAGCTGCTGCTCCCCATGTGCCTACAGGTGCCCCAGTCCACCTTGTCCAGCAGAAGCTCCTGCCCATCTCTTTCATGAGGTTTCCAGAGTAACAATGGAGAAAAGGTTACAAATTCTGCGAAAGCGCCTGAAATGCATAATTTTCCCTGGCCTGCAGGCAGCCAGTGGAGAAAAATTCTTCCTGGGCCTCAGATAGAAGCAAACTGCCCATGGAATGTGGCTGTGCATGGGCTGAGGTGCAGAAAAGCGTCCCAGAGTGTTAGAGAGCCAGAGGAAGTATAGATGCTCAAAGATCGATGTTGCCAGCAGGAAACCCAGGAACCTTCCTACAGGGTCATGATCAAGTCTGGGAAAACCTACCAAGTGAGACAAGAGGCCTGCTGTCAGCTCGCAGGCCTTGAGGTGCTGGAGGGGGGAAGGACTATGGCGAGAGGGTTGGGATCACAACTGGAGCAAGAGACCCTTGTCCTGGGGCAGAGCTGCTGCTGTTGCAGGATTTCAACAAGGCTGGGGTAGTGGATCCCTGCACATCCCACACCCTGCATCCCCTGGGCCTCATGTCAGCACAACCTGCACCCCCAACAATCCTTCTGCCCTGGGGCCTGGCAGCCCTGGGTCTGCACCCTATGCCCTGCACCTTGTATCCTGCATCCTACCCATCCCTGCACCTCCATCCCACACTTACGCACCCCATCCCACCCCCTGCATCCCACACACCCCTGCATTCCCCATCCCACATCCCTGAACTCCCATCCCAACCCCCAGAGACCCCTTCCCACCCCTTGCCACCTGTGCAGCCTGCAGGCCCCAGCCTGCACTCCTGTATCTCACCCATACCCCTGCCAGTGCCTCAACACTGGTGCCAGTAGCCCTGACCCATTGCCCTTGGCACTGGATTCCACCAAGGCCAACACTGAGACTAACCCCCCTTCCAGCCCTGATGCCAGGACTGCAGAACTGCCCCAAGGCCACGGGGAGGGCAGGCCCAGAGGGAAGCCATCAGTGCAACCCAGCCTGGGGTGCCCACCCAGAGCCACCCTGCGACCTGCCAGCAGCTCTCGGTCACCAGCAGCCTCAGCTGGCAGGGCTCCATCATCTGGCTCCAGTAAATGCTCCCCAGCTGGTGCTATCTGCACACCTGAGATCATCCCTTTGGATGCCCCAAACGGCAGCGGGACAAACAGAGAGAAGAGATGGGCTCAGCGACCAAGGTGGAGGAAAAGTTCTAATCACAAAAAGATGCCGACCTCCTGCAGCTGGGAAGCATCCAACCCCATTCTCCAAAAGAGGCCAACCCCTGACGCCCCTCCAGTACCCACCTAACCCAGCCAGTCCCGTTTTTGGCACAACCTTGGGGTTTTTTTTTTAGCTCCATGACCCTCCTTCCTGCGCCGCCTGCAAGGAAACGTCCTAGAAATACCGGAAAAATTCCATGTCCCCTCTGCAAACTCATGGACAGTTCTGTCCAGACTTAAGGAGCTTTGACCTGGGTTTGCAACTTGCCTCTGTACTGCTCGCTTCTTTTTTAATGATAGGGGAAAGCATAACAGTTTATTTTAACTATGAAATATATTGCTATATTATAATGGTTATGGTAACTTTCAATTATGCTTTTGTACCCAACACAGTTGTCAGCAGGCAGCGACGCCAGGCTGCTGCCAAAAATATCTGTTTCTGAGTACAGCTGCTGCTGCTGGTGAGGATGGAGAACAAGGGGCAGGGAGGGGCATGGAACCCCAGTCATTATCCTTCATTCCCCAGCTGTTCATTTCTGCTACCTAGAAGCTGACCTCTAGCAGGTCTGGATCCGTGTAGCCCACTGGCACCAGAGCTTTTCTTCTCATTAGGGAAAGGTCTGATACCCTTTTCTCCCTGGAAAGCCATCCCCACCAGGTTGTCTCCTCCAGCTGAAAGAGTGACTCGGCTCCCTGGGGAGCTATGCAAGAGTCAAACCTCCCACTTCTCTGCAGGATGGAGGCTCTTGAGGAAGGAGTGGTGCAAAGCATGCTGCTTCCCTCCTCTGGCCAGGCTTTTGGCACATTTCCATAGAATCATGGAATCGTTAAGGTTAGAAAAGTCCCCTAAGATCATTGAATCCTACTGTTAACCCAGCACTGCCAAGGCCACCACTAACACATATCCCCAAGTGCCACATCCACACATCTTCTAAATCCCTCCAGGAATGAGGACTCCACCACTGCTGTGGGCAGCCCATGCCAGAGCCTGACCACCCTTACAGGGAAGAAATTTTCCCAATATCCAACCTAAACCTGGTACAACTTAGTGCCATTTCCTCTTGTCCACTTGTTATGTGGAAGAAGAGACTGGGACATGTCCAGTTCAGGCTTCACTCCCTGCCCTGGAGAGCTGCGGCTTTTGCTCAACCTCAGGCTGTGATGGCGTAGGAGGATAAAACCCTGAGCATGAAAGAGAAACACAACAAGGTCTCAAGGACTGCTCCATCTCAGCCTTCCAGCTGGGAACAGGCTACCCTGAGTTGTGGCTGTCTCATCCCATAGAAGTGTTCAAGTCCAGGTTGGACAGGACTTGGAGCAACCTGGCCTAGTGGAAGGTGTCCCTGCCCATGGCAGGTGCATGGAACGAGATGAACTTTAACTTCCTTCCAACCCAAACCATTCTGTCATTCCATGATTCTGTGATTCTCTGGACAGCTTGAGCCTCAGAGAGCACCTCTTCCTTACCTCCTTGAGCTGCTGGACCTGATCCCCATTGGATCATAAGTCTTAAACTGTTCTTTGGCAGCCCTAGCACTTCTTCCCAGCCAGTCTTCACACATGGAGCATGACATGTCTGGGAATGAGCAGCACCGACAGGACCAATTCCTGATGCTTTTGTCCAGAGAAAGCCTAAAAGCCCCTACACTGGCCCTTCCCAATCAGAGCTGCAGTCACTGCCATGCTGTCACTGTTATCACTGTCACAGCTGTGCTAGCCTGACCCTTCCAGGCTAGTCAAACCCAGTAAGGCCCCAGCAGCAATGAGCTGCCTTGAGTTCTGGAGGCTCCTTGCTGGATCCCAGAACTGAAATCTCCCCACAGAAACCAGCTCTGATGGAGGAGAGGGGCTGGTTCCTCTGAGAGGCCACGGTTAAGCCTCCACTGCTGCCAGCTGGGTCTGGGGGTGCCAGAGCATTTCTGGAGTTCTTGGCCCTCTGCACCACTCTCCTTTGGGCTTTTCCTGCCCAGCATCTCCCTGCCAGCTCAGAGCCCTGTGCCATGGCCACCAAGCATGTTTGCTGGGGGGGAGGAGATTCCTCAGGGGTCTGCACTGGTGGTTCCAACTTCTCGCTTGACTCCAAGCTCCCTCCTGAAATGTATCCAAAGGCCTGAAGGCTGTAGAGGGGCTTTTGCAGGAGACAGAAAAAGCTTCTCCATGGCATTAGTTATTTTCCTGTAGAATGAGCCACCTCAGAGCCCTGTGGGGCACTAGGCAGGGCTCCAGCACCACCTGCCTGATGGCTGCTCTTGGCCAGGGGCTCTGGTGCTCCAGGTGCTGCAAACTGTGCACCCAGCTCTGCTCCTTCTTCTGCCCAAAGTGTTCTTCCCCCTGCTGGGGTCTCAGCGCTGCCTACGTTCCTGCCAGCAGGAGCTGCTTGTATGTCTCTGTGGTCAGGATCTGGCCCTGGGCTCACATCCCTCCTTCAGGGCCAGTCTCTTGGCTGGGAGACAGGAGTGGGGACTGGCCCATGTGACAACAGCCCGTCCCCATAGCATTGCCATAAACCTGAGCTGTACCCAGAAACAGGCATGTTTTAAACTATGGCTTTAACCTGTTCACTGTAAAAAGTGCCTTGGACTTTAATCTGAAGAGGTCAGTATCTATAAGTATTTACCTGTGCGGGTGTGTAAGGATGCAGTTCTCTGTGCAGAGTTACACACACAAATATACGATCTATACACACCTGTGCCTCGGTCCCTCTGTTCCAACAGCCGTGGGAGCTCTTTTCTTTCTGCTGCCGGGGCTGGGGGTGGAGTGATATCAGAGGCGCTCCTGCCGCAGGGACCCCTTTGCGAAGGGAAACTCCGTGCTGTGAGGGCTGCGCTGGGGGCAGCGGTTCCCCTCAGTGGAGCTGATCTGTCCTGTGCATCCCCAGGAAGCAGTTTTGTGGTTCTCCATGTCTGTCTGCAGGCTTTGGGAAGACATTGGTGAGGGTATACGCCCCCATTCCCTTGCAGAGGGGTGCTGGGACTGGGGTCACATGTCTGGACTGCCCATGCCAGGAGCTGCTGGGCACTTTGTAAAACCACCGATGCTTGTTTTATGGGAGCAGCAAGGGGTTTTCCAGCCACCTTCTCCCAGAAGGGAGTTTTGGTTCCCATGTGCTTGGGCTGTGGGCTGAAGGGGGGAGTGTAGAAGGTTGATGGTGTGGCAGGTGCTCTTTCCCCTGGCTCTGGATTGAGGCTCCCCATGCTCATCCAGCTGTGCCGAAACATCAGAGCAACACCCCTCACCTCTAAAGAAATGAGCATAAAAGTTATCTGGGGTGCAAAGGGCACAAAATCAACTTTCCCAGAGGAAATGCATTGGTAGAGATAAGGGGAAGCTGGATCCTTTCACACCAAGCATCACTAAATCCAGGCAACAAGTCTTGCTCAGAGCCTGGCAATGCAGCACCACTGGCTGAGGGACTGGTGCCCCAAAATCCAACCCCATATGTGGGCCAGCAGGGTGCCAACGGGATCAACTCCCATGGCTAAGCACGGCTATGAGTGTGGTGAAGCCAGTAGAGGAGAAGGAGGAAGAAGGTGGTGTGCAGTAGTTGAATCGTGATGAATTGATAAATTGGACTTTTTTGGTTTTGAGCTAATACATCTGAATCCTAAAAATACCTCCAGCAGTCAGGGGGACTCTCTAATAGGTGATTAAGCCCATGGAGCTTCATTTCCAGTATTAATGGCTTAGTGCAGCACAGCCCCACTGTACAAAGGCAGCTTTAGTTCTGATACTGCCCACGAAGACAAGGCAAAATGCATTCAGGCTTTGTGTGCAGCACGAAATCTGTTTTTATTAATGGCTCAGGATTAAGGCTTCTCCAAAGAGAAAGGGAATCATGATCATAAAGTGGATCTCCATCGCCCCACATCCATTTGCCTTTTGCTTTCCCAGTCCCAGGAGTGAGAAGGAGGGGGATGATGCTGTTGGTGTGACATTCTGGGCATCTTCACCCAGCTCAGTGCAACATGCCTGCAGCAGTGCTGGAATGTGCATTGCCAGGAGGGGAAATGCACTTTGGAGAAAAAGAGGGGAAAAAAGGGAATAGAAAAGAAAGTAGCTATTGTTTTGCCCAACGATTCCTTACAAATATAACTTTTTATAAACAGTGGGGAACTACTGGCCTTTCACAAGGGAGGGGAAAACCCCAAGCAAACAAACAGCTCCACAAGCCAAGGATTTGAATCGGCATCTGCCCGTTTCGAGTGAGCAGGATGTGGGAGGCAGCTCTCAGGGGCGAGGGAGGGGCAGGCAGGGAACAGGGGCTTTGGATCAGGCTCTGCCTTTTCACGCAGGCAGGAAAACTGCTCTGGCACTGAGCTATGGCCCCTGCATGCCAGCGCTTCCCCAGTCAGGAGCTGGGAGCCTCGCTCCTGTGGAGAAGCTTTGCTCCCGAGGGGAGGGGGTGGGTGGTGAATGAGGAGATGTGGCTTCCAGCTGGGCAACCCAGATCTGCTCCCCAACTCCTGAACCCAGGAAGAAAAATCTCCAGGAAACCCCCTCCTATACTTGTTGCAGAGCTAAAACGAGCTGGGGAGCTGTTGTGCAGCTATTTCCATCTCAGATGCATTCCTTTTCCAAGATAAACCCAAGGCTGCTCCACTGCTAATTCTTCTCCCCAGCCTTGGGATTCCAGGCACCAACAGGCTCGTTCATTACTGTTAATTATTGGTGCAGCGGTGTGAGGTCTGCAGGCCAGATCACGCTTTCCAAGGGGCCTGGGTAACATCAGCCAAACAGCTTGGCATTGCCAAAACAGCTCCTGAGTCCTTCTGAGCCCAGAGAGGGAGCTCCTGCTCCTGCTCCAGGCCATCCCAGTGGGATTCATTAATTGCTGAAGCCTGTGATGGTGCCACTTTTGTAGGGTCCCCTGCTTCGTGATGACAGCAGGGCTGAGGGTCCCCTGCCCAGGGGTGACAGCAGGGGCTGCCAGGTGTCTTCTACCTTCTGAGCTTCCTGCTCAGCCATGGCGTTTGCATATCAGCTTCCTCTTCTCTCTCTGCAATTCCTGGAAACACCCATGAAGGATGCAGCTGCCTGATGAGATGCCAGGCTAGTATTTAATGGCATTTGTGTCCCTGTGCGTACTAATGGGATGGAAGAAGACATCTCAGTTTCCCACAGCCTGCTGGCCTGGTGCTCACGCCGCAAGAAAGGTTTCTCAGCAGGGACTGACTGGCAAATGACATTTTGCTACTTAAATGGGTATTTTCGGGTTTCCTGCTGGGGACCAGCAGCTGTGCTGGAGCAACAACAGCCATCACAAGCCAGCTGGTGACAGGGGCTTTGCTGCAAAACCTGGAGACAAGTTGTCACTTCATCCACGATGATATTTCAATAGAACCAGAGACCCAGGGCCAGGGGCAGGGTCCACCTCCTTGGTCTGCTGGGGAGAAGCTGTAGGGGGACAGGAGAGCCCCCACAGCCACTGTGCACCAGAGGAAGGCCTCACGCGTGTCACCAAAGGACCAAAGAATTAAAACCATAAGGTGGCACTTGAGATGTGGCCAGGTGTTGCAGTGCGTGAGGTCTCATGTCACCACCTGACCTGGAGCAGCCAGTGCAGAGCCTGGTTTCATGAAATCACAAACTGATTTGGGATGGAAGGGACCTTAAAGCTCACCTCATCCCACCTCCCTGCCATGGGCAGGGATACCTTCCACTAGACCAGGTTGCTCCAAGCCCTGTCCAACCTCGCTTTGAACACTCCCAGAAACAGGGCAAGCCACAGCTTCTCTGGGCAACCTGTGCCAGGGCCTCCCCACCCTCACAGGGAGCAATTTTCCCCAATATCCCATCTAATACTGCCCTCTGTCAATGGGGTATTCCCTCTTGTTGTCTCCCATGTCCGAAGTCCCTCTCCAGCTCTCTTGGAGTACCTTTACATACCACAAGGGGCTCTAAGGTCTCCCCAGAACCTTCTCTTCTTCAGGCTGAACTCCCATCCTGTCTCTATAGCAGAGAGACTCCAGCACTGGGAGCATCTCCATGGCTTCCTCTGGATTCTCTCAAAATGGTCCATGTTCTTATGTTGAGGACCCAGAGCTGGACACAGCCCTGCAGGGGAGGGTCTCCAAGCTATGCAAGGTTTTGGACCTCCATTTAACACTTAAGAGGCAAAAAGCAGGGAAGTCATTTCACTGCAAATGAAGTTGAGTTCTTTTGCATTTGAAAAATAACGATTTGGGTGAGGAGCAGTGAGCAGTTCCCAAAGGAGGTCAGGCACAGTCACAGAAATCCCCATGAAGTCTCAGCTACTCCAGGTAATCCTCCCCAAGGCCTTCACTGCAGCTTGGTGTGCGACAGACACTGCTGTGACTCCATCCTGCTCATGCTGCCTCAAAGAAAGTTGTAGGAGCTGGAGGCTGCCCCTATTCCCAGGTGTGGAAGAGGCACTGACAGCCTCGCATGATTCTCTGTGGCTCCTCTCCTCCCTCCATGCCAAGCTGCACTGGCACAGGGCCAGGGAGGATGCTGCTTGCTCTAAAGCTGGCACTGAATGTTGGTTAAGAGCAACAGGTTTTGTACTAATTAAAGAGGAATCAATTAGGCTGCAAGATATTCAGCCACCTGGTGCTTCTGACTATTTTTTCCTGCTCCTTCTCTTTTTTCCTTAATGTGCTGCTGCTGCCTCCAGGGAAGCCATGGAAAGAAGCAAGATACATTCCAGTTTTTTGCTGTCTTTTAGATTAAAAAAATGTTGTCTGGGAGGAAATCTGTGCCAGGCTGACCAATTCCAGTGCTGTACATGTCCCTGTGATCTGCAGCTGGCATCTCTTCTGCCATCCATCAGTTGCTCCAGACACCCTCCTGCATCTCCAGCAGCACGTGGTGCTGGCTCTGGCAGCAGTTCAGTTTGTGCTGCGTGAAAAAAGAAATCTGTGGCGAATAAAGAAAAAGCAGCGAAGGAGGTGTAATGGGATCCCGTGGGAGGCACGAAGGAGTCCTACATGCGAGGAAGCCCTTTGGAGACCCAGCTGTGCCAGGCTTTCCCCTGGGAGATGGTCCATTAGAGTCTCTCTGTGCTCAGTAACACATAAATCAGGAGGAGCAGAGAGCAGCAGCTGCTGCCTCAGGCAGCCTCTGGAGTTGGCCAAGTGCTGACCTTGAAGAAAATGGGGGGGTCAGCAAGTACCACAAATGACACAGGTGAAAATCCGGCACTGGTGTGGTTAGGAATGGCACGGGAGCAGCGGGAGAGAGCCCAGTCTGGGCTGCACAGGATACTTTTACCCTCAAGTCGATGATTTTCCCACCTATGGCTCTGCCTTGGGGATGGATTATGAAATCCTCTCAATTTGTCTGAGCACATGATAAAGCCCCCTTGCAGATAAATTAGATTTAATATTAAATATGAAAGGGCAAAAAGGGGAACCTGGGCTTGGATGGCAATGTAAAGGTCACAGAAGGGAGTATTAATGCCATGTCAACTGACACATATTAGGAAGGTCTTTGAATTCTGGCTTTAGGGAGAATTCATTCATTCAACTGATTCACTCCCTGGGAACCACCACATCAGATGTGCCAACTCACAGCAGTGACAGGAACCCCCTTCTCCTCGCTGGTCCCCCTCCAAGAACAAGCTCTGAGAGGTGCTGCATGGCTCGTGGTCTGTCCAGGGTCCCCCCTACCCATCTGACCCCCTGCAGCAATGCTTTGGCCATCCCCCAAGAGTCGACACCTTGGTAAGGGAAGGGCTGACCAGCCTGGAGCCAAGACAGACACAGTGTCTGAAGTGTGGTTTGAGTGGCCAGTCTTCCCATAGCCCCTCTCCAAGCCAGAGCAGTCACTGGCCGTCATGGAAGGGAGGAGCCACTGGCCACTGGAAGGGAGGAACCCACCAGACGGATCTGGCCACACAGATGCTGCCATGGCTCTAAAACCACGTGGAAAGAGCCCCTTAGCATCCAAGAGCTCAGGGTGAAGGCCGTGCTCATGAGGCACCTCCTGCCACACAGGTGGCTGCGCTGCAGTCTGCCTTCTCCTGCCTTTTTAGCAAGGGTACGTTTTGTACCAGCCAGAATAAAACTGTGCTGCTTCCCACCGCTGCAGCTGCCGTGGGAGTCAGCATGCCGGCTCCTTCTGCTGCAGCTGTGTCAGCCCCACCTGCCCTCAGCTGCCAGGCCACAGCCCCAAGCAAAAGACAAAGGCCATGGGAGCACAGTGTCTGTCCCTGGAGCATACTGGTGCCCGAGGGGGATCACATAGGCAAAGGTGCCAGGAATCTCCTCTTCCCCTCTGCTCCGCAGTGGGAGCTCTCAGGATGAATAATCCCTGCTGACGTCTCGGGAGTGCAGACATGGCAGCTCTGGGGCTGTACCAGAGCTCAGGTTCACTCCTTCACTCAGAGCAGTGAGGCAAAAGCTTGTGCAATTTCCTGGGTAGCTCTGCTGTTTCCCCAGCTGGAAACCTGACTGTTGGGAGCAAGAGAGGGCAAAGCAGGGGAAAAAGTCCCTTTCTGAGAAGCAGCCTCTTGCTGTGGTGCCCAGATGGAGGGGACAGGCTCAGGATGGGGCAGCACCTCCTGTGCATTACCTGCTCTATGTTTATAGCTAAAACAAAAATCCATTGGAAGAAAATAAAGCTTTTTTTCCTCCCCTCTAAGGGGAACTGATGCTCTGGATTCATGGAAGTTTTCCACATCAGTACCCAGCTGTGTCTGCAGCCAGAGAGGAGAAAGTGCAATGCTTGGAAGGACGTGAGAACCAGCTCAGCCCAATTCCCCACTCCACACAGAAGGAGCCTGGAGCGCTTGACAGGCACTTCTGCAAGGAGGCCAAACCCTAATTGCAGCTCTTGCCTGCAGTGTGAGAGCAGAGCTCGGCCCTGGGGCGGAGGGGAGCAGGCACGGACAGGGTCTGTGATACAGCACCACTCTCAGGGCTGCCGTCCCTTAGAAACCACTTGTCAGCTGATCGGGGACTGCGAATCTCTGGTGTAGGAACAGCCAGTCTCCAAGAGTGAGGAAGCGATATTTTAGAGCATCTAATAAAAGAGTTTAAAATGAGACTCTGTGGAATAATAGCCTCAGCTGAGAGCCGGCATCAGAGTAGAAAGTCAGGCGGGGGAGCCGTGCCACAATTTGTTTCCTTTCCTTTCCTAAGAGGGAAGCAAAACAAAGCAGACACCTGAGGCATCTCTGGCTGACACCGGAGGTTTAGTAAATACTGCCATCCTGCGGGGAAGCCTCTGCTCAGCCTCGGGGAAGTGGGGGGCTGGGGGAGCCCCCAGGGAAACAGCGGGGCAGGATGAGCCCCAGCATCCCAGCGTGAGCAATGGAGCTTTCTCCATCCTCTGCCAAAATCAGCAGAGCAGCCTCACGTCAGCTGGTGATCAGCTCCTTATCTTCAGCACAAACCATGCTGTTTTCCCGTGGCTGTGATGTCCAGAGGGTGCTGGAGCTTCCAGCACAGCCAAGTAGATGCTGTGGCTGTGTTAATGCTGGGCCTTTGGCAGCCGGAGGTCTCCCATCTCCCAGCCCCTTCCCATGGAAAGGCTGGGAGTCTGCCTGGTTTTCCACAAAGAAGAACAGAGAATGAGCTCATATGGATGAAGTGGCTGTTTGTCACATCGAGGGTGTTGCAATTCAAGAGGCTACATGACTTCACAGGCAGCCTCTGTCACACCGAGAAGAGCAGCGCTGGAACCTTCCCATCCCGCCCTCACATGGGCTAGGATGAATCACAGCCACCCAGGCTGGGGCAAAGCCTGGGAGTGATCGCCAGAAGTTAAAAGGGAGTGAAAAAAAGGAAAGAACAGATCAAGGAGTCAGTTGTCGTGTGCTGTAGAGTCACCTGTGCTTCGGCAAAGTGGGTGGGAGACGCTGCTCGTGGGGACTGTGACCCCCATGTTGAACAGGAGGGTTTATGCTCCCAGATCCTCCAAGGAACAAAGATGTGACAACTTCAGTGGGCATGCTGGTCTCTTTTTAGGCAAGAAGCCTCTCCATTACTGGAAAAAAACTCACACCAAAACCATGCCAGGAAACACAAGCCCCAAAATCTCTAAATCCAGAAATCATCTGAAAAAAAACCAACTTCCCAAACCCTGAAAAATCCACAACCTCAGCTTCAAAAAAGCACCACTGAATGTAAGCAGCAAATGAGCCTGGCAATTCTGGGGCCTGACTCACCATTTCTGCACCCTGCTGTGAGCCCAGGATCACTGAAACACCTTTGGAATGCTGCAGGGAAGAGGCCATGGTGGGAGCAGGGGCCCCACCTGAAGGCACACACAGCCACCATTCCACTGGGACACACAGACTAGGGTCCTCTGAGGAGTTTGTCTTCCTGTGTTTTGCCCATTCATAGGCAAGTGTAGGCAGATGGACCCCTAAAATTCATCCAGACCCTGTGCCCATCTGTGCCAGCTCCCCTCCACACTCACCACCCTGGCAGAGGAGGGTCTGGGGGCTCACAGATGATGGTCCCAGACGTGACAATGGCTCATTAGTTGTTACAGAATAATGGAATTGTTGAGGTTGGAAAAACCCTTTAAGATCATTGAGGTGTTTCCTAAAGTCAGAGAAATAATTCTCAGAACAAATTTGAGTATAGAAAGGTAGAAATCAGCTCTTTAATTGTGGTGCCTTTGGTGCACAAAATATATTGCACACACAACAGCATAGGCCTTTACAATTTTTATAATAACATCTAATTATAACATCTGGGCACTACCTCATTAGATACACCCATTCCCAAAACTGTTCCTCCCACTGTCCCACCCTCAACACACCTCCCAAATTTGGGTTGGTGGTCGCAAAATGACCACCCCTTCATTCAAATGACCACCATCCTCCTCCTCATCATCACCTCTGTCCTTCTTGGAACAGCTTCAAGGCTTCAGAGTAGTTCTGACTTGGTTACATTCAATGGTGTAACCCTGTTACGTCCTAGTCTGTCTTAGTACATTCTCTACGCTTAAGATGTTTTTCACCTTGCTAAAATCTTTGTCTGTTGCAATTGTTGACACGATATGTTAAACAACATTTTAGGAATCTAATACAAAGAAAGCTGAAAGAGCTATACTAAACTTTTATATAATATAGAGTTTAAGGCATCAGAGTCCAGCTGTTACCCCAGCACTGCCAAGGCCACCACTAAAGCATGTCCCCAGTTGCCACATCTACACCTTTTTTGAATACTTACGGGGCTGATGGCTCCATCACTCCCTCAAGCAGCCTGCTCCAGTGCCTGAACACCCCTTCCACGAAGAAAATTTCCCTAGCATCTAATCTAAACCTCCCCTGGTCCAACCTGATGCCATTTCCTCTTGTTACCTGGGAGAAGAACCCCCCCCACCCCCGGCTGGTCCAGACGTGCATCTGAAAGCTTGGCTCCCGAGCCCTCTGGTTTAAGAATGATCCATACCCAGACACAGGTAGCACTGTGCCCAGGGTGCTGCTCCAAGCCACTGGCAGCCTCCGAGCCACGGGAGCCCGGCAGTGCCTGTGCCAGATGGGAAATGACACACGACAGACAGGGACAATCTGTTCTCTGACGGTAGTTTTATAACTCACACGATCTCGTTTGGAATGTGTTCGTCTGGGAAAGGGAGGATCCACCGGCAGCAGAGTCCACGCCTGCTTTGGGGCTGGGGAAGAGAATTGTCTCCGTCCGCCTGGAGGAACCTGGGACAGGGTGGGACATGACCCGGGCCACCTCTACCACTAAAAAACATGCATAAAAACAGCAGTCGGACGAGAAACAGGGAGCCTGTGGAAAAAAGAGGAGCCTCACGCTGGGAAAGCAGAGACTCTGGTGGGGCCCACAGGGGCATGAGGGAGCCCCGAGCGGGAAGAGGGGCTCCAAAGGACACACAGCAGACAGAGGGCCCACAGGGAGTGGGCCTTCCACGGGTCACGAAGGGGCCCATGAAGGAGGGGAGAACCCCCCCGGTGCCGAGGGGCAATGGGGGGCAAAGGGAGACACGAGGGGAAAGGGGCAATGCGGGGGGGGAGAAGGGAGAGGGGAGGAGATAGTTGGGCGCATGCGCAGTAGCGCCTACGTGCGCCGCCGCCACGGGGGAGCGCTCCCAACAGCGTAGGCGATACCCCGGGACACAGCGGAAGCGGCGCGGCCCCCAAGCCGGAGGGAGGGGATGCGGTTATGCCGCCTCTCCCACAGCGGAGCGGCCGAGCTGAGCCCCAGCGGGACCGCGGCGCCGGCACCGCCAAGCGCTGCCCTGGTCAAACATGGCGGCCGCGCTTTGCCCCCAGTCAAGATGGCGGCCGCGGGGCTTCCTCGCACCTTGCGCAGGCGCAGTAGTCAGCGGACGTCATCACTGTGCGCCGGCCGCGGCGGCCGCGGCGGCAGCGGCGGGGTAAGGGGGCGCGCGGGGGAGGGGCGGCCCCGGGCCCCGCGGGGACCTCGAGGGGCCCTCTCGGGCCCTTCCTCGACCCTGACGTCTCTCCTGCCCGCGGTGTGTCCTGCAGCGCCCGCCGGGCCCACTGAGGCGGCGGGACTAGGCCGCGGTGCGGCCTCGCGCGCGGGCGAACCCGCAGGCTTCCGGGACGCGGCGGGACCGTATCCTCGGTGCCGTGTCCCCGGTCCCGTGTCCCGGCTGCCCAGGGGGCTCTGCCGGCCTTGGGTTCCGCGGGGCGGGACAAATCTCTCCCCTCGAATTCCGGCTCTCGGTGCTCGCCGCCACTCCCGTGCGGTGCCGTCCGGGCGAGCCCCTTGTCACTCCTTCGGCCCTCACGGGGACGGGGTGTGACCCGGGTGCGGGTGGCACCCGCGGCCCCGGGGGTCTCCCTTGGGGGTGCAACTGAAGGTGACGGGTGTTCCCGCAGCCCCTCTCTCCGAGCCGCTCCCCATGTGCCGGCCGGACCCCCGCGAGTGCCGGGGCTGCCTCTCCCGGGCGCCGAGACAGGGAGCTGCCCCGCGGGGTTCGCCTTCCCGCCCCAGGTTCCGGTGCTGAGAAGGAACCTCATGAGCGCTGTCAAAGCCAAGCGGTGTCTAGGAAAGCCCGAAACCCAGGCAGTACCCGCTGCGAGCGCCTTGGGCGGGGCTGCTGCGGGAAACGAAATCGAAACGGGGCTCTCAGCCGTCTGCGGCGGTTGCCCGGCGCCGGCACACCAGCTGCGAGTCGGGGTTTCTTTTTTTCCCCTTTATTTTCTCATAAAATAATTTGGCGTGCGGATGAGACTGAGGTAAGAGAGGTTTTTTCCAAACCCATCCTCCTGCCCTTGGCTCAGAGAGCGCTTGTAAAACGAGGTCACTGAGCAGGGGCTCCCTCGGAGTTGGGGAGGAAGGAGCCCGGCTCTCCGTGTTTATTGGAAAATAAGTCTCGCGGTAGCAGCCGAGTGAAGTGGTTTAGTGAAAGGGAAATTTGTGTGTGTTTGGTGAAGATGGGGAGCTTTATAAAGAGGGACTGGCATCGGAAGAACTGTTTTTGTGAGGATGAGTGCCTTAAGGAGGACAAGAGAGAGCAGGCAGGATGGGCCCTGTATCGTGTTCCTTGTCTTTATCCTCTCGGTTTCACAGCCAGCTGTCGTCAAAGAATTGGAATATACGCTGTGCTGGGCTCTTTATTTTTCAAAAGCATATTGAAAGTTTAGTCTTATGTCCTGCACCCCCGGAGAGCGGCTCGGCTGTGTGTGATAGGAGTGGAACTTGGGCTGCAGTGCAAGAAAACTGCACACCTGTCCCAGTTTCTCTGCATGTTATCTGCGTGTGGTGTGATGCTTTACCTCTGCAGGTCACAGAGTGCCCAAGTAGAAAAAGACCCTTGAGGTTTCAGACTCCTTTGGCCACGAATCTGAAAATTAGTGCCAGTCTGTTGCAGCTCTGCTCTCTGACCACGTGAGCTGCTCCAGCTGTCTGTGGTGCTCCAGTTCACCTCCTCGTGCTTCTATTTCTCAGATTGCAAAGCACATCTGAGATTCTTCTCTCCCTCAGGGCAGAAGTGTTTGGGAAGCGTATCCTGAACATCGCGTGCTGGAATCGAGTCCATTGAGGGGTCGCTCTTGGCCAAGGTGCTTCTCGTGGGTGACTTCACCTGCTGGTGCTGTGCTGGGCAGACAGAGTTTGCTGTTTGTGTTTGCAGGAATGATTTAAGACTCTTAGCTAAAAGTAGAAAACAGGCTCGTAAGGAGAAGATGCTTGAAATGCCTCAGCGGCAGGGAGTCTGTTTAAACTGCATCTTTGGAATCCTGTAGTCGTGTAACTGTCACCAAATGTGATGAAGGAAACTTATCCAGCACCAATTTGGTATGATTAAGTGACACTCCTTTATTACAGCACTGGGAACATGAGGGAATCAGCTCCTGCTAAACATGTTCTCTCGACAACAAAATTCGTACAGTTTATATACTTTATATAAGTTTCTATTCTTCTATTTACTTTTATACTTGTCATGCCTAGCTAAGTTCTGTTCTTCTATTTAGTTGTATAGTAGTTATGGTCCAGCTGCTCCACTCTTATATCTAATGAAATGATGATGAAATGAATGAAAATCTTTGAAATGGTTGGTTCTTTCAGGTGTATAGTGTTATTCTACAATAATCATTGGTCTATACTATTTAGCTATACTAATTGGGATAGGCAGTGTCCAGGCCAAGACAGGGAGAGTGCAGGGGATTTCAAAACAACTTTGTGTGGTCCAGTGAGATTCCTGTGGTTCCATTCTTTCAAACACAATACCCCTAACGATTCTGGTGCCCTGTGCTTCTCTACCTTTAATCACAAATACTTCTTTTATATTATCAAATCTTGATTATTTTATCAAACTGTTTGCAGCACAACTGCGTGCTGAGTTGCTGTGTTTTGTCTCCTCAGGACAGGCAGCTCCGCTCCTGGCGTGCCAGCAGCCCGGGTGTCCCAGCGGAGCGCTATGATCAGAGGTGCTGGGCGAGGCAGAGGCTCGTATCTGACTCGGGCAAGACATAACCACCCCGGCACTACCCGAGGTTTTTATAACCATCCTCATACCCCGCAAGAAACTAACCAAGGCACCTTTTTGCACCAGCAGTTCCTGGCAGAGCAGGACGCTGCAGTCTGCCCGCTGCAGGGGCAGGGACCACACGAGAGGGCTGCGGCACCAGCTCCTGCAGGGACACGTCTGCCTGGCTGCGGCAGGGCAGGGGGCTGGAGGTTCTCCAGCCGGCGGCAATACCGTGGGAATTCACCACGGTATTGCCCTCCACAGCACTGTCGTCAGGAGAACCCAGGGAGAGACTCTGACACTGTCAGGCTGAATTTCCAGAGACTGTCTCTTGCCGGGCAAGACTGCGAACAAGAAATTCTGACTATTTTCAGGCAGCTTGGGGAGGGAAGGACTTGCACAGTTCATGATCTCTCACGCAAACTTAAAACTCAAAAGAAAGAGGTCAACCGCGTTTTGTATAAACTCCTCAAAGAAGGCAAGTTGCACAAGGGGGAAGAGACGCCGCCGCTGTGGAGGATTGCCAGCCTCAGCTCAGGGAGGGAAAGAAGCCCTGCTGACCCCAGTGCCAGCTGTACAGATCCAGCTTGTGAGAGCAGAGGAGGAGACAGGAGCACACTTGGCTCAGGAGACACAGAGATGGCTGAGACGAAGGAGAAAATCTGCAACTACTTGTTCAGCGTGCCAGAAACAACGGCACTCAACCTCGCCAAAAACATTGGGTTTTCGAGGGCCAAGGACGTTAATGCATTTCTCAGTGCTCTGGAAAAGCTGGGAGATGTCCACAAGCAGAACACAAACCCCCCACGGTGGTCCCTGACAGACAGGAAACGTGAGAGGATGCAGATGAGGCTGAAGGCCAGCACATTAATACAGAAGGTGGATCCTACACCTCCTGAGTCAGGTCCTCCCCCTTCCTCTGTCCCTGTGTGTCCCCAGGAGGTGACAGCAGCTTTGCCAGCAGCGATGGCATCGAAAGAAGAAAGTGTAGAAAATGGACAGCAGCCTTTGAGGCAGCCTGGTCAGGGCAATGGCAGTGACACGGGAGTGGACACGGCTGAGGACACCAAGCCTGAGTTCTCCAGTTTGAATAATTACGATAACTCTGAAAATGGCAAGTGGACCACGGATGATATCCCAGATAATCTGAACACTATCAACAAGCAGCTTGACAAGTCAAAATGCATCATGAATTCTCAGTCTTCCCCCAGTTATGCTGCTCAGTTTGAAGCTGCTTTGCCATGTACGCCCGTAGAGAAATTGATGGCTTGTCAGGAGAAGAACCCAGTGAGTGGCCTTACTGAATATTCCCAGTACACGTATCAGCACTGTGAGTTCATCATGCTGGAGCAGAGTGGACCCTCTCATGAGCCACGGTAAGAAAATGTCCTACCTTTTCTGGGATCTTTTTGCTTAAAATGATCTGACTTCACCTAAGTTCACCCTCTCAGCGCTGTCCTGAAGGGCCCGCCCATTCATGTTTTCTTTCGTTTCGGAAGGGTTAGCCTAGCTGATTCCTTGCATCAGCTTAAAAAATAAAACAAGGCTAAAATTTAATCCCAGGTAGCCCAGTTTTGGCAACCCAGCACCTCATCCTAAGTAGTGAAGATGGGATTCATTTCTTCACTAGATCCCACCTCATTTAAGTACTTGCCTTCAATTTGATTGTATAGAGGGAAACTGGTATTTCTGAGCTGTTTCTTGAGATGCTCTCAGCCTAGAAATGGTGTAAAGAGAGCCCAGAATGAAGTGTTTTGGTGCAGGTGTCCTGGGTTAGCTGAGGTGGCCCCACTCTGAACGTTTCTGTGGTGTAGCAGGTCAGAGCAGTTTCTGTGAGCCGAGCACATAGGATGGCACTAGAGTTGGTGGAGTCAGTCTCTGGAGTCCTGCTTTCCCTTGCAGGATCATGGCTGTTCTGGAGCACCAGGGAGAGGTGAAAAACACCATATGTGCCATGCTGGAATATGTCAATAGATCCGCTAGACAGGAAAATTGGTCTGATTTCTAGAGACAGAGTCTCAGAGTTGTGTTGTTTGGTTTTAAGGAGGGATCTGAATGAATTCAGCCCCATAATCCTTCTCCAGGTCTGGTTAGACCCATTCTCCTTGGAAGCAGATTTCCAGGGCCGGAGGACAGAAGATAAGCTTTGTTTGTTAGAGTTCACAGGAAGGAGAGGGACAGAAACGTCAAAGACAAGAGGTTTATGCGAGGCAGCACCTCTTTGAGATGGTGTGGATGCCCTGGGCAGCCAGGGAGAATGCCAGAGGGAGGAGTGACCCTGAATGACCAGGTGCAGATGAAATGGTACAGGCTGCTTTTGAGCTTTCTTATTACTGGGCAGGAGCCACAACGGAGCTGCTGTCTGCATACAGCCGTTACCTGTTCCTGGCACTCGTGGAACAATTCATCCTGTTCCTTCAGAACAAAACCTGGAGCTGTTGCTCTGTCATGAACAGCACTGAAAACGCGATGAAACAAGGCCCACATGCAGTGCTGTTGGTGTTCCCTTGGTATTTGCCTTCTGCACATGGCAGCCTGGATTTACTCTTCCAGTCAGGAGCTGGCTGTTCCTCCTCCCTTGAATTCCAGGCGCAGCCTACTTGCCTGCTCTGAGAAGACTTTTGCCTCTCGATTTACCTCTTTGGTTTTCTCTTTTTAAAGGTTTAAGTTCCAGGCAGTGATCAATGGGCGCCAATTCCCACCAGCAGAAGCAGGGAGCAAAAAACTGGCTAAACAGGAGGCAGCGGCTAATGCTATGAAGGTCCTGATGAGTGAAGCGGAGAATGGAAGGCCCAGTGGGATTAAATATGAGGAGCCGCTTCCCTCCGACAGCTCAGAACTGGAGTTGGTGAGTCCTGTTTTCTTTGCTTTGTGAGGGTGCTCAGGCAGTGTTTGGTCTGACACTTGGTTTCCTCTTTGCAGCCAGGGCCAGAGCTGTCGTCTGCAGCAGCTCCCCTCAGCCTGCTTCCTGGGAAGCACCCTATCAGCATATTGATGGAGTATGGACAAAAGTCAGGGAACATAATTGAGTTCCAGCTGCTGTCTCAGGAAGGCCCACCTCATGATCCTAGGTATGGCATATTCTTGTCAGCTTTGGGGGAGGATGGAAACTCTTTCTTCACTGTCCTTACCTGTCAGCATGCTACCCACATTCCTGGACTCATCACTGGCCTAGATGAGTGCTCCGCTTATCCAAGGATTCTGGCCATGGCTCCTCCAAGACATCTGCCTCCAGAAGGAGACCCAAAGCAATGCCCTTTCTCAAAGAAAAAATGCTTTTCTTCTACCAGAGCAGAAGCAGGTTCCAGTCCTGTACCCCACCTGGTGGTGCTCTACTGGGAGCATTAAGGGCCACAACAGTAGATTTCAATTGGAGATAAGTCAAAAGGATTTATCTGGAAGTGGGAGAAGGGGATAATAACCAGACCGAGACACCTATGGGTTAACACTTTTCATGTGCTATAATGTCCTGTCAGGTTCAGCTACTGTGTGAAAATGGGTGATCAAATTTTCCCTGCTGTGGTAGGAAACAGCAAGAAGGGAGCAAAGCAAATGGCAGCAGAAGTTGCTGTGAAGATTCTTTCTGGAGAGTCTGTACCCCATGTCTTGCTTGAACAGGTACAAAGAGCTTCTTTATAAGACCCAAGTGTTTTGAGTTGAATGTTCCCCCCCTTTTATTTCCTATTCCACTGGATTTCACCCCACAAGGTCACATGCTGGCTCTAGCAGAGGTTTGCTGCTGCTCTTAGCCTGCTGTAAATCCAGCTGCTCAGTATTTAACAGCCTTCTCCTGTTAACTCCCACTCTAGCCTGTCGCGAAGCCCCACGGTGACCAGTCCATGCACAGCTGTGGGCCGTGGATTGCCACTCCAGATGAATCCAAGGTGGTGAAAGCGAAGGGTGTTGGGGAGCTCATCAAATATCTTAATGTCAATCCTGTCAGTGGCCTGCTGGAATATGCCCGCTCCAATGGGTTTGCTGCAGAGTTCAAACTCATTGACCAGTCAGGACCTCCCCATGACCCCAAGTAAGTAGCTGCACCTGGCCGGGAGGAAATTTTGCACTGCTGCTGTTGTCCTGGAGAAAGGACAGAAAGATCAAAATTGCAGTTTGAGATGGCAACAGGGCAAGCTGCTGCCTCTGCCAAACCTTATGACTGGATGACAATAAGCTCCCTCCACTCCCCTCCTCTCTCCACTGGGAGAATTTAAAAACCAGACTCAAATGCACAGGTTTCTTGGTTTCTTCATAGGTTTGTCTATCAGGCGAAGGTTGGAGGCCGCTGGTTCCCGGCTGTGACTGCACACAGCAAAAAGCAGGGCAAGCAGGAGGCAGCGGATGCAGCCCTGCGAGTCCTGATCGGAGAGTCAGAGAAGATGGAGCGCATGGAAGGGATGAACATCACTGAGGTAAATCTTCTGCCACAGGTGGGACTGTGTTTGTAGCCCTGCCTGTCCTCCTCCCTTCAGTCCAGCAGAAAAGTGCCTTCAAAATCAACTGTGATGTCTTTGTTCTCTGCAGCTGTAGATAAGCTGACGTAGTTTTCCTGAAGTGGGTTAGATGTTTCCTCAGGGCGCAGGCCTATCCTTCCGTCCTGCTGGCCTCTGCATTAGGGCTAAATTATCATCAAATTCTTCCTCCAGCTACTCAAGTGTGTTCCTGTGGTAGAGTAGGAACATGCTCACTTTAAAATATGTGACTTTTTTTATTACTTCCAAATTCCTTCGTGCTGCTTTAAAAATGGTGTGTCAGCTCATAAAGACTTGTGCATCAGATAGGATAAGCAAAGCTGTCCGTTGTGTCAGGATGGCTTGTCCCAAACCTGGGCCACTTTAAATTGCACTTAGAGCATTGTGATCTCTGAATGTATTCCAGGCAACACAGCTGAGCACAGCAGCTGGGCCTCTAAATAGCAAAGCCATCAGGGAGGATTTTGTCAGTCAGCAGTGCTGGAGGAGGCGAGTCCGTCTGCAATGAGAATGACTGTGCACTCTCCTCACAGGCAGCCAGAGGAGGAGGTCCTCCAAAGCCAGGAGCAGATTTCCTTGGCTGAGTCTCTGGGAACAGGCAGGATGGGTTTGTTCCTTTGCGGTGCGGGTTTTCCCTGGCGTTCTCAGGAGGCCATTCCTCAGCCTGTGCCTCTTGCTGCCAGGAAGACAGCTTGCTGCTGTCTGATGCACCCAAAGCAGAGCTCAAAGCCTTGGACGAGCTTTTCCCAGAAATGCCCAAAAGAACTTCATCCACTCCTTGACACAGCACTGTCCAAGTGCCCAAAGCTCGTGTTTTCTGTGTTCTGTCCTCTGCTTGGAAAGCTGCGCTTTGCATTAGTTACTCCTTGAGCTGCGCTGTGTGGCCTGCTCATGAGCTGTGGTCTTGTGTCCCCACCCCAGCTCCCTGTGAGTGGCAGCACCCTGCACGATCAGATGGCCATGCTGAGCCACCAGCGCTTCAACAGCCTCACCGCTCGCATCCAGCACAGTCTGCTCGGGCGCAAGATCCTGGCTGCCATCATCATGAGGAGAGCAAATAAGGGCCTGGGAGTGGTGGTCAGCATTGGAACGGGTATGAACAGCTTCTTCCAGCACACTCTGAACTCTCATTTCCATGCTAGATTCCCTGTCAGCCACAGCTCAGAAATGGCTGTGGCTTTGGGCTCTTCAGGGAGGGCACAAAATGTTCCCAGGGCTCGAGTGGTGTCACAAGTGATCTAGTTAAAAGAGAGAGAACAAAGCAAATGTGCCTGCAGCTGTATTGCTCTTAATCTTCACTTGCATTGCTGCATACTAGTCTGTGCATCAGAGCGTGGATTTCTCGTGTGGTACAGCACACAGTCCCCCAGCTTCTCACAGCTGCATGTATCTTATCTCCCTCCCTACTTAACTGCCAGCCTTCTACCAGGAGTGGTGGGCTGCAAAGTCCTTGTGAAGGGACAGTGCCCCTAAACCTGTGACAGTTTAAGTCTGCCTGTCCCTAAAGTGGTGTGTGCTTTTTATCACTTTATTTTCCTAACTGTTTGGGTCAGGATAATGATTCAATAGCCAGGGGGGTGCTGCAGCTGCTGCTCAAGAGCCCAAAGAAGTAAGACTTGACACAAGATGAACCTCTCCCTCTGTCTCTGAAGCTGTGTCTTGACTTTGACACTTGCCCTGTTATTTATTTATTTGTTTGTTTGTTTCAGGTAATCGTTGTGTGAAAGGAGAAGAGCTGAGTTTGAAGGGGGAGACAGTAAATGATTGTCATGCAGAAATCATTTCTCGAAGAGGCTTTGTGAGGTAAGAAAAGGGGAAATCCAAAGGAAATGGAGACGGGCCTACCAGAAGATCCTGACCCATTCTGGAGGGGTGTAGCTGAAACAGTTCCTTGCTGCACTGAGGGATGCTGTGATCCTCTGACACTGTTTATCCATGTGTTGTTAAAGAGAGGGAAGTTATTTCTGATAAGAAGGGGCCATGCCTGAGTGGTGCCCAAATTAGTACCGAATGGGAAAATTGCCAGGAGCCCAAGGGCTGCATCTGAAGTTATTAAAATAGAGCCTCCTGCTGAGGCTGCTGGGCCATCGTGCAGGGTGCTCTCCAGCCTAAGCACAGCTCCCACCATCAGCCAAGCACTGCAGGCTGGTCCTCTCCTGGCCTTTCTGGGTCCGGCTGTAGAAGGATTCAGGAAAACATGCTGCATCTGTTTGCCTTGATAAGTCAGCAGTCCTTTTTCAGAGGTTGGAATGGGTTTTCCCAACTAAACTGCACAATTGTTCTCTGTATAAACATTCACCGTGGCACTTTTTAGTTTTTAAAAACCGAAGCGAGATGAAGCTGGACTGCCTGTTCAATGTTTGCCCTTCAGTTCTGAACAGCAAAGCCAGCTGCTTCCTTCAAGCCTTCGCGTGCTACCGCTGAGCTCTGCATTCCTCAGCAAGGGAAGGTGTTGAGGGCAGGTCCCTGGGAAGTGATGAATCAGGATTGTGTCTTGCTTACTGTCTGTCTCAGCTGTTAATCTTGACAGCAGTGGCTGCTCTGGCATAACAGAACCTGTCAACAAGCTCCACCTCTCCTTGCAAAATCAGTCCCTGTGCAGACTCTGCTCAAGGACTCTCCAGGAAGCTGCAGTTTCCTTGACACTGTGTTGGAGACCTCGAGGTTTTTCTCTATCCAGAAGAAGCCGTAAAAGACCCATATGGGCTCATGGTAATACCACTTGAGTTCAGCTACCCACAGGGCCATTTACTGTTAATGCAAACTTAGTACTGATTAAAGGTGCTGGTTGAAGACCTTGAAGTCCTCTTCACACTGGGAACAGATGCATGCAAGCAGCCCCAGCCAGACTCCTTCCTCTCCTGCCAGCGATTCCCACTGCTCCCTGGACAGGATACTGCTTTTCTACCACTTGTCCTCTTCATGGCAGAAAATCTGCTGATTTTTTGCCCTTTTTGTGCATCAAGCACTGTTTGTTGGCCTCCCAAGCATCCTCAGCTACAGCTCCTAGTCTCCACTCTCCCGTGCAGCTGGAGCGGGGGTTGTGGGGCCCTGCCTGTCGAGCACTCCTTGTCTGAGGACCAGAGCAGCCTTTTGACAGGATGGTGTTCTTTTCAGGTTTCTCTACAGTGAGCTGATGAAGTATGACCTGTCTAATCCCTCCTCTGCAGAAGAGAGCATTTTTGAGCCAGCAGGAGGAAAGAGGCTCAGAATAAAGAACAGTGTTACCTTTCACCTCTATGTCAGGTATGTATGGAGGGGTTGGGTGACCTGTGTCAGCAGCACTGTCACCCCCCTGGCCCTGGCTGTTTCCTGACAGTCAGTGCTAACAGGTGAGGGTTTGTTTTCTAGCACAGCCCCTTGTGGAGATGGAGCCCTCTTTGATAAATCCTGCAGCGACCAGGCGAGCATGGTGGGGCAGCCCCAGCACCAGCCTCTCTTTGAGAACCACAAGCAAGGCAAGCTGCGGACCAAGGTGGAGAATGGTGAGTGCAGTCACTCCCTGCATGGTGGGGTGGCTCCAGTCCTCTCCTCTGAGCCTTTCTGGTGCTCCAGGGTTTTCTTGGCCCTCTCTGTGTGTGCTCTTTTGGGATCTGAAGCACTCAGGAACCAAAGGAGGTGCATGGATGGAAGGGCATTAGAGTCCCTTCCCTTTCCCAGCTCTGCCTGTTGGAAGTGCCACACTTGTGAAATTTGCAGCTGAAGTTTGTTGCACAACTCCTACGCCTCTGACCTCTTTTTCAAGCACTGTTCTGTTTTGCTTCAGCCATGCTGAAATTTACTCATTTGTATTCAATACTGAATGCCAGATTGTTCCCTGAACCTGGCATCAGACTCAGAGGTCACTCTGGATATGCAGAAGTTTCTTGTGCAGTTTCTGATGGGGTTTGATTTACTGAAGGTCTGACTCTGTATAGAAAAGCTTTCTTTTCTCTCGTGCAGGGGAAGGTACCATTCCCGTGGAGTCAAGTGACATTGTGCCCACGTGGGATGGGATCCAGCACGGGGAGCGGTTACGAACCATGTCCTGCAGTGACAAAATCTTACGCTGGAATATACTTGGCTTGCAAGGGGCACTACTGTCACACTTCCTGGAGCCGGTTTATCTCAGCTCTGTCACACTCGGTGCGAGATCCTCCAACCTTTCGGGGGCAGGGTGGTACAGCTGGGCTGCAGTGACAACTCACCTCCCTCCCCTGTGTGATGGCAAAGTTTGTTTGTGGAAGCTGTAGGAGTAACAGACTGAAACGTCGTTCTTGGCAGAGCTGTTTGGAAGTGAAAAGGGAGGCTGTGGATTTTATGCTGTGGGTGGAGTGGGTTTCTCTCCAAGGTTCTGGATTTTTAAGAGGCACATGTGATCTAGGAGGGTGAGAGAAAAACTGTATGTTTGTATCTTCAGAGAAAAATGTGGTCTGTAAACCTATGTCTTACACACCCAGGGTAGACATAGCTGTGCTGATCCACATGCCATGGGCTTTCAGGAGCCTATGAAGAGTGCAGTGGCTCTTGGGGCTTGGCTGGTCCATCACCTGTGCCATCCTGTTTCCTAACACCTTCACCTCTATCTCACAGGTTACCTGTACAGTCAGGGTCACTTGACCCGTGCCATCTGCTGCCGTGTGGCGAAGGATGGGAACACACTGAAGGAAAAGCTCCAGGCTCCATATCACATTAACCATCCTGAGGTACTGCAGCTGTGGCACCTCTTCACCCCATTCCTCTGCCTGTGGGTTTTGGAGTCCCGAGGCACTCTGCAAGGGGATCACTGGGCAGGAGCCCTCTAGCCAGGGTCAGGAATCAGTGATCAGAAACATAGACTCATGGCGCATCCTGAGTTGGAAGGGGCCCACAGTGTTTCATCAAGTCCAACCCCTGGCCCTGCACAGGACAACCCCAAGAACCTTCCCTCTTTGTCACCCCGCAGTTTGGGGGTTACTAGCAATGTCTTGATCTGCCAGAAAGGACACCGGAGTTGCCCCTGTAACCTTAAGCTTAGTAAGAACCTTGTCCTTGCCGCTCTCTAAAGTTTAGGATGAGCTGGACCTGTGGGGGATGGAAGGGGCAAGAGGACTATGTTAAGGAACCCTCCCGGCTCTCCCGCAGGTCGGGCGAGTCAGCGTGTACGACTCTGCCAGGCAGACAGGCAAGACCAAGGAGTCGTCGGTGAACTGGTGTCTTGCTGATGCAAGTGAAGTTGAAGTCTTGGATGGCACCAAAGGGAAAGTAGATGGGTAAGAAGAGCCTTTCCTGACACTGCTTTTCTTGCTGGGGAAAGGAGGGCAACTCTGAGGTGGGGAGTACACTCTGCGCTGTTACAGCGCCCTACATGTGGGGAGGACTGGAGGGAGGAATTTCAAACAGACATGAGCAAGCACTCCTGAAGGAAACCAAATGTTGCCCAGCCCGGACCCTACCACAGAGCCCTGCTGAGCCCAGAGTTCCCCCCTCATGGGATTTTCCCCAAGTCCTGTGTTGCTCTTGGTTCTTCTGAGTGTCACATCCCTCATTGCTGCCTGTGTCTTCCTTCTCAGCCCAAAGCTGGAAGTGTCTCGTGTGTCCAAGAGGAAAATGTTCACCTTGTTCCAGCAGCTGTGTGCCAAGAACAACCGCGAAGACCTGCTGAAGCTCTCTGTGTACTCGGATGCCAAGGAGGCAGCCACATTGTACCAGGCAGCCAAGCAGTGCTTCTTCAGCATGCTGGAAGAGCTGGGCTATGGCAGCTGGATCCGCAAACCCCAAGAGGAGGAGAACTTCTCTGTCCTTGATACATAGGGAAGCGCCCTGCAAGGGGTGGGAGGTGAATGTGCACAGGCTGCACTCATCCTTCTTCCACCACCACCTTCATGGAGTGGAGTCAGCAGTGTGCAGCGGTTTCCCCATAGGCCTGGCTGCCTGATCCTCATGCTCAGGTCCTGCCTTTTTAAAATGTGCATGTAAATGATTCTCCTTTTTTTAAAGTGAGGGCAGGCTCAGTCTCCCTTAGCTTTTATAGTTTTGTCTCCCCTTTTTTTGTTTTTAAAGAAAGGCACAAGAAATCAGAGGGATTCTCAGGCTGTGAGCTTGAAACCTTTGGACCGTGAACTGCAGATCCCTCTGGCAGGTTTTGAGGCAAATTTTCTCTTTTGAAGAAAGAAAAAACCAAACCATCTGCCTGGCTGGTTTTCTCTGTCTCTGTTGGAAGGTGACTGGCAGCCTGGCCAAGCTGGGACATGGGACTGACACAGCAAAGCACAGCAGGACCAGCATAACATTCTCCATTAATAACAAAAAAGAAATTTCTCAGTATTGACTGTGTGTGTGTTGATTTCTGCTGAGGGGAAGAGGGGCCTGGTGTGGGGTTTGAAGAGGGACAGAGGTGAGTTAGCATTTGCTAAACAATCGAGGGAGCCGGGTAGAGCTGTGGCCATTCAGAATTGAGCCTCTTGCCTCAAGCAAGGGGCTCGTCGGGGCAGAGCTGAGCGCTCCGAGGGCTTGGGCCAGCCTGGAAATGCTGGGGCGGGGCTGTCCCAGCTTCTTCCCCCACTGCTGGCTCTGAGATGCAGTGTCTCTTTTCTAGTCTCAGGAGGCCACTGGTGGCTGCAGGCCCTGTTGTGTCTGAGCTGAACCACGTGCCAGATGTGCTGGTGGATGGTGAGAAGCTGTTGGAGCAGCCCCTTTCCCTGTGCAGGGCCTGTGCCAGCTTTGCCTGAGGTGAGAGTTGATACCAGTAACTAGGACAAAGACCAAAGAGCTGTGGGCATGGAAGTGCAGCCCAAAATGAGGAGGAGAAACCCCAAGTCTGGGAGCAGGGCCCCAACTCTGGCCGTGGGTCTCCCCAGGACAGCCAGAGGCAGCCGGACTGGGGCCAAACAGGGTCAGTGCCAGAAGTCTGGCTGTCATAGGTCCAGCCTACCTGCAACTGCCCTCAGAAACAGAGCTGTGAGGGGTGGAACTGCCTTGGCTTGGAGAAGGACAGCAACAGCACACGGACAGAGCTGGAGGCTCTTCTGTTTCTGGCTGCCCAGGGTGCTGTACCTGAGGCTACTGGGGCTCCTGTTGTGCTCCCCACACCCTCCCAGGATTTCACTCCCTATTGGGGTGCTGCAGGACCCCCCTGTGCTGCACTGACCCAAGATTGGACCAACAGCAGAGGGAACACAAAAGTGGAATGAAGTGGGACAAGGCCCTAGTGTCGGGGCATTTTAGGGGCAAAGTTCTTAACATTTAAGTACTGGGGTGCATCCCTGAGAGCAGGAGCTCCAGAAGCAGTAGCTGAAACAGCTGGGATTTCTCTAGCTGGGTGAAGTGCTGGGATTTAAATTAATTTCTAGCGTGCAGCTTCCCCCGGCCCTGTGTGCTGCCAGGCCCTGCCAGTCCTGTTCCCCCCAGCCGCGGGGATTAGTGGTATTTATAGCAAACACTCCATTTCAGTTTTCCCTGATGAGGCCAATTCCTGCCAGCCAGGGGAGCACAGGGAGCACTGCTGGCCCAGCCACAGCCGCCAGCCCAGTGACCCACGGCGGGGCCAGGCTGCCAACAGCTCCCAGCTTATGTTAACTGTATTTTCCCTTTCCTTGCATCTTCTGTCTGCTCTTGGCTCCAGAGCACTGAGCTGAGAGTGGAACAGAGGACAGTGGCAGAGCTGGAGCAGCCTCTGGCACTTGCTGCCTTGGCCCTGCCTGCAGGTAGGACCTAAAAATAGCCTCCTCCTGCATGGTCCATGGGCTCACCTAGAGGAGCCAAGGCTGAGCAGCTCCATCCCCCTCCCTGTGCCTATGTTCCTTCCCTGTCAGTGAGGCTGTGCCAGGCTCCTGGGAGTCCCAGGAATGGCACAGGGGTTGGCAGGGGCCAGGGGCTGCCTGCTGGGGCTCTGGCTCTGCATGGCCTGGCAGGGTGAGGTACAGGGAGCAGCTGGTACCCATGAAGCTCCCTGCCTTGGCAATCAGGATTTTCCTCTTCCAGAGCCAGTTTCTCCCTGTCCTCTTACATAGGTCATGGGCAGCCAGAGGCCCCCTGACCCCAGGTGCATCCTGCTCCCTCTGGCCCACAGAGCACCAAACAGTATGAAATGACACCAGATGGCACCAACCCCGTCCTGTGTGAGTATTTATTGGTTTTCAGGGGCTGCCTGAGCCTAGCACCCAGCCCTCTGGCCCTGGGACTGGCTGTTCCCCGCGCTATTTGGATGTGGGGGTGCCCTGGCCAAGCTGCAGCAGGGAGTTGGTGGCGTAGTTCTGGAAGAGGGGCTGGAGGAACATGCCAACGGTGCCAAAGACGCAGACGAAGACGAAGATCCACAAGAAGAGGCGGTCGATGACCATGGCCACGTACTTCCAGTCCTCGCTCACCTGCGTGGGGCCGGGAGAAAGGCCAGGTCAGGCTGGGCCTTGGGCATCACCCATCACTGCCTGGACTTGGAGTTTGGCAGCTCCTCAGAGCCCGAAGTCTGTTCCCTCAGCAATGCAGCTCCCAGGGCTGCCTGCAAGCCTGCTTGGGGCCCCACGGGGCTGATTCCCCCCGCTGCCACCAGTACTGCTGAGCCCAGGAATCTCATCTCCCCAGTGAGCAAAGTTGGGGAGGGGGGGACTCTGCCAAAATCTGCAACCTCACAGTGCCATACAAGGCCAGGCCTCCTGGCACCCTCCTAGCACCCTAGAGCAATCGCTTCAGTCTGGGGCTGCAGTGGTGGGTCAGGGACCAGCGTAGAACCCTCTGCCCACGAGGGCCAACACACGCCCTATGCCCCACGGCCCTGCCTGCACCCTACAGCTCTGTCTGCACCCCGTTGCTCTGCCCACCCACCCTGAGCCCTGCCCATCTCCAGGTGCATCCCCCGACTTACGCTCTGGTCGTCGTCCTCACTGCGCATGTGGTCGGCGATGAAGCGCACGCCGTCTACCGCCTCCTCCAGCCCGCAGCTGCAGCTGGGTGTGGGGGCCGGTGCCTGCCCCTGCCGCTCCCGGTAGCCGTTGAGCCCCTCGGCCTTGGCAGCACCAGGGTTGGCGTAGCAGGCGCAGGTGCGGGCGCCAGCATGGAGGAAGAGGGTGGCGGCGGCCGCGCGCTCCTGGGTGTGCCGGCGCTGGCGCAGGCGCTGGCGGGCGCAGTTCTGCCGTGGCTGCTTCATGAAGAGCAGCGCCGGGAGCTTGTGGAGGAAGAGGGTGCGGACCCAGGGAGGCATGGTGTGCGTGGTGGGTGAGCGGTGGTGCACGTTGAGGACGCAGACGCTGGTGACGATGGAGAAGGTCACCAGCACCATGGTGAACATGAGGTACTTGCCCACCAGCGGCACGTCCAGAGAGGTGGGTGGCACGATCTTGGAGATGAGCAGCAGGAAGACGGTGAGGGCAAGCAGGACAGAGATGCAGAGCGTCATCTTCTCGCCGCAGTCGGACGGGAGGTAAAAGACGAGGATGGCCAGGGAGGTGATGAGGATGCAGGGAATGATGAGGTTGATTGTGTAGAAGAGCGGCTTGCGCCGGATGATGAAGTCGTAGGTGATGTCCACGTAGGTGGAGTCTTCGGGGTTCTCGTTGCGCCGCCCTGGCAGCGCCACAATGTCCCACTCACCGCTGGGTGTGAAGTCATCCAGGCTGGCCACCTCGCTCTTCAGCACCAGGTCGATCTCGGTGCGGTCGTAGGTCCAGGAACGGAACTTCATGGTGCAATTCTGCTGGTCGAAGGGGAAGTGCTTCACCTCGATCTTGCAGGCACTCTTGTAGATGGCAGGCGGCAACCAGAAGATGCTGCCGTCGTAGGAGATCACGGCATTCGAGTAGAACGACACCTCGTACATCCCGTCGGCGCTGGGGCAGAGAGATGTGCTGTTGGTCCTGGGGATGTCTGGCCTGACGTTGCCCCACACCCTGCGTGGGGTCAGGGCACGCATAGCCTCCCCCAGAAACCACCTACTTGTTGTAGAGCACCACATCAGGCAGCCAGATGTGCTTGGAGGGCAGGCGGACCTTCTTCATGTTGTCAAAGTCCTCCGGCTTCCAGGTGAGGCGATAGTCCTCCCACTCCTGGGGACAGGGGCCATCAGCCCAACCCGGCATGGGGTGGAGGTGGGGACAGGGGAGAGGGGACATGAGGGCCCAATACAGGGGATATGGGAGGCTGAGGCAGGGCAGGGTGAGGCAGGTCTCACGCAGGGTAAACTGGGGGTCCCCGTGACAGGGGTGGGCAGAGGGATGGGAAGTCTTGGGGCAGGGTGGACACTGGGTGTCCCAGTGCAGGGGGGCCCAGGACAGGATAGAGGAGGGGGTCCCAGGGTCACAGCAGAGTCCAGAGTGCCCACCTGGGTCAGCCAGACGTTCGTGGTCATGATCTGCTCCCGCTCGTGCTGCAGAGAGGGGGGGAGGCAGTCACTTGGGGTGCTGGGGGAGTTCAGGACCCCCTCCCTTCCCCAGCAGGTGGGGGAGCAGAGCCCTGGCCAACTCACCACGCTGATGAGCTGTGCCAGTGACACCATGAGCTGCACGGTCACCAGCTCGGAGCCGTTGGTCGCCGGCCGGATCAGTTTGTTGTACCGCGCGGGGTCCAGCAGATACTCCACCAGCCGCTCCTCCGTGTCCGTGCCCAGGCTCCCTGGGGGGGGCACAGCCTGAGCCCCCTGGCATAGGGGCCGGGGACAGAGACTGTGCCTGGCTCGGGGTAGGGGTGATGGGGTGAAGGTGCGGGTGTCACCACCAAGCGTGGAGCGGGGAGGGCCGGGGAGGAACGGAGCGGGGGCCCAAGGGACGGCAATGCCTGCGGACGAGCAGCTCGGGGGGGGGGGATCCGGGCAGGGCTGGGGGCTCCCCTCTGGCTTCGCCTGCCTGTCCTTCCTGTCCCTGCCCGTCCATGACACCCCCTCCCCCGTCCCTGCCCGTCCCTGCCAGCCCCCGGCGAGGCCCCGCAGAGGCCCAGGGGGGTCGGGGAGAGCCGGCGGCACCGGGGCCGGTACCGGGTCTGTGCCGAGTGGTCCCGTGCAACAAGCGCAGTCCCCGGGCCCGGCCCGGTCCGGTGCCGGTGCCCACCCCCCGACCCCCGGCACTCACGTCTGAGCGCGGCGAGCAGGCAGAGGACGCGGAGCAGCGCCATGGGGGCGGCCCCGGTGCCGCC
>JAWMRA010000067.1:1552256-1616721 GCA_035584735.1 Pseudotriccus pelzelni
GGCGGGGCGGCCCCGGGTGGGAGGCGGTGCCGGGCGCTGCGCCGGGGCCGCCCCGCGCTCCCCACTCCGCCGCCGTCACCGCCGCCGTCACCGACCCCGGGGCCGCCCCCCCTTCCGCCCCCGGGACGCGGCGGAGGGTCCGGGCGGCTCCAGGGGGTCCCTGCAGCGGGCGGGGAACAGAGCGCGGGGGGAGCGGGGGAGAAACCGCGGGCGGATCCCGAGACGGGAGTTCCCCCGGGCCCCGCCGTGCACCGGGACGGAGGTTCCAGGCACTGGGACTCCCCCAGACTTCAGGGACCCCCTGTGCCCACTGCCTCCCTATGCCCCGGAGCCCCCTGGTCGCCCCCGTCCCCTCCTGTGCTCCCCGGTGTGCCCCGGTCCCTCTCGTCCCCCCGGTCCCTACCGGTTCCCCCGGTGCCCCCCCCACTCCTCCCCCCGTACCCCCCGGTAACCCCACGTGACCCCTCCCGGGCGGGGGTGGGGCTTCTCTCTGGTCCCTCCTCTCCTCTCTGGTCCCGCCCCCTATTCCCTCTCCCCGCCTGCTCACGGTCCGTCACTTCCGTTCCCGCGCGCAGCGCTTCCGGCGGGCTCGGCTCCGCCCATTCCGGCGGCGGCACTTCCGGGAGCGGGGCCGTCCCGCCGCCATCTTGGGCCGGCTCCGGGGCTGCGGCGGCGGCGGCGGCTGGAGCGGGTCCCTCCATGGGAAGATGCAGCGGGCGGGGCCGGAGGAGGCGGCGGGGGCGCAGGCGGCGGCGGGGGGACCCGGGCGGAGCGGCGCCGAGGTGGCGGCGGCCCCCGCCGGGCGGCTCCTGAGGCGGGAGCTACGGCTGCTCGAGTCCATCTTCCACCGCGGCCACGAGCGGTTCCGCATCGGCAGCGCCTGCCCGGATGAGATCAGCTGCGAGTTCGTGCCGGGGGCCGGGGCCCGCGCCGGCGCCTCCGCCTCCCGGGGGCCGCCGCCGGGGCCGATCCGCATCCACTGCAACATCACGGTGAGGCCCCAGGGGGCGAAGGGCCCGGGGGCTGCGGGGGCGGCCCCGGCCCGGGCGGCGCCCTCTCCGCAGCAGGGGCTGTGCCCCCGTTTTCTGCCTCCCTCGGTTTTGTATTGGGGGTTCCCCGGGTGGCCCTGACCCACCCGAAGAAGGGGCACCCGCGGATCCTCTCGCCCGCTCTGGCTCCTCCTCACTGGGATTTTAGGGGTTCTGGGGTGCAGATCCTCTCCTGCATCACAGATTCCAGCCGTTTTGGAGCTCCGGGTGAGGAGTAGCAGAGCCTGGGAAGCACCCGGTGCGGAGTCTGTGCCCGGGATTTTCCAGAGGGGCGGATCGGGAGCGCTGCCGGGGGCTCTGCCCCGGGGTAAAGGTGCTGCCGGGCTCTTCTCCCGCAGCCGCTGGGGCAGAGCTGCGAGGGCAGGGGCCCCTGGGCAGCCCGGAATGTCCTCGGTGTCCTGCCTGAAGCGTCGATGGCCCCGCGACCGCCGGGGGGGCCAAAACGCCACCACCCTGGGCTGGGGGATGGGAACAGAGCCAGCCCAGCACTGTCAGAGCGGGGCTTTCCTCTGGCCTCAGCCCCAGGACTGTCCTGGAGCAGGGATATCCCCCGTGGCCTGGTCTCTGTGGTTTGTGGGGCTGCAGCCCCAGCCTGGCTCTGAGCTCTGCCATGGCCTTCCTGCCACCAGCATCCTTTGTCCCCCCCCAGGAGTCTTATCCAGCCGTGCCCCCGATCTGGTCTGTGGAGTCGGATGATCCCAACCTGGCAGCTATCCTGGAGAGGCTGGTGGAAGTCAGGAAAGGAAACACGCTGGTGAGGGGCCGCTGCCTCGGGAGAGGGGGGCTGGCTGCTCAGGGGGGTTAAATCCCTGCTTGTGTGTCCTCTGCCACCCGAGATGGGGGTACCTCTGCTCTCCAGGAATTTGGGATGAGCGGCTCTGGCTTTGTTTGGTGCTGGGGTGGGGTTTTGCTGCTCAGAGCAGGACGGAGCAGCCCCAGGGCCTTCCGTCATTCATTGCAGTGCTGGGGCTCAGATCGGTGGGGGGGACCCTGCCCCTCCCCGACCCTCTCTGCTCTCCCAACAGCTGCTGCAGCACCTGAAGAGAATAATCTCTGACCTCTGCAAACTCTACAACCTCCCCCAACACCCAGATGTTGAAATGCTGGACCAGCCTCTGCCGGCAGAACAGGTGAATTGGCTTGGGGGCAGGTTCCCGAAGCTCAGCAAACCAGGTCCCTAGAGTTTGCTCTGGAGGCTTCTGGGTTTACCAGAGGAGGAACACAGCAAGTGAGGGGTTGGGTTTCTGTCCTGGGTGATGCCAGCCAGCTCCACTGAGCCTCGAGGCTGTTTCCTGCAAAGGCTCTTGGCTCTTCTTTGCTTTTAGTTTGGTTCTGCCTGTACACCCCTGTTTGACCTCACCTTGGAAGCATCTGGGGAGGCAGGAGAGCACTGCCCCAGGATGCTGACCATGCCATCTCTGTCCTGTCCCCACAGAGCACACAGGAAGAGGTGTCCTCTGAAGAGGAAGATGAGGAGATGCCAGAGGTAAGTGCCTCCTTGCTGTAAGAGGAGATACGCTGGATTGCTGAGCGCAGGGAGGTGCTGAGAGGTGTGAGGGCACAGGGACAGTGCCTGGGAGGAGCTCCTGGAGAGCAGGCAGGGAAGTTTGATTTAAAGGCTGGATAGTTCTCAGCATTTTGCTGCTGAGCCACGTGTTCACAAAGGCCAGGGGGGTGCAGAGGCCAAGTGGCACAGCCATGTCCTCCAGAGGCATGTGGGTGAGCTGTGAGCAGAGCTGCTTGGACAACGTTTGCCGTTCTCCAGAGCCTGAAATTCCCTCAGGAGAGATGGGATTTCCAGGTTGCTGTTGATGGCAGGGGAGTCACCGTGCAAATGGGACTCCCACAGGGGGGATTAGGTCGGGTGGCTGAGTGAGCCAGTGAGCTGATTGCTGGGAGCAGCAGAGGCAGCCACTCTTCACTGCAGGCTGGGGGCATCATGCTGCGGCTCCCACAGGCTCTGGTTGTTTGGTTTGCAGTTTAGAGAGCTCTAGAAGTGGGTGGAATAATCTTGAATCTCCATGGTGACATTTAGCGATGCCTCACACGCTCTTCTGGGGTGTGAGTAGCACGGGCACTGAGTCAGCAGAGCTGTGGAGCCTGGGGGCAGGTCACTGAGCAGCACGCCAGCAGTTTGGGGGGGGGTAGCAAAATTAATTGGTTGCTAAATCCAGGCTGGCTTTGCGAGGGGAAAAGGAGAAGGGTTAAACTGGCACTGGCGTAAGCTCACGGGTCTGCAGATCTGCTGCTTTATGGCAAATCAGTGCTGTGTGAGGCCTCACAGTCCTGTGGGCTCAAAAAAGATCCCCAGGAGCTGAGCATTCCCCCTCGTGCCTTCTGCTCATGTCAGGTGTCGTCGTGGAGGGGGACACTCTAGTGTAGAGCAAAGGTTTCGTGCTGAGCGGTGGGATTTGTTGGGCTGTGTGGAGCAGCAGAGCTGCTCCCTGGCACAGAGATTCATTATGCAGGTTAATCTACTCGAAGGATTTTCTAGGAGGATCTGTTCTCATGTGTGGCAGTCTAAAAATGTCAAAGCCGTTCCAAAAACGCTGTTCAACTAGAATGGCCATGGGTAGCCCAGAGAGGCCAGAGTAAACACTTGTTTTGAGGATTTAGTGCCAGGGCTGGAGCTGTGCATTATTTCCACAGTCATTTCCAAGCAGCTGAACACAGTGTGCATGGGGAGAGATCTGTGCAGTGGGCCCAGATGGTTGCAACTGGTTTTTACTAGTTGTTCGCATCGAGGTCTAGCGTTGATGAGTGGTGGTGTGCGAAGGTGTGAGGGGCAGAGGCTCTGCTAGGGTCAGGTACCACGTCAGGGGTCTGCTGAGCTGATCTACAAAGAGCCCCCAGACACACTGAAATGTCTTCTCTTGCTGAGGGGAGAACAGTTCTTGTTGAGCTTGCGTGAGCCCAGTTTAGTGTCTAGGCCTTGTATCTTCCATTCTGTTTGTGCTTTAGATCAGGACTGGGGGCTTTTGGGGGGATAGAGTTGCACTGGGAATTCTTCCTGGGTCAGAGCAGCTCAGTACTCAGAGCAGGGAGGAGCCAGGGCACATCTCTCGTTGAGGTCTCCTTTTCCCTCCGCAGGACACTGAGGACTTGGACCACTATGAGATGAAAGAGGAGGAGCCAGCAGATGGGAAGAAGACGGAGGATGAAGGCATTGGGAAGGAAAACCTGGCCATTTTAGAGAAAATAAAAAAGAACCAGAGGCAAGATTACTTAAATGTACGTGTCGCCTGGCAGGCAGGCGGGTTGGGGAAGCAGAGGGACCCAAGGGCAGGAGTGACTGAGGCACCTGCCAACCCTCTAGCCCTAAATCAGGGGCCATCCCCAGCCAAAGGTACAATAGTGCCTCTCAAGAACTGGTAGGGCTGAAGCAGAGAGATCTGTGAACTGTCTCTGCAGCTCCCAGAGGGTGCCCCCAAGTTATTGGTGCTACCTGGGGTGGCCCTCCTGTGGTGAGATTTGGGGCTGCCCCCAGGAGCACCTGAGGCTCTGGAGGCAGCTCTTGGATTTTGCTTTTGTACCCCTGGGCTGAGATTTTTAGACAGTAGAGAGCACACGGAGGCATTTCTGCTGCATCTGCGCCTCCTGGGGTGGTGTATTTGGAGTAAGGGGTGGTCTGGTACAGAGGCTGGACAGAGTTGTAGGTCAGGTGTTGACCTCGTAGAGCAATGGCCATGGTGGGTGCAGCATAACAGTGCAACTTCCCCCCCTCCCCTCCCTCACAGGGTGCAGTGTCTGGGTCTGTGCAGGCCACCGACCGGCTAATGAAGGAGCTCAGGGATATTTACCGATCACCAAGTTTCAAGGGCGGTGAGTGCTGCGGGGAGCTCCAGGGAGGAGGGTTCCTACTCGTTCTGGGGGACACACAATGGACCTTGCAGCTGTTCTGCTCAGCTGGGGGGAGGATCTGTGGCCTTTGGTGGCTTTGGCTTTGTCAAGAGTGAGCAAAACCTCTCTGTTGCCCTCTCTGTTCTCCCACTACTGGGTGGAAGTGAGGAGCGTGCTGTGGGTTGGAGGATTATCTGGCTTTGAGGGGGATGATGCTCCTGTCCATTTTCTGAGCCCAGGGACTCAGGGAAAGAAACTACTGCCCTCAGGACTGTCCTGGATAAGTGCTGCTTTCCATGGAGGCGCTGCCCAAGTGAGGTTGTCCTGCAGGGTTAAGGGGATTTGAAATCCAGGTGATGCCTCGACCCCCTCTCGGTTTTTCCCTGCAGTGACCCACCTCTGTTCTCTTTGCAGGATACTATGCAGTTGAACTAGTGAATGACAGCCTGTATGATTGGAACGTCAAACTCCTGAAGTAGGTGACCCAGCTTGGGATTGTGCAGTTGCGGTGGGTCTTGGTGGTGGGACCAGAAGTTCCCCGTGAGCAGGACAAGGCAGCACCCAGCAGTTCTTGGGTTAGCCTCTCTCAGGCAGCTGGCTTGCCAACTGCACATCAGAAGGAGGGTGATACTGCCAGGGAAAGAGGAGATAATGTGAGGGCTCTGCAAGTCTCTGCTGTTCCTAGAGTCTGGAAAGAGGTGCATCAGGCAAACCCTGAGCTTTCACACTCTCCAGACACCAGTGCTGCCTCTCCCTTGGGCTAGGGCAGTCTTTATTGTTAAGCTGGCAGCATGCAAAGGGGGCGTGATGGTTGTCTCTGCAAAGCAGGAGCAGAATGCTGGCAGCCCGTGCTGCTGCTGCCCTCGGGGAGGGCCCGGGCCCACGAGGCTGCCCCGCGGTGCAGGTACGGCGGCTCTGGGTGAGCTGACAGCACGGCTGGCCTGAGGTGCACAGCCCTGACTGACCCTCTGGGGTGCTCCTGCCGCAGGGTTGATGAGGACAGCGCTTTGCACAATGATCTCCAGATTCTCAAAGAGAAAGAAGGAACAGATTTCATCCTCCTCAACTTCTCCTTTAAAGTAAGGCTCCCCCTCCTCAAGAAGCGCCTGCCTGGGAAATGCATCAGAGAACACCTTTCTCAACGGCTTTGCTTCCCTTCTCTCATTCCAGGACAACTTTCCTTTTGATCCACCGTTCGTAAGGGTCGTGTCCCCAGTGCTGTCAGGGGGGTGAGTAACCATCTGCCCCTCTCTGCTCTGCAGAGCTGCTGCCTGCAGCAGTTTTCGCTGGCTTTATCCAGCAGCATGACTTCCCTGACATGGGTTTGCCATTGGGAAGCAGAGATAGGGATGGTGGATTTTTTTTTAGTGTATTTTTTTCCATCTGAGATCTAATCAGAGATGTTTCACCTCTGGAGCAGTGGGTGGGTGCGACTGCATCTGTTTCTGCAGTAATTTTGTCCAATTCCTTACCTAGGTATGTTCTGGGTGGCGGTGCCATCTGCATGGAGCTGCTCACCAAACAGGTGGGTTCTGGTCCCCGCAGGGGCTGGGGGAGCTGCTCTGCCTGCCATGCTCCACATTCCTGCTGGGTCCTGCCGTGCCCCTGCCCGGCACAGCTGGGGGAGGCCGTTCGGTTGTGTTGGGCACAGCCCCCGGGGTGGGTCCGCCCTCAGCCCGTGTTCGTCTCCCAGGGCTGGAGCAGCGCCTACTCCATCGAGTCGGTGATCATGCAGATCAGCGCCACGCTGGTGAAAGGGAAAGCACGAGTACAATTCGGAGCCAACAAGGTAAGTAAGACTTGGCTGTTACGGGAAAACGGTGGCTGGTAGGGGAGAGGCAGATGGAGGCACAGCCAACTTTGGCTATGGGATGGCACACCCAAGCTTCCTGCTGGACTGATCATCTCTCTGCCTTCCACTGCAGAACCAGTACAGCCTGACAAGAGCACAGCAGTCTTACAAGTCCCTGGTTCAGATCCATGAGAAGAACGGTAAGGGCTAAGGGAGGGGGGCCTATATTTCCACTTGCTCATTTGGGCTCCCCAGACGAGCCACTTAAGTTTTGCCTCGCTCCAAGTGTGGAGATGACCTGGAGATGGGAGCAGCTGCTGGAATGTGGGGCATGGGTTCAGCGTGCTGCTGCCCTCCCCAATGCCCAGGGCTGTGCTCCTGTAGCTGTAACTAGAGGCAGCACCTCACTGAGTGCTTGGACTTGACAATCTGAGAGGTCTTTTTCAACCCAAACAATTCTGTGATTGTGTGGTGTCGGGAAGTAACCCAGGGAGAAAGCCTCCCACTAATCAGGGAGATGTGGCCTTTTGGAAGTGGGAAAGCAGCTTTTCCAGGCACAGATTCCCATTGCCCATGCAGCTTCCTCCCTCACGGATCACTCTCCTCATTCCAGGCTGGTACACACCACCCAAGGAGGATGGCTAGTGCAGATGCTGCAGGACCAATCTGATTATCTTCTGGATGCTCTACTTGGATCTTACTGATGCCTCTTGGCTTTCTCCCAGGATGTAATAGCTCTGCCCATTGCAGGACAATACTGGCTGTTCAAAACTAAATAAAACTGTTTAAGGAGTTGGACTGACCCAGAGCACTTGCTGGGCCCATGCTAGCAGGCACTCTTGTTAAAACAAACTCGAGCCTCTTGTATCGCTGGAAACTTTTGACTCTACTCCGGTCTAGAGCGTCCTCCTTACCTATGCTATGGATTTAATTTATTTTCTTATTTCATGTACACTGCTTTTTTTTGTTACAGTGTATGATGGATGTGTATGGAAAATGTATCTTTGGAGAAAAATTACAGTTTGTTAATTTGAGAATGCTGGTCTAACTCATTATTTCCAAGCTGCTCCTGGGTGGGTTGTGCCCTAGGAACTCTTCTGCAGCCCTGGTCCCAGGGTGGGGAGATGGATGGCGCCACGGTGGGCCCAAGCCCTGCAGGAACAGCTGGAGCAGCTGCCTTGGAAGAAGAAAAGCCCCTGTCTCCCCTTGGCCAAACCCATCTCTTCATAAACTGCCAACTCACAACTCAAAAGCACAGAGGGGGAGGTCTGAGGCTGTCCTCTGCCATGCAGTGGATGATGGGTTTGTGGGTGCAGCCCAGGGCTGCCAGCTGCCACCCCACATTTCTCTCTCCTCTTGTCCAGCAGTGAGATGAGCAGAGGCCCAGCTGTGCCCAGCCCAGAGCTGTACCCCTTTGTCCTCTTTCTCCCCACTAGCCATGGGTGGGGGCTGAGCCCCTCATCCCAGTCCCTGCTGTGCTGTGGATGCAAAAACTGCTGCTGCAGGGAGGGGAGTGTGAGCACTTCTCTGGCCACTGCTGCTCCTGACCAGGACCTGCTCTGGCAGCGAGCAGCTCATTCTACGGTTTATTTTCCTTTTCCTCCTTGAGCTCTCGCTCCTGCTCACCTTGGTGCTTCAGCTCTCCATGGATGGTGTTGCTGCATTTGTGGCCTGTTGCCTCGAATCTCCCCAGCTCTGTCTTAAGTCTGCTGGAAGGAGATTTGGGTGTCAGAGCTTCTCTAACTTGGGCTGTGTCCTCGGCTGGAGGGCAGAGCTGACGCACTAGTGTCAAAGCTGGGACCATGGGTATTAATTCGCTGTGTTTAAATAAAAGTTATTAGAAAATCAAAGGGCCTCAGAACTCCATTATCTACTTCAGCAGCTGGTCCCCCATCCTGCTCAAACCTTAGAAATAAAAAAGATGCTGTAGAGGGGGATTACTGATGGCTCTGACATCAGCTGGGGGACTATTTTTAAGTGCTTTGCTGAAGAACCCGAGGGTTTGTGATGCTGAGCAGCTCTGCCCTGTGTCCTTCTCCACCCCAGACCAGGGGCTGGGGGGAGCTCTGCTCCTCTCTTTAGCTCAGGAACCTGGTGGGGAGGGTGTTAAGCTGGTTTAATGATGGTGTAAAACGTTTGTGGGGGTTTCTCTTTGGTGAGCTGGGGGCTACTCTGCTAAGCCTAGCGCTGGGTTGGGATTGGGTATGCTGAGTTGGCTCACGGGCACATGCTCCCAAATCCTGACGGCTTTCCAGGCTGGGATGAGCAGAACTGAAGAGGGCCCCGCAGGACCCTCTCTGTCAGTGGAATGTGGAATGCTGACCTGGCAGGCATCAGGGCTGGAAGCACAGCAGGAGCAGCCTGAGCTGGTGTCTGGCAGGTGCCTGCTGGTCCCGTTTGTTTGCACCTGCCTGCCCCACTCCAGGCTTGGCACTCGTCGCCACCGTGATGGCTCAGCGCTTGTTTTGTCTTCTCAGGGAAGCAGGTGCACGGTGGTGCCACCTGTCACCACTGCCAAAGGCGGTCCCAAAGCCTTCCCCTGCAGGAGCTGGCAGAGGCCAAGGATGTGTGGGAGACTTCCCAAAGGAGACACGTGGGTGGCATTTCACTGGGAGAGCCACCACAGCACCAAACAACTGAGAGGGTGCTGTCTGTGTGTCTGTCCTGTTGAGGCCCTGTAAATAATTGAGGGAGACTTAAGTCTGCCAAGGAAAGAAAAGGAACTGGCACCCAAAGGAAGCAGAGTTTTTCTTGAGCTCGAGAAGGTGAAGCTGGAGCCAGCTGAGATCCCACTGGCAGTTTGGGCACCAGCCCATCCCTGCGAGGCACATCCAGCGCCAGCAAAGAAACTTCTACCACTTTCTACGGCAGTGCCGGCACCCAGCACCTCCCTGCACCGGGACTTGGGCAGCACGTTGCTGGTTGGGGTCAGTTCTCCCAATGATCCCTCACAGAGAACCCTCCCCGGGGAGAGGGGAAGGAGACGGGGAGGAGGCAGCTGGTCTGTGGGGATGTTCTCCAGCTCCTGCAAGGAAGCGGAGCCTGTGTCCTGATCCCAAACTCCCACCCTGGGAACTTGGGGAGCAATTTTACCTGCAAAACCCCCTCCCCATTCCGCGCCGCTGCAAAGGGATGGGTAAGTGCCCTGCGGCGCTGCGCAGGCCGGCAGGAAGCCAAAACGCTGGGCTCAGCTGGGTTTTTCCGGCAAAGTGTCAGCACAGATCTTGGCTGGTGTGGTGTGACCCGCGGCTGCGGCAGCGGAGAGTGCATTGGCGCTGTGCTTGTGACCCGTCAGGCTGTGCACGGGAGGCTGTGCACAAGGTCCTTGTGCAGGGGGCTGTGCACAGTCTTCATCCATAGGGTCCGTAGGATCCATGCCCAGGTTTAATCCATAGCACCCACGCTCAGGTGGCATCCATAACGTCCATAAATTCCATCCATAATGTCCATTGGGTCCATGCGCGGGCTTCACCCATAGGGCCCATGCCCGTGGGCTGCGCAGGGGGCCCGCGCACGAAGTCTGTGCTGTCCGTGGGGTCTCTGCGCCGGGATCCGCACGTAGTGTCCGTCAGTGGGTTCCATGTGCAGTTCTTCTCCCATCAGCCAGGCAGGGTCCCGAGGTCTCCCAGCCCCGCGGGACGGCTCCCCCACCGAAGCTGCCCTGCCTTCCCAGGACTCCCCGTGTCCGCCGGGGCCGCAACCGCCCGTTCCGCCGGTGTCTCGTTGTTCCCCGGGGCCGCCCCCTCCGGATCTGGGCGGGGAGCACCGTCTCCGCCACCCCCTCCGGCCCCTCCGGCCCCGGCCCGGCTCGGCCCGTCCCGTCGCCGCCGCATGGGGCCCCCCGGGCCGGCCTGACCCCTGGCCGAAGCCCCGTCGCCCCCGGAGACGGGCCCCGCCGAGAAGCCGCGACGGGACCCCCCGGCTTCCCGGACCCTTCGGAGCACAGAGAGACCCTTCCGGGCTCCGTCCCCGCGGGTAGGGGACCCCCAGAGGCGCTCCGGGACTGCCCCGGCCGGATCCCCTCGACGCCCGTCGAGACTCTCCGAATCGACCCGTTGGTGGAGCGGAGCGCCTGCCCCCCCCCGGAGCTCTTCCGACGGGCGAGGGATCCCCGAAGAGACGCGGTCCCTTCCTCGGGCCACGGGAGCCGGCATCCCTGGGACCCATCGGCTGTCCCCGCGGGGGCGAAGGACGCCTGGAGCCCCCTACGAAGGCCCCGGCCCCCCGGCCCTCATCCCGTCCCGGGCTGGCCCCCGGCCGCAGAGGATCCCGTTTCTGGGACTGGGGGCAACCGGGCTGCCCAGTGCCCCCCGGCTGAGCCGGCCCTGAGCCGGCGGGGCGGCCGTGGGGTGTCGAGGAGCCCCGGGGTGGCTTCGGCACCCTGCACCTTCCCGGCCCCATGGCGGCCAAGTGGTTCAAGGAGTTCCCATCCAACCTGAAGACGGTTTCGGAAAGGGCTCGGCCCAGCAGTGGGAGCCTCGGGAAGAGCCGCAAGAATTCAACCGCTGAGCTTGGGGGCTGCCGGGCGGCAGGGGGTGGCAAGGAAGGGGGCAGCCGGCTGTCACGGGACAACCTGCAGGGTCTGCTCCAGGCCGCCACTGGGAAGATGCGGAAGAACTCTCGAGCGGAGGGGGGCACACCGGAGGGCCCCCCCAAAACCTGCGGTACCTACATCAACCGCCTCATCAAGGTGGAGGCTCCCGAGAAGAATGGGAAGGGGTACCCTGGCCCCTTGCCTGCTGGCCTGCCTGCCCCCGAGCAGGACAAGGGAAAGACCGCCAAGACAGAGACGGTAAGGCAGGGACCGGGGTGGGGGAGGGGGAGGCACACTATGGGGAGTCCGCAGCAGTGGCAGCTTTAACCGCTTTGGGCTTCTGACTCATTAGCCCGCTGACTCTGGCCTTTCATCCCACTCGGCTCCACTGCTTTCAAATCTCTTCAAAGCTGCCTTCATCCCACTGCCCTTCATCAGCCAGGCGAGGCTGAGGGTGAGAGGGGTCGCTGGGCCTCCTTGCCATGTCCGGTGTGTCCCATCCTGCCCTGACCCAGCGCTCGGCTGCTGGTTGAACAAAGGCTGATGTAAAGCTTTTCTGGAAAGCTGGACTTTCACCCCTGCACAGCCTTTGGGGGACTGGGAGCTAGCTGGGGGGGGGAGGGGGCGTTACTGTCACATAAAATGGTCCCAGAGTTCCCCCCAGGCTCCTCCCCACCCGCTGAGGTGCATAGGGATAGACACTGCCCCCACCCAAAGGTGCCACTGGGTGCACCCTCTCCTGGGGTTGTGGCATGGCTCCATTTACCCCAGATGACCGCCATCCTCCCCTGGGGACCCCAGTGTCCTGTTCCCAGCTCTGTGCCAATGGGACCCCTGCCAGCCCCCTGAGGCCAGCAGTGCCGGTCCCCTCATCAGGTCATCATCCTGGAGGACTACGCCGACCCCTACGATGCCAAGCACACCAAGGGGCAGCGGGACGCTGAGCGCCTGGGGGAGAACGACGGGTACATGGAGCCCTACGATGCCCAGCAGATGATCACAGGTACGTGCCATGTCGAGCCGTGCCACGGCACCGCTGCTGGCACTGCTCCCCAGCTGGGAGTGCACAGCAGCCCTTGAAGCCACCCGGCATGGGAGGCTTCAGGAACAGGAAAGCTGCTCGCTGCTTCCTGTGGCTGCATGGGGCCAGATAAGGAGTGGGAGCAAGGCTGGACGCTGACCTGTGCCCGCTGGCCCCTTGACCACTGCCACGACCTTGCTGCCACCGCCTGATGGGTGCGTATGGCCAGTGCAAAGCCCCCAGTGCCCCTCAGTCATCCCAGGGTGGGAGTACCGCCCCCTGAGACTCCCCCGTGGTCATGACCCCCAGATGGCGACCCCCCAGACCGGCGTGGCGACCATCCAGCTGGCCACAACAACAGGAACTGACTGGGCCGGAAGCTGGAAATAAAAGATTTGCTGCTGATGGTTTTTTTCCGTGCAGGGCAGCCCAGGCTGTTTGGCGGAGACTGGCGCCGTGGGGACAAGCGGGGGGCCAGGAGGGGCGAGCCCCCCGGGGTGGCCTCCCGCACAGCCGGGCTCCAGCCTGGGGTGTAGCATCCTGCCCCTGCAGGACCCAGCTGGCCCTACCACCGTGGGGTTGTGCCTGTGGCGCCAGGGCCGCGACAGCAGACCAGGCGCCATGAGGATGGGCCCCTTCCTGCTCCTGCTCCTCCCAAGCTGGTTCCCAATGGGGCATTCCCAATATGGGTCCCCCGTGCACATCCCTCCCCGAGGGCTGGTATTGGGAGTGGGGGGTCTCAGGGGATACACCCTGACCCACCATCCCTCTTCCCCACAGAAATCCGTCGTCGGGGCTCCAAGGACCCCCTGGTCAAAGCCATCCTGCTGCTGGACGGTCCTGGCGAGTCCGGGGAGGGGGGTGCCAAACTGGAGCCGGCCAAGTGGCTGGGGGGCAAGGAGGTGGCAGGGAAGGGGCCACAGCTCTACGACACCCCCTATGAGCCTGGGGAGGGGGTGGCTGGGGGGACCCCAGAGCGCAGAGTGAGGGCCAGTGATGGGCGCCTGCCCGAGAACGACGAGCGCCCGGCGGGAGAGTACGAGCAGCCCTGGGAGTGGAAGAAGGAGCAGATTGTCAAAGCATTGTCAGGTAGGGGAACAGGCATAGGGTGGGAACAGGGATGACAAAAGGGACAGGGATGGGGACAGACTTTCTAGCAGAGCTTGTCATGATAGGACAAGAGGGGATGGTTTTAAACTGTAAGGGGCAACTTAGATTAGATATAAGAAGTTTTCTGTGCTGAGGAGAGTGGCGAGGCACTGGCACAGGTTGCCCAGAGAGGCGGTAGATGCCTGCAAGGTCAAGTTGGATGGGGCTCTGAGCAACCAGATGTAGCTGAAAATGTCCCTTTTCATGGGCTTGGACGAGGTGGGAACAGGTACATGGACAGAGATGGGGATGGAACCGGGGCTGGGGAAGGTGCTGGGGCTGGGGATAGGGACAGAGCTAAGGGTAGGGATTAAAAGTGGAGGTGGCCTAGAAGGGGTTTTGGAGGCTCACATCTCATCCTCCCCAGTCCAGTTTGAGGGCTCGGAGCGTTCCAAGGAGGAGACGCTCCGGCAGCACCTACGCCAGAAGAGCTGGACCCCCAAGATGCTGAAGCCGGCGGGGGCCGAGCACAGCGAGGGGGAGCGGGTGGACCCTGCCCTGGCACTGGAGAAACAGCCGTGAGTTGCGAGGCTAAGCCATGTGTGAGAAACGGGGGGTGAGGGGGGTGGGGTGCCCAGGGCTTTGCCGTGGCTCAGTATCCCCTCCCCGGTGTCCCCCACAGCTGGTACCACGGGGCCATCACGCGGGCTGAGGCGGAGAGCCGGCTGCAGACGTGCCGGGAGGCGGGGTACCTGGTGCGCACCAGCGAGACTGGCAGCGGCAAGTACTCCATCGCGCTCAAGTGAGTGTCAGGGTGGCCACAGAGTCGGGAGGGTCCTGGCCCCGGGCGGGGGGGGCGTCCCGTTCTGGGGGGATACGGCGAGGGCTCCTACCCTGGGGGATGCTGCGTCAGGAATCCTCCACTGGTTGTTCACACCCGAGCCCTGACGGGGAGGGAGTACCCAGATCCCGTGGGATGGCACCCCCAGACCCACGGGGGGACCCCAGGCATCCTGGTGTGGCACTGGGGCGGGGGGCGGGGGGTGGCGTGTACCCCTCCCCGTCACATTGTCAGGAGCGCCAGTGGCGTTTCCTTCCTGAGGAAGTGGAGCCCCTGGAGCTGAAACAATCAGAGCAGGACGGGAACAAACAGGGGTGGATGCGACCGCGAGGCAGGCGGGCGCCGGGGGGCCGGCGGCAAAGCTGATGCCCGCTGGCTGCCCAGGACCAGCCAGGGCTGCGTCCACATCATCGTGGCCCAGACCAAGGACAACAAGTACACGCTCAGCCAGGCCAGCGGCGTCTTCGCCAGCATCCCTGAGGTCGTGCACTACTACTCCACTGAGAAGCTGCCCTTCAAGGGGGCTGAGCACATGGCCCTGCTGCACCCTGTCCACTGCAAGCTGCATTAGTGCCCGCTGATGCCTCCCCAGACTGGTCTGCGACCCCCATCCCTGTCACACGGAGCAAGTCTGGCCACGGAGATGGCCACGTGCCATGAGGAGGGTCCAGCCACAGGGATGGCCACGTGCCATGGGGAGGGTCCAGTGGGAACCCCTCTGTCACACCATGACCTCGATCTCGGACTCCAGCAGGGCTGTCAGGATTTTGCCAGGACGAATCCTGACCACCCTGTGCCAGAGCTGACAGTCTATGGGGCTGCCCAGGGTGGGGGAACGCAGCGAGACCGGGACGTGTAACGATGTAGTAAAATAAACTTGTTGGCTGAGAAAGGCCAGTGGTCCTGGAGGGCTGGGATGGGGCTTGTGCCAGCAGGAGTCACCACAGTTTTGGGGGCCAGGGGTACTGGGGCTCCCCCAGCCACACATCTGCATCCTGCCAGGCTTTTTATAGCAGGGGGCCAGTGGAGGGGAAGGGGAACGCTGTCCCCAGGGCGCCTGAACACCCGCTCCTCTCACCCTGCGGTTTCCTGCCCGGGTGCAGCTGCAGCTCCCTGGGGTGTTGCACAACCCAGTGTGGGGTGGGCACGGCACAGAAGAGGGGTCATGGCATGGAGTTTGGGGGGGGGGAGTGCACAGCACAGGGAGTACAGCCTGGGAGGCACTGGCAGTACAGGGAGCACACTGTGGGGTATACGGTGCAGTTGGAGGGCACAGCAAGGCACGGGCTACACAGCCCACTCCCACCCCTCCACACTGGAGTGACTCCCAGGCAAGGGGGGGCGGCAGTGGCCCCTCCATTACTTCCTCCCACAGCAACCATTCCAGTAGAAATCCAAAGCATTTATTGGAGCCACGTTGTCTTATTTCCCCAACATATGCTTTAAAAAGGAGCCCCGGGGGGGCCAGAGCAGAGGTATGGGGCTGATCAAGCCAGGCCCCCTCTCCCTCCCTGACCTCCATGGCACTGCCGGGACCAGGCCCTTCCCCTGGGATCCCCAAACCTGACCCCGGGCTGGTTCCCACGCTCCGGCACAGCCGTGCTTCCAGTGCTGCCACCACTGGCCATCCCAGCTTGGCCGTGGCCCTGAAGGTGCCCTGCAGGACCCAGCCTGGGGCTCCCCCACAGCTGCTTCTCCAAGGGGATGGCACTGATTCCTCTCCTCAGAGGCTGCTCCCAGCCACAGAGCCACCGGATAGTGAGGGCAGCTGCTCCCAGAGCCACATCACAGCCCCGGGAACCATGGGGCGAGCAACCCCCACCTCATCCCCAAGCACCTGCCAGCACATTCGGCCCCTGGCTACTGCCTTGAGGAAGAATAGTCCAAGTGAGTGACACGGAGAGTTCCAGGGGCTGTGAGGGTGGGGCATGAGAGCAGGGGGATGTCACTGAGTGGGGGATGAGGGAGGTCCAGGGGGACCAGCATATGCTGCCCCTCACCCTCCGGCTTGGTCCCCCGCTGCCTGCTTGTCCACCACATCTGCCTGTACCTGCAAGGGCAGAGTCTGGGTCAGGGAGGGCACACAGAGAGCTCCCTGGCCAGGCACCCCCCAGCACTCACCTCACCACGATGCCAACAAAGAGGGCAATCCCCAGGAGCAGGCTCCCCCCGGCCACCAGGAAGGCATAGGGGGATGCCATGGGGTGGGCACTGGGTTCCATGACAGACCCTGACACAGAGAGAATGGATGGGCACATTGTGTGGATGGGGGACCTGGTGTCCCAGCCCCCCACCCCCAACCCAGGAACCCCTCCTCACCACCAGCACCATCAGCACGGTCCTCCCAGAAGAGCTCCGGTGGCAGTGTCACCGCATAGTTGTCATCATCCGTGGGGAACTGCAAAAGAAAGCAGGGGTGCACAGTGGGATGGGACAGTCCCCACGCCCTTGGCATTCCCTTGTCCCGCATGGGGACAGGAGAATGTGGTAGCCCCCAGGGCTAAGGCCATCCCACCTGTGAGCTGAAAGGTCCCGTTTCAGAGGTGAGGTCCCTGGGGTCTGCAAGATGAGGGGGGAGCATGAGGCTGGGGGACCCCACACAGAGCCCCCACCCTCAGGGCTCCATGTCCCACTCATACCTGTCCAAGGGGTGCCCACAGCCTCCTGACTCCACTCACTCCATGCGCCGTGGCCGAACTCATCCTGCGCCCTCACCTGCACCACGTGCTTTGTCCCCCGCCACGCATCACGAATGTCCAGCCACGTTGTTGTCACCTGATCCACCTAGAGGGGACACGAGGCTGGGGACAGCCTGGGCGGGGACCAGCAACAGCTGCATTCCAGGGAGCGGGGTCTCACCTCCATGAAGACTGGAGCAGGCTCAGGGCGGTAGCGGACCTGGAAGCGGAGCCAGTAGAAACGGGGGTCCCAGGACAAGGGGTAGGACCAGTTGACCCGCAGCCACTGAGGCGCCTTCTCCAGCGCCTCCACCGTCACATTGAGGGGGGGATCAGGCTTCACTGCTGGGGAAGGGGTGGCTCAGGGCCCGGCACTGTGCCCTTGGACACCCCAGCCCCCGGCAAGAGGGGCAGCACTCACGGACACCGCTGAGGGTGATGATCTTGTCTTCACCGGCCAAGCCGCTGGCGCCGTTGCTGACACATGTGGACACCACGAGGTGTTTGGTGTCCTCGGTGCCAGGTGGCACCTTCACCCGGCAAACGAACTTCCGTGCCTTGGAGAAGTAGCGGCACCGCTGCTCTGTGGCATTCTCAGCCATGAACCTGTGGGGCCACAGCTCAGTGGGGGCTGCAGCACGCACCAAACTCGGCACAGGGCAGCTGGGGGGGGATACATCCTATGCTGTGGGGTCCCAGGCAGCACAGGGGAAAGGGTCTGTGGGGAGGGAAACGTTCCATGTCATGGGGTCCCAGGCAGTATGGGGGAAAGGGTCAGTGGGGAAGAAACACATCCCATGCTGTGGGGTCCCAGCACCCAGTAGCTGCTAGGGAAAGGGTTTGCAGGGAGGGAAGCATCTTGAGCTGTGGCATCCCAGATGGCACTGGGGGAAGGGTCCATGGGGACACTTTCTGTGCCATGGGGTCCCAGCCCACGGTGGACACAGTGATAGTGGCTCACCTCCGCTTCACCCAGAGCATTGCCCGTGTCCCTGGGGATGGCTTTGTCTGCTGTGGCCACTCACATAGGACATCCTTGTCGTGGCTCCGCCGGTAGCAGGACACTCTGGGAGTTTCGAGGGGCTCTGCAAGGCAAGGAGGTGCTGAAGGACCGGGGCCCATAGCAGGCAATGCTGCCAGGGACTTCCCTACCGCAGCACGGACCTACCTTCCACCAGCAGCCGCAGGGAGCGAAGCCGGCGGCTCCCCAGAGAGCAGACGTAGCGCCCCGAGTCCTCGTAGCGCAGCCGCTGCAGGAGCAGCACGTTGCCCTCCGCTAGCCGCCGCCCACGGCCCCCCGGCACTGCTGCTCCCCGCTCCCCCACCTGCCACCACACTGTGACATTCGGGGGCACCTCGTCCCCGCAGGTCAAAGTGATGTTGGCTCCTAGGTGGCCCAACACCATGTCCGGTGACAGTCCTGTGAGGGCAAGAGGGGGTCAGGTGACGAAGATGAGACCTGAGTGCAGTGAGTGTCCTGAGATGAGGGGGGCTCCCCCTGTCCAGTGGCTGCTCAGGGTCAAGGCACTGAGCAGGAGAGAATGGCAGCAGTTCCCCACGGAGTGGGGCATTCATAGCCGTAGGGGACGGGCACCGCAGCGCCAGACGGGGTGTATATTGAGAGGTCTGGCGGTGGGGAGCACGGCTCAGGGAGGTGGCAGACTAGGGCGGGTGGTGCCGGAGGGGTTAAGCGGCAGCGCTGGCTGGCGGCCCCAGTCAGGCCTGGGCTCCCTCCAAAGGTCAACGGCCGGCATGGACCTGCTGTTCCCTTTGGCTCCTGCTTCTGCGAACGCACCCTGCACCCAGGACACAGCACCCAGGACGCACCACAGAGCACCCAGCACCCACCCAGCACCCAGGACACAGCACTCAAGATGCAGTCCCAAGCCCCAGCACCCACCTTAACCCTCCTCTCCAGCACCCGCAGGGGTGCCCGGTATCCCCACCCGCCAGGCTCCTGCGGGGCAGGCAGGGAACCGCATGTGTCTCCTCGCCGTACCCGGAGAGGCTCGGGTTCCCCACCCCCTTCCCCCGCCCTGCACGGTGCCGGTCGCACTCACCGGAGGGGCCGCAGGGCCGCCCGGCGGCGGCGAACTGGAGGAGAAGGAGGAGGCGGGGGAGGAGGAGCGGCCCCGGCGGCCGCGCCATGCGCCCGGTCCTGGGCAGAAAAACATCGGCGGGGGCGCCGGGGCCGCGGTTGTGAAACCGGGCTGAGGGGCGGCACGTGCGCCCGGGGGGGGCGGGGACAGCGGCACCGGGGGGCGGACCGAGCCGCCACTGCCCCCTCCCACCCCCGGCTCCCCCCGGACACAGGACATGGCTGAAGCTGATCAGAATATTATTTTATTTTTTAAATAAAAAAAAAGCTGGTTTTTGGTTCTTTTTTTTTTCTCAGTGGAGCCATAAAATGATATAATTCTGCCACCCAGAAATGACTAATAAATTATCCACCCCTCCACCGAAATAACGGCAAACAGCCCCTAAACCCCCTCCAGCCCTCACCAACACCCGCCTCAACAGGCTCATCTTTGGCATTGCGTCCCCGGGACCCCAACACCCCCGGAGAGCCCCGGGGGATCCTGCAGTGCCCATCCACACCCCAGGAGCGCTCAGTCCCACGGGAGCTGGCGAAGAGGAGGGAGGAAACAGAGATCGAGGGTTGCGCAAGACCTCGCGTGGGAGTGAATCACGGCAGCTGCCAACACCCCAGTCCCTGGAGCACGGGAACGCTTCCCCTTTCCCACCCGGCACCCGCCATCCTGCTGTACCCTGAGGCAGGGGGACAAGGAGGTTGACCTTCCTTCCCTCCTCGTTCTCTCCTACCCAAACTAGTCGCTCTGTAAACTCGGAGGGCTTTTCCTTCCTTTTTTTTTGGTCTTTTTTTTTTTGGTTGCTATTTTTTTGTGGGTGTTTTTTTCCTTTGCTTATATAAAAAGAAGACACGTGGGTGAGGGATGGTGAGGGGGCCACAGCCCCCCCAGTGCCCTCCACCTCTGGCATTGATACATTCGTGTGTGATGGGGTGTTTGCACTCCGTGGCGGTGAATACTGACGGAGGAGCAAATGGGGGCTGCTGAGGACGAGGTCAGTCTCTCCGTCCACCCGCCCCAGGGAGGGAAAGAGTATATTTTTTGGCTACAGTGTGATAGTCCAGACTCCTCCAAACCTCAGCATGACCTCTGCTATGGGACCCTATCGATGAAGGGCTTTGCCTTCCCCAGAGTCAGGAGGAGAGGAAGGGGGGCCCCAGTTGCACTGGAGGGGATGTGACCCTCCAGCCTCACACCTTGAGGGTCTTGTCAGCCACGCCACTGGGACTGCCGGCACCGCTGCCCTCACCACCCTTCTTCTTCCACAGAGTCTCGATCCAGCTGGTGCTGGGGCGGGAGGTGAAGCTGGAGAGCGCCAAGGAGCTGAGCCGCATGTTCTTGCCAGACATGATGAGCTCCCCGAATCCCTCCTGGTGGGAGAAGGCGTAGCCGGAGCGGCGTGAGCCCATGTGCCCTGTGCGCCGCATGCACCGGTGCTGTGTCTTCTGCTTTTTCCGAATCAGCTGAGTATAGCGCACCTGGGACACAGCGACTGGGTCAGGGACCTGCAGAGCCACCTGTCTCCAGGGACAGGGCCCCATGTCCATGCACTCTCACCGTGTCCGAGAGTTCAGGTTTCAGGTCCAGCTTGAGGAAGCGAAAGGCCACAACGGGAACGATGCAGACCACAGTGGTGAGGGCGATGGTCAGCCAGACCGTGGGCTGGGCCAGTGTGTTCTGTGCGTTGCCTGGTGGGGGAAGCACCAGTCCAGCGAGAGCCAGGTTGGGGCAGCATCCTGTTGGGGTTGGGGGCACAGGGCAGCCCTCCAGGGACTCACCCACAAAGCGGAACTGGTTGGGGAACATTCGGAAGAGGCCATCACTGTGCATGGTGAAGAGGATGGCAAAGTAGACGGCCAGGCTGCCCCAGATGAAGAAGTGGTTGATGGCCGTCCAGAATCCTGTGTCCAGCCCGATCTGGAGGGATGAAGGAGGAAGCAGGGCTCCAGGAATGCCCAAGATGCCCCAAGGGACTGGGGCTGAGCAGCCACATCCCTACCTGCACACTGACAACAATCACAAGGGAGGTGGCGACGGTGACGGCAAAGGACTGGTAGTCAGCCAGCTGGGCACCATCGTCACGGGTGGCGTCAGTGAAGACGCCGTAGGGGATGAAGAACATGAGGACAGATGTGTAGATGCCCTGGGCAATGCAGATGAAGAACTCCCGCTTGTTGAAGAGCAGGTTCAGCTGCCCAGGCTCGTAGAGCTTGGGGTACTCCATGCTTCGCTGCTCTGGCACATCCTGGGGGAACAGGACACTCTGGGCACCTCCCTTTAATCCCAGGCAGGCTACGGCCCACCGTAGAGGGACAAGGACAGCCTGGCCTGGGCACCCAGGCAGCCCTTCTTCCCACAAGGAGGGCACAAAGGGGTGTGGGGCCAGCTCCTCACACACCCAAGGACCCTCTCACTGCCCCCTGGCATACCTGGTCAAAGACACCCATGGCAAGCACGGGCAGCGATGTGTAGACAATGTTGTACAGTGTGATGAAATACTGGTCGTACACGGTCTGCATAGAACAGAGCGCTCAGGGGGGCATGATACCTGCCCATCCTGTGCCCCACCCAGCCCCAAAGTCCATGTGCCCACACCTGCAGGACAGGAGAGCTGCCTCCAACCCCTTGGGGCTGCCCACCCTGACATGGGCTCCTCGCACCCACTGCAAGCTGGATCCCAGGTTGTGCCTGCTGGCTCAGGATGAGTCCACAGAGGGAGCCCAAGGACCAGGACCTGCTTTCGAGCCAAGGGGTCCCGCAGGCAAACCCTCTCCAGCTCTGAATTTGAGAAGCCACCAACCCACCTGTGCCGAGAAGCCGCAGAAGAAGCCAAACCAGAAGTGGACCATGGTGAAGGCGAAGTTCTTGTAGAAGAAGTAGCAAAGGAACTTGCACATGCGCAGGTAGGACCAGCGCCCGTGCACCAGGAGCAGGCGCTGCAGGAACTTGAACTGGGAGAAGGAGTAGTCAGAGGCCAGCACGGCCTGGATGCCCTCCTGCCCACTGATGCCCACCCCGATATGGGCAGCTGCAGAGGAAAGAGAGACTGGACTGAGGAGGGGGCTCCCAGGGGCACAGGGTACAAGGGTGGCAACCCCAGCCCAGGGACTGTGTTCCTGTGGGGCACAGAGGGGTGAGAACAGAGGCTGCCATGGGCCCCAGGATGGTGCAAGGGGGGCCCTGTCTCTCCCACGGTCCCCCAGACCCCAGGCCTTACTCTTGATCATGCTGACATCATTGGCCCCATCCCCAATGGCCAAGGTTACAGCTTTCTTGTACTTCTTCACCAGCTCCACCACCTGAGCTTTCTGCAGGGGTGTGACACGGCAGCAGATAACAGCCTTGCAGGCACACGCTGTCTCCAGGAATTCCACCTCCATGTCTGCCTCCAGCGCATGGGCCTACAAGGAGAGCAGGGGACAGCGAGGTCACAGCCCACAGCCGGGCACAGGGCCCTGTCCTGTCTGGTGCTCCCAGGGCCCTACCAGGCTGTGCCCATTGATGACCAGGGCGTATTCGCCTGCAATGGCTTCCAGCACAGAGGTGAGCTTGGAGGAGGAGAGTTTCTCCTGGTAGGAGAAGCCATTGCCCACAGAGCGCGATGCATCCATCATCTTCTCTCGGGCTTTCCTGAGGAGAGAGGAGGCGTGGGGGGCCATGGGGCCCGACTCAGGGCTCTTTCGTATCTCCAGCTCCCCCAGTCATAGCTGTGCCCCACGCTGGCCGCATGTATGTCCTCTGCCCCCTGACCCTCACCTGAGCTCCTCTCGCACCTCCAGCACAGTGTGGCCTGTGACAATGAACACCTCCGTCATGTCATCTGTCAGCATCTTGCAAGAGTAGCCGATGTTCACGGCTGTTTCTGGGGGCAGGAAACCAGGGCCTGAGCCAGGGTCCGCTCAGGAGAGAGTGTCCATCCCACCAGCCCCCAGGCAGGTGGGATCCAGCCCCCAAACATCTTCATCTCCAGCCAGCCCAGACCCCACCCCAAGCACGCCTCACCCTGCTTGTCGCCCGTCAGCACCCAGATCTTGATGTTGGCCAGCGTCAGAATGGCAATGGTTTCGGGGACCCCCTGCTGCAGTTTGTCCTCGATGGCTGTTGCTCCGAGCAGCTGGGGGATCCAAACACACAGGAGGTCAGCAGAGACTGCCCCTAGACACCATCCACTCCTCAATCCCTAGCCCACTTACCATCATATCATGCTCCACCTCGTCGTAGAGCCGAGCCAGGTGATCCTCACGGGCCTCAGGGGCACTGCCAGCCCGGCGCAGCCGCTCAGACCAGTCCCTGTAGTAGTTCTCCTCCAAGTCTCTGTAGGCCAGCACCAGTGTCCGCAGCCCCTCAGCAGCATACTCCTGCAAGTGGTCAGAGCTGGGAGAGCTGGCAGACCCTGATGGTGTCCCCAGACCCCGATGGTGTTCCTAGAACAGGGCACAAGCATGGCTCGGTGCTCCCAGACAGCCACTATTTCCTCCCCACCCTGCCCCCAGGACCCTGCCCCACACACATTGAGGTGATCGGTGGTGATGCTGGTCAGGTCCTGGTTGATGGGGTGCAGCCGCTCCAGAAGGATGGTGTCAGCGCCTTTGCAGTACAGCCGGATCTTGCCCTCAGGGCAGCGGACTACAGAGTGCAGGGGACAGGATGCCTGGCTTAGGGGTGAAGGAGAGGGTCCTGCTCTGACCCCCCAGCCATCACCCTATGGCCACATCTCCATTAGTGTGGGACTGGTCCCCCAGCACACCACACTGAGCCCTGCACCACAACCCCATGCAGCCTTCCGGGTCCCCCAGTCCCCATGCCACGCACACCCAGCACCTCACCGATGACAGACATGCGCTTGCGGATGTTGTTGAAGTCCAGGATGGCCAGCAGCTGGTACGTGATGGCTTGACCCAGCTCGTGCACCGTGATGGTCTTGGGTGTGCGGAACCGGAACACGAAGCCGAAGTTTCTGGCAGCTGTGACGAGCGCTCCCTCATCCGGGGACTGTGCCTTGTACAGCAGCTCCCCTGGGGACAGTAGGGGGGTCAGTGCCAGTGTCCCATGCCCCACAGGGACAGAACCTGCCCCACACCCACCTTCACTCTTCTCCTCAGACATGACGGTGTGGCAGAGTGAGAGCAGGCGGAAGAACTCGTGCACGTGGGGGTCTCCCAGCTTGACGGCCTCCAGCAGGCTGGGGTCCCAGAACTGGAACCGCGGGTCCGCCAGCGGGTTGAAGGAGAAGTTGACTGGCTCTGGCCTCTGGTGGGGGCAGAGACAGGGTTACTCCCCTGCAGCATGTGGCGTGGGCAGACACCAACCTGGCGGCATCCTCACCTCTCCCAGCTCCGCCTTGTGACCCAGCACATCCTGCACATCACCTGTGAACCAGAGTACGGAGTTAACCACGACAGGAACCCAACGCTGCTGCCCCACTAATAGGCACACCCACAGGGGCCACAGGACAGCAGCAGCCCCACAATGCTCCAGCTGAGCCCCCTTGTCTCCTGCCTGCCCCAAAAGGTATGCAGGAGGGGAGTCAGTGCATCACCACCCTGAGGGCAGCCCCAGCTTGGTCCAAACAACCAGTGCTCACCGTAGCTGTGCCCATTCACGGAGCACTTGCTGAAGACCATGATGTTCTGGGTGAGGGTGCCAGTCTTGTCAGAGAAGATGTACTCCACCTGCCCCAGCTCCTCATTGAGGGTAGTGGTTCGGGCCTCGGCTGGCGTCCGACACTTGGCACAGTACATCTTCTTGTCCCAGTTGATGAAGTAGCTGTGCCCAAGCCGGATCACCTCCACGCTGTGAGAGTCATGGCCAGGTGTCACTGGGGCAGGGCAGCATGCTCTGCTGAGCCAGTGACAGGCACACACCCCCCCATCCCAGACCCTCAGTGCCTGAGGCATCCTGGCACCCAGGGTGCCCTTCCCCAGGGCTGGCCCACATACACTTGTACCAACAGCCACCTCCAAGCCAAGGACTGGCACCAAGGTGGCAGCCCATTGGGCTCCCCAGACACGTCACATACCTACACACCCCGAACGCCCTCCCCAGCCCCCAGGGCAGACAGCAATGAGCTAGTGGGAGGGGTGGGGGCGACACGTTCTTACCTCGGGGCTAAGGGTGACAGAACTCATGCTGGGGAACGAAAAAAGAGAGAAATTAAAAGAGAGAGAGAAGGGGACAGTACAGGAGCCTGGGAGCTGTAGGAGGGCAGAGCAAAATAACCAGCGTGCAGCCAGGGCAGAGAGAGACGAGCAGCCAGACACACACAGCCGGGAGGACCCTGAGGGACCCGTGGGGTCTCAGGTCTTGGGGCGTCCCTGAAGGCAGACATGACCTGCCACCAAGAGAGCAGCCCACACCCACCCCACACACACAGCTCTCTGCCATGTCTCCATCCCTGTGTTCCCCCCCCAGAGGGCACCCCTAATTCCTCACATACCCCCAGCCCAGCCCCTCGGCCCCTGCCCTACCTCACATAGAGCGAGATGGGCACCACAGTGTTGAGAATGATGATGTACGACCAGAAGGAGAGGAAGCCAGAGAAGAAGGCACTGTGCACCCCCTCGTCCCAGGGCAAGTAGATCTGGAAGCAGATGCCCACCTCGTGCTCCCAGATGGCATTACCAATGGCCAGGATCACTCCCATGCACACCAGGAACCCAAAGATCTGGGGATAGGACAGGACATCAGAGCTCTGACTGGGCCAGAGCCAGGGCTCCCAAGATCTGCCTTCTCCATACCCAGAGCACCAGTGTGTTCATCAGCCGGTCGATGCTTGTCCGCTTAAACTTGGTCCGGCCACTGTTCTGCATCAGTTTTGTGTCGGGCCCTGGCGAGCAGGAAGGCATCAGGGGGGTCTCTCCCCTCTGTGCAGTGCAGCTGCAGCTGCTGCCTCAGCCTTACCTGCGAAGATGACGAGGCCAAAGCACCACTCGGTGTTGCGCAGGACACAGCCCCGCAGCAGCATGTTCTGGTTGCTCAGGGGGTACTTGTTCTCCTTCCAGTACAGCGTCCCACCAAACTTGTCAAGCTTGTTGTTGGGGGGTTCACAGACCACCTCGCCTGGGTGCAGGGGATGGCTCAGCTGGGCCTCGCCTTCTTCACATGGCCAGCTGCATCCCAGTGCCCCAGCACCATCCCTGGCTCCCCAGAGATCCACTTCGAGCCGCAGGACAACGCTGTGTGGCTGATCCTGGTCTCTCCAGGGTGGTAGAGGAAGGAATGTGGGGGCTGCCCCGTGGCAGAGGGCTGGTCACGGGCACTCACCGTCAAAGCGAGCCAGCTTGCTGGTGTCCCCCAGCTCCACGGTGACAGGTATGGCCTGGCGCACTTTCATGTTGGTCTCTCTGCCGACAAGGAGGCACGACATTAGGGACAGCCTGACAGGGAGGGCCTTGGCAGGTGCTGCCTGGCAGCTCCCACCCTGCCTATAGCCCAGTCTGTCGTTCCAAGCTCCTGCCTTCCTCAGCCCCACAAGGTGAGCAGGAGCACCCACCCGTCCAGCTCTGCAGTCTCTATGTAGCACAACCCATGGGGTTCGCTGCTGGAGAGGAGGAGGAGGTCGGCCTGCTGGGAGAGACATGTGAAGGATTGTGCCGACACCGGGGCTCCATGACACCTTCCCCAGGGAAGCTCCTGGCCCCTGGATGTCAGCAGGGTCCCTGAAGCCTCTGCAAAGGCTGTCCCCAGCCCCACGCATCCTTTGCACCCAGGCCTGGCCACCATTGCCTCAAGCACCCAGATTCCCAGAGTTCAAACCTAAACACAGCTTCTAGGATGAGAAGTCGCTGATGTCCCCACCCCGGGAGATGATGGAGAAGGACAAAGGCAGAGGGAGTGCAGCACCATGCCATTATGCAATCCCTACATGCCACTCAGCTGGGACCATTCTTGTCTCAGGTTTGTACTCACCGCCACAAACTGGTTATTCTCCAACTTGATGATGTCTCCAACACGTACATTCATCCACTGCTCCTGCCGGAGGCTATGCAGGGACAGTGGACTGGAATCAGGCAGGAGGCCTGCCCTGCCCACTGCCCCGTACTGCATCCTGCAGGGCCCTAGCCCCCTCCCCATTGCCCCATCCCTGTGACACTCACACTCCACTGATCAGCACCTGAGACTGCCGGTTGTTCACCTGGTTGTCGCTTTTATGGCGGAACTGGAAGTGGGGGGAAGAGACAGCAGTGTCAGCTCCTTGGGGATGGGCTCCTGCATCCCCTCTGCCCCACGGCTTTAGGCACAGCACCCCCACACCAGGGTCCCAACCCCCTGCCCAGCGCACAGAGGGGCACAGGGGGAACCACTCACATAGTCATCAGTGGCATCTTTGACAGCTGTGATGGTTAAGACAAGAACCAAAGGCACGATGGTGGTGAACCAGGAGAGTGAAGAGATCTGCGGGATCAGCTGGAGACAGGGAGCAGGGATTACAGGAGAACTGGCCAGTCCCAGGCCAATGCTACCCTGCTCAAGGGTGCCAAACCTTCACTATTCCAAGGAATGGGAGTGCCTGGAGCCCTCCTGGATGCCTAGGCAGGGAAAGAGAGTGTGGGGAGTTCTGCCTGCCCCCCAGCACTCACCTGCAGGATGAGGAGGAAGAGGAAATAGGTGTTGGCTACTTCCTGGAACTGCTCAAAGAGGTTGACAGGCAGGAAGGTGACAATGTTGTACTTTGAGGTCTTGATGCAGTTGCTCTGGGGACAGATGGGGCAAGAAGGTGGTTCACAGGCTGCCGAGGCCCCATAACCCCCAGCCTTGCTCTGGAGGGCAGGGCTGTGGCTCACTGTGCTCTTTGGGGGGCTCTGGGCAGCAATCTGGACTCCCAGCTCCTGTCCCTACACTACCTCTGGCACCTTCCTTGAGAAGCTGATTCCTCTGTCTTGGTCACCAGCCAGAGCCCAGTCTCCTCTAGCGGTGCCCTGCAAGGGTGACCCCAACCCAGACCCCTGGCTTCCCTCTCTGCAACCAGCCTTGTAACAGCCAGGGATAACCTCCAGCATTAGGGGGAGGCCAAGGTGAGTGCTGTCCCTCCCCCAGCACCTTTGGAAGCTGATCCATAAGGGATGAGGGGCTGAATCCCTCACACAGAGCACACGGTATCCCCTAGCCCCACAGCTCCCTTGCCGTTAATGTCGTCAGCACAATTTTCTCAGGGACAAATATCTATTCTTCTTTGTCATAACACCTCCTTTCACTGACCCGTGAGTGACTCAGGTCCCAGCCCCTGAGTTGCCCAAACACCCCCGAGAGGGGGTTCAGCTCCCCTCTAACTCACCGCGTACTGGAACTTCTCGTTGTACTCCCGTGCGTTGGCTCGCACTCGCCGCTCCTCCTCTGCAACACAGCACCCCATCAGTCCTGTGCATCCTGACATCCCCTAAACCCCAACCAGCCCTGCCCTCTGACACCCCTGCAACCCAACTCCCCCTTCACCCTGACACCCTTTGCACCCCAAGAGCCTGCCAAGCCAGTCCTTGAGACCCAGGACCAGGGAAGCTCCCCAGCTGTGGCCCTGTGCTCCCCCATGCCAGGACCTGTCCCCTACACCTGCAGAACCCCTTATCTGTACTCCCCACCCCTAAAACCTGCACCCCCAGGTCCCCCAACCCTGCACTCCTAGACCCCTGCTCATTTTCATCCCCAGAGCCCCAGCTTCTGCACCCCCCCATGTCTTGCTTGTCTGCTGCTCCAGCTCCGCACCACCAGGGTGCCAGACCGTTCCAGCCCTGCACGCCCAGGCCGCATCTCTGCACTCCCAGCCCTGCTCATCTGCAACCCCACAACCTCAGCCCAGAACACCCAGATTCTGCGCCCCCAGACCGCATCTCTGCTCCCCCAGACACCTAGACCTGCTCAGCTGCACCTCTGGATTCACAGCCCTGCACTCCCAGCCCCCCAGATTCTGCATCCCCAGACCTGCCCAGTCCTGCTTGGCCGCAACGCTGCACCCCCATCCCCGCACTCCCGGCCCCCGTTTCTGTTGCCCCGCCGTGCCCATCCCGCACCCACCCGGCCCGCCGCGGGCCCGGACCCGCGGCCACTTCTCGGGCATCTCCCGGGGCACCGTCATGGCACGGCCCCGGTCCGGCCCGGCCCGGCCCGGCCCGGCCCGGCCCGCGCTGCCGCCGCCGACCCGGGCCCGCCCCGCCGCGTTACCGGGGCAACGGCCGCACCGGGGCCTACCGGGCCCCGACTGGGCCCCGCCGCGGCCTCCCCGGGCCCCACCGCACCCCCGGCCCGCTCACCCGGGGGCCGGCGGGCCGCGCACCGCTCCATGTTCCGCGGCCCCGCAGCCCATGGGGAGCGGGCGGCCGGGCCGGGCCGGGCCGGGCCGGTGCCGGTGCCGGTGCCGCCGCCTCAGCTCCCCATGGCCGCGGCGGCGCCGGGCGGCGGCGGAAGTGCGGGGGGTGGGCGCGGGGGAGCGGCCGAGCGCGGCCCAGGAGGGTCCCGGAGGGCCCCGGAGCACAACCCCGCGGGTGCCCCGGCCGGCGGGGCGGCTCCGGAGGGGCCCGGGGAGCCGGGTGATTCCTGGAGGGCCAAAGGCAGCCACAGGGGGTACCGGGGCGCAGCCCCATGTCGCAATGGGACACCCCCCTCACTAGCAGCGTGTGTCACCCAGGCTGGGGTCCCTCTGCAGCCAGGCCTGGATGGCCGACCCCCCCGGGGGGCTGGGGGCCACTGTCTCCCCATACCCCTGCACACCCACGTCTAGAGACGAGACGCCCCATGACCTCAGGACTCGTTTAATGGCGTGACAGGGGGGGTAGTGGGGACTGTGCTGCTGGTGCGGGGTGGTGGGGGGTACCCGGCAGGCACTGTCCCCCCAGTGTCCTCCTTGGATGACACCCCAGTGTCTAAGTCAGTGTTTTTGTTCACCAGGACAATGGAGCCCTGCTCTTCCAGGGCATCGCTGTCTTCCTCCGGGTAGTGGAAAGCCACGAAGAGCAGGTACAGGTATGTGCCCACGGCGGCTCCCAGCAGCGGTGCCACCAAGGGCACCCACCACCACCCATTGCCCCTGCTGGGGATGGGGCAGGGTGAGCAGAGCTCACCTCTGCCACCCCCACCTCACCCCCTTCCCTCTACTTACCTGAAGACCTCCGGGCCCCAACCTGCCAGGTAGGTAAAGAGCCGGGGCCCGATGTCCCGTGCGGGGTTCAGGGGGCAGCCACAGTTGGCGCCCATGGAGACTTCGATGGAGAGCACCAGCAGGGCCACAACCACAGGTTCTAGGCCCTTGGGGACACCTTTGTTGCGGTTGTCCATGATGCCCATGACGCCCGCCATCAGCACCCCGGTGCCAATCACCTGCAGGGGTGACATGGCAGCTCAGCACCATGGGGACTGGCACCGCCGGAGAGGGCTGGGGGAGCTGACAGTGGCTCCCACCTGGTCCACGAAGCCATTGGCGACAGACACGTAGTCAGTGGGGTAGGTGGCAAAGATGGAGGCGGTTTCCCGGGGGCCGGACACGGTAAGGGTGCCATTGCTGTAGTGCCAGATGGCATCTGTGGGGCAGAGGCAGAGCCTGTCCGCGAGCCTGGCCAGCCTGGCGCCACCATGGGTTTCCCCAACCCGATGCTGCCCTCCCATACCATAGTAGAGGATGTAGACAACTCCGGAAGCTAGGAAAGATGCCAAGGTCTCCACGAGAATGAAGATGGGAAACTTCCACCAGGGGAACTGCTCCGTCAGGCACATGACGAGAGAGAACGCTGGGTTCATGTGGGCCCCTACAACCAAGCAGGGAGAGGGGCTGGGAGGAAAGAGTCCTGGGGGACTCAGAACTGGAGGATGGCAGGAGCTGGTACCCCCTCCTCAGCCTCACCAGAGATTCCCCCGGCTATGTAGATGCCCGCCATGACACCCAGGGCACCCGCCAAGTAGCTGGTGAGGAGGTTCCCCTTCGTCTCTTCGCTGGTGACCTTCTGTGCGGAGCCGCTCAGGGTGATTGTCTGGAGAAGAGGGATGTGCCCACGTCAGCCTCACCAGCCCTGTGCTGAGACACCCCCTCCACTGACACCACAGGGCGGTGAAGGTGAGTGCCGTGCTGGTGCCACCTTCGTGGTTTTGCACCTTGGACACCAGACAGGCACTGGCAGGGAGGCGGTTACTGCTCTCACTTGTGGTTTTGACAGCAAAGCAATTAAATTATTAGCAATTAAGTGAACTGCTTCCCTGGGGAGGTGGTGGGGAAGAGGTGCCACGGCACAGCCACAGGGATACCGTTTGCCATCATGAGATGCAGCCCAAATGCCAAGAGCAGCTCCAGAGCCCCAAACTGCCTACTCCAAGGCAGGAGGAATCGTGGCAAGTGCTGCCGGTGCCACACCGTGATTGCAGCGGAGCCGCGGCGCAGGGCAGGCCATGCCACAGGAACAGGGTTCAAGTGGAACGACAGGCAGTGCTGAGTTGCACATTTGAGAGTGGCACAGCCTCAAACACCCCTGACCACAGCAAGGGGCAGGCAATGGAGCCCTGGGACCCCTGGCACCTGCCAGCACCCCACTGTCAGTCCCATCCCACCCACATGACCCCCCCCCAATCAGTCCCAGCCCACCCGTTTGCACCCTACAGTCAAGCCCAGCCCCGCTCACAATGAGGACAAAGGTGGAGAGCAGCTCAGCCAGGCACTCCCGCATCAGCTGGTTCCGGATGCGGAGCAGACGCCGGGCCCTGGTCAAGCAGGAAGCAGAGCCCATGGTGCTGGCTTGGAAGGGGCAGCAGCGACAGCTGTGACAGTGGTGGCAGCAGTAACAGTGGTGTCTCGATCCCAATGGATTTTATGAGCCCTGGGGCCAGGTGGATGATAATGTGTAGACTTTAAACCAATCAGGGCCACACCAAGGGAGACACCTGGCAGGGACCAGAGTCCCATGTGGGGCTGGGAAACCGTGGGACACCTCGTGATGATGCTGCACCCTAGTAGGGTCAGGTCAGATCCCCAACCAGCCGTGGGAAGCCCAGACTTCACTCAGGTGAGTGGGCACAGGCGTTTCCCAGCCAGGAGCTCCCCTTCTCCCACCACATCCTTGCCCAAGCTGCAGCTGCAGTCAGTGCTAATGAAGAGGCCCTGGCTCAGGTCCTCCAGAGTGGCTGGGGGGGGGGGCATTAACTCAGCACCAGGCAGCAAAATGGGAGAGGGAGGTGAGCGGGGAGCAGCGCAGGCATACGAGTCTGGCAAGCACCTGCATCCCTCAGGCAGCCCCCCAAGAGCCATCCTGGCATCCAGGGTGGATCTGCTTCTGAACCCACGAGATTCCAGTCTGAAGAAGCACAGCAGGTCACTGTTTAGCATAAATAGACTTTATTGCTCTGTACACACACACTCGGGCCCCACGGGGGTCCCTGTGGCTCCACAGCACTCCTGAAGGAAGGCAGTCCCCCAGCCCAGGTGCCAACGCCCAGCAGGATCTGGCTCACCTACAACAAAACCAGGTGGTGAGAAAACGCTGCTGCCCACTGTCCGCTCTGACAGCCCCAGCGCCGTCCACCCTGCACGTGTCACACATACTGGGTGCTCAGCCAGGGCCGGGCACAGCTACCAGCTGGAGAACCAGTGTCGGAGAAAGCTGCCCAACACAGACGACGGGTCGCTTGGATTGGGAGGGCGGAGCTCGTCCTGCCGCGGCCACGAGCCTGCAAACTGTGCCAGCTCCCCTGGAGAGGCAGGGAAAGCCCCCTCAGCGGGGCTCCTCCCGCCCCCCGCGCCCTCCCCGGCCCCTCACTCACGGTCGTCCATGTTGAGCACCTCCTCCCGGTAGTCCTTGCGCTGCCCGTCCTCTTTGGTGGTGGTGATGAAGGCCTGATCCCCCCTCCGGCGCGTCACCGTGGTCTCCCGGCGGCCCTGGCTATCCTGCACGGTGCGGCGCTCCTCCACCGCCTACACGGAGTGCCGAGCCCTCAGAACCACCGGCCGCCCGGGGCACCCCCGGCCCCGCCGCACCCGCGAGGACACTCACCCCGTCAGGCAGTGTCACTTTGGTGACAGAGACGCTCTGGAAGTAGGAGCGGGACTTGGACTCGTCGGGTCTCAGGATGGTCCCCAGCCCCGCGGAGGAAACCTGGGAGTCCAGGTCTGGGGGGAGATGTGACACGGTGGCGGCGTGTGTGGGAACGCGGCCCAGCGGCCGCGGCAGCGCAGAGACCCCCGGGCTCCGCTCCTAGCACACACCTTGGTCTTCCTTGAGGCCGGGAGGAGCCGGGCGAGCATCTTCCAGCTGCAAGGCAAAGCCACGCGCCGGTAACACGGGAGGCAAACCCCGACACCGGGGCAACCCTGCGACAAGCTCCGAGCAGCACTAGCAGGGTGCGACGGCTGCCGCGACTGAGGCGGACCCCAGACCCCTCACCCACCCCCAGGAAGGGTCTCCAGGGTCGGGCCGGGTCTCTGCCGCCCTCGGGGCCCGCTGGGGCCGCGCTGGAGGGGGGGCTGTCCGGATGTTTCAGCATCGAGTCCCGCAGCGGCCGCTCCTCGCCGGGGCTGGGCAGGGCGGGCGCTGCGGAGTAGAGGGAGATCGGTCAGGCCGAGGGGGCTCCGAGCGGCGCCCACAGCCCCGCAGAGCCGCGGCCCCTCCCCGTGCCCACCGAAGGGCTGCGGGGGCCCAGCCCAGGCCCCCCCGAGGGCCCCCAGGAGCTCGCCCATGTCCCGGAACAGCTCCTCGAAGGCGCCGCGGGACGCGCCGGGGCTCAACCCGAAGCCGAAGTCCTGTGGGAGCTGAGCCAGGCCCGGGCCGTCATCCCCCTCCTCCTCGTCGTCCCAAGCCGCGCCGCCGAACAGCGGGTCCCGGGGCCTGCAGGAGCGCGCACTGAGACACCGGGCCGGGCCGGGGGCCGTGCGGGCAGGGCCGTGCGGGGTCGCGGTACCTGCGCCGCCCCGGGAACCCGAAGAAGCCCCGAAAGGCGTCGTAGAAGCTCATCCCGCCCCGAGCCCTCCCGGTGCCGCCGCAAAGCGCCGCAGCCGCAAAGCGCCGCCGGGTGTCGTGAGGCGTGGCGGGGCTGGGCCTGTGTCCCCCCGGCCGGGCCCGGGGACAGCGGGGGCTCCGTCCTGAACCGCCGTGATCCTGAACCCCCGGGGTCCTGAACCGCCGTGATCCCGAACCCCCGGGGTCCTGAACCGCCGTGATCCCGAACCCCCGGGGTCCTGAACCCCCGGGGTCCTGCGTTGTGTCCCTGGCCCAGCTCCTCCAGCCCAGCCCGGAGCCCGCCCACTGCCCCACTGGGACCCACAGCACGGGGGGCTCCAGCTTTGCCCACCCCTTCCAGCCCTCGCCCCCTTAACCTTGCAGCTCAGCAGCCACTGCCGGGGCACCCAGGCCTTCCTGCCACCCTCCTGGTCCCACTGCTCTCCCGTCGAGCCTGTCCCGAACCTCTCCTGGGGACACGGGGGCTGGGGTGGAGGCCCCAAGCTCCGAGAGGAGCAGCAGAAGGGAAGAAGTGGAAGGTGGGAATCTCGGGGAGAAGGACTCTGACGTTGTCCCTGTGCTGGGATCCTGCTGCTGCCCAGAGCTGCAGGCGGGAAGAGGAAAAAATCCACAAAACGAGGGGACAAAAAACAACCCCAAAAACAAACCAGCAAGACGGTGGGGAGAGGTGGGGGAAGCACTGCCACCCCTGCCTATTCAGGGCCTCCCACCCCCTGCACCAAAAACAGGGAACCAGGCTGAAAGGTGGAAAAAATACACACATCACTTTGTGATCTTTATTCTCTTCAGTAAATCCCCACTTGGGGCTGCAGCTGAAGGGACCAGGTGGAACTGAAAAATACAAGATCTGGACTGCATAGAAAAAAACAAAAAACCCAAAAACCAAAACAAACCAAAAAATCCCCCCAAAAAAACCCAACCCAAAAGCAGAAGATACTTACAGCGTGCAAGGGGAGCAGGACCTGCACTCAGGGCCCATGAGAAGGGAGATGGAGAATGTAAAATATGGGGGGGGGCCTCTGTCAGACAGCAGTGGAGGGGGGAGGAAATGAGAGAACTAGAGGACGGCATGGGGTTTTTGTTTTTATATACAAGACACATTTATCCATTAAATTTAGAACACAGTACAAAAAAAACACTTCAACTAATTAATCTTACAATGCTGCTCATATCAATTACTGGTCTTATTCCTAATAATAAGGGGGTTTGCTGTAGGCGACTCGCAGCTTCCACTCCTTTGGATCTGAGAGGTTCTGGGGCGGCAGGAGGGGAGAGGGGACAGAAAGGAGTAAAAACCAAAAAAGGCCCCTACGGCAAACGGTTCAGATCTGAATGCAGAGAGAAAAAAAAAAAGGGAAAAAAAAAAAAAAAGAAAAAATACAAATTCTATATTACATACAACAGGAAAGTGGCTGAAGACAGACAACGCAGAGGCGCCTGCGGCCTGCCCTGCGGGACCCTGCTGGGGTTGGGGGCCTGGGCGCTCCCCACCACAGGGCTCTCTCCTCCCTGGGATCCTTCAGCATCATCGGGGTAGCTGGGATTCTCTTCCGGAAGCAAAGAGTGGTGGGGGGCCTGGCCTCAGTTGGCACCCCAGCTGTAGCTGTTGTAGGCGGATTTGTTGGCCTGGGATTTCTGGGGGATGGAGCTGCCTTGGCTGCGCTGCCCAGAGCCGCTCTGCAGGAAGGGGCAGAAGAAGAAGCGGGTGGTGAGTGTGGGGGGGAACCGGCCCAGCCCACTCTGCAGGACGATGCCTCAGCCCTGCCAGGCACTGCGGCCACGACTCCTCGGCGTCCGCTGCTCCGCCTCCGCCCAGCACTGGGCACTGGGGCTGTCCTGTCTGTGCCCCGGCAGCCCCAGCACCCTCCCTCTGCTCCATGCCTTCCTCCAGGGCACAGCACACAGGGCCAGGGGCAGCAGGGAGCAGGGAAGGGTCAGCGTAGCAATGTGTGCGTCTGCACGCAGGGGGTGTGTGGGTGTGTGTGTGTGCACATACCGACTGAGGGCCTGTCTCCTCACCTTGCGTGGCCACGGGGGAGATGGAAGGGGCTACTTGAGCCTGGGCAGCCTTGAAGGGCAGGGGGAGACCCCAGAGCAAGTGCAATGCATTATCAGAGAGTTCATTACCTGATCTTCCTGCTGGCGTTGGCAGCACAGTATCATCTGCAAATATGGAAGCTGTTGCAGTACCGGGATATGTAAAATAAAGGGACAAACTATGACAGTAGAAATCCATGGTTAGATCTGAAAGCTCCGGCAGGGTTGTGGCTGTGGCGAGTGACTCCTGTCCTGCTTGGCCTGCGGGGCTGCCCCTCCGAGGATGGGGGAGATTGGGACGCTCTGGGCACGTCTGCGTGTGGGGGCACTACCTGGCCATTCCTAGTGCAGTCTGGCAGCTTGGGGGGGTTGTGCCAACATCCCCCCAGCAGAGCGCACCCCAGGTGTGTGCTCACCTCCTCCTCACCTCTCTGCGTGTATGTGTGGGGGGGTGTGTGTGTGTGTCACCGCGTGTGTCTGCTGCAGGACATGAGGGAGGGAGGGAGGGAGGGGGAACCAGGGGGTGGGGGGGAGGAAGAGCCCTAGGAGATACCCCAGCGAGAGGCTGGAGCACTGGGGGCATGGCTCACCTGCCCATCCTGCTGCAGGTGGTGGTGGAGGATCTGCGAGTGCGGCTGCTGATGCGGGGTCAGGATGTGCATGAAGGGGGTCGGGGGATACGCCGCTGCCGTCGCAGGGTTCATGGGGCCACCACTGCCCAGCGCCGAAGGCAGGTTGAAGGAGGCTGCTGGGGTTCCAGTGTGAAATCCCTGCTTCTCAAAGGATTGCTGAGGAGAGGATGCCAACAATGGAGTAAGGGCTGGGAGCCAGGCTCACAGCATGCCCCTACCCAGCTCTACACATCATGGGCCCAGTCAGTGCATGATGCAGAGAATGAATGGAATCTCTTCCTATGGCTCTTTCTGGGCTTAGAATTGCTCTAAACTGGGGAAGGTCAAGTATTTCCCATCTCCCTGGCTGACCAATACAAGGGGAAGAGACCTTTATCGCACAGGGAGGCTGTCTCAGAGTTCAGCTTCCCCTCTGTAGCCACGCAGGGAGCACTCACAGACACTAACCTGAGTTTTGGAGTAGACAGAGCCCGAGATGTCCGGGACGCCTGTATTACTGGATGTCACAGATACACCTGAGGAGGAGGGAGAGGCAGGAGAGCGTTAGGCAGCAGCCACCGGTTCAGCAGGAGCTGCTGACAACCAGCAGCTCTGGTGGAGAGCTCTGGTGGCCAGGGAAGGTCTGAAGACAGATCAGCCTGGGGAGCAGGGTCCTGGCATGGCCATGAGCAAAGCACCCATACGAGTTTAAGTTCTGCTGCTCCGGACAAGAGTCCAGAAACCAAGTGAGGAGCTGGAAAAACACACAGAGAAACACACAGAAAACAGCAGCTCTGAGGAGAGCTGGGGAATGCAGAACAGAGACGTGGAAACAAACCCCCAGCATGGAACATGGCAGCAAGAACAGCCTGAGAGCTCCTCGTTCGTAAAACAGGCAGCTGCATGTAAAGGCAACTTGGCTGTGGGCTGGGATAGCTGGTGCAGTGACTGCCAACACAGCCTGCACGGGGCTGTCTGTAAAATAGGGTGGCCCAGAGGGTGGCTGTTTAAGGTGCAGAAAAACTACTGAAATCAAAGAGGTTTGAAGGACTCAGCACAAGATGACCTGGTACAAAGCTGAAGGACTTTCACAAAGAGAAAATAGTATCTTGAAGGGTTCTAATGCAGTGAGAAGAGGGACAGGGGGAATTGAAAGGTTGGAAGAGGGACCCAAATGCAACCCCTGTGTAACCCTGTGGATGCCAACCAGTGAAACCAGTACCAAGACAGGCGGCAGGTTCACAACCTTTCCGCATCTTTGAATCAAGGACAGGTCCCTAGAAAGTGACTGCCAAACACTGGTGGGAAATGAATTCAAATCCAGAATAATTGCTGTTCTATTGATCACATAGGGGCAGTTAAAAAAAACAACAAATCAAATCAAACCAAACAATTCAGCTTCGGACAGGGGTCCAAGGCCCCATCCACTCGACTGTGGGGCACAGGGGAGGGCATGAAGTGCTCTGTACCTCCCAAACCTGCTCCAGATGTGGATGCAGAACAATCCTTTTCCAGGGATAATCAAATGACATGAGAGTGGCACCCAGGCATTTTCCTCCCTTACTGCTGGAAGACAGCAGTCCCCAGCATGGCCAGTGAGACTGGGAGCAAGCCCTGCTGCCGTGGAAGGTGCTCCAACAGGTCTCTTACCAGTGCTGTACCCATGAGAGCCGTAGCCACTTGGCTGTTGGAAAGGGGTCGCTGATGCATTGACGCTGACATTCACACCATGCTGCTTGGAAGAGGTAGGAGCAACCTACAGAACAGAGGGGGCAGAGTGAGGAGGGGCTTTGCTGTGCCACCTCCCTGCCCAAATCCCACCCCCTGCCTCCAGGAAACTCACAGGGAACACGGCGGGCCCATACTGGAAGGTGCTTGGGAGCCCTGGTACCCCTGTGTAGTACGGCAGACTGGTGTAACTGTAGCCAGGAGGCAGCGCCGGGTTCAGGAACGTCTGCTGCGTGGTGTGATGGGTCTGAGTCTGGCTCTGCTGAGGCTGTGCCAGAGTTGTTGCAGGAGCAGGGGAAGAGGCATCACCTCGGCCAAATTTTGTTAAGTCACCTGAAATAGAGGAGGTGAGAGTGAAGAACAGGCATGCCAGATCCTGGCCTGTTCCAGCTCAGCCCACACCTGACCCAGCCTTTTGATAAACAGCTACTTGAATCAGTTCCCCCTCCTGCCACTGCAAAAGTCTGCCGCCCTCACAAGCCCTCAGACCTTTGCACACTGATAAGGCAAAGCTGTTAATTACTCCTTGGCCCTGAGAGGCCTATAGAGGAGAAGGGAAGCCCACAGCAGCTGTTACTGTGCTGCACTGCCTGACCTCAGCCCACAATCCAGCACTGGATAAGCCTGCTGCTGGCTGCCTGTGCAAAGCCTCGCGCTACAGCTCTCCCTCATCCCTCTCTATGCACCAGCAGCAGGACTGAATACAACCCAGTTTCCTGCCTGGGCTGTGGAGGGCTTGGCTGCAGGGCTGGGGGAAGCTCCCTGTGCTGCTCTTCATGAGCACCTGCTTGGTTCTTCCATGCAGAAACTCTCCAGTTCAGAGCTCACACGCTTGGCATTTCAGCCTCAGCTGGGCAAAAGCACTTCCACAAAAACTGGCTCCTGCTGAAGCCAGGGAGAATCAGTGCTGGAAAAATAGCAAACCTCAAAGTGCAACAATTCCTAAAGCATGTGAAAGCTCAGCACAGTTACTGCCCACTGCAGGTTGGCAGTGCATAAACGCATCTACCAAGGTCAGTGAGCAGTCAGGCACCCGCTCAGTGCTTGGTTCAAGTTTGAGAGATCCCAAATGTCCCACTAGCCTTCTTGATAAGACTGTCCCATAGACAAAAAACTTAATTTCTCCGTATTTTGCGTGTCTTTGTATTTTTACTTGCAGTGCTCGAGTGCTGGCCTCACCACCACCTGGAAAGCAGTTCCCCAGCTGTACTCCTCGCAGAATCTTTCAGCCCTTCCTCACTCCCTTTCCAGCTGCCACACTAACTCCTACTTGCCCACCTCTTCCCTGTAACGGGCCTTGACAAAACCAGATGCCCAAGCGGAAGACAAGAATTTAGCTGTGAGACATGCTCCAAACCAAAGGCAGTGCAGGAGGCTGGTGCAGACGTAGCTCCAGCAGACAAAGGCACAGGACACCAGTAGCAGCAGCACAAACCCTGATGGAATGGGATTTAGAGAAGATTTTTTCCCTACCGGAGTACGGATTGCTGCTCAGACTGCCATCTCTTCCAGTCAGCGGGGTGGTGGGTGTAGGGAATGGGATGCTGTAGTAATCCTGATGAATAAAAACAAAAGGAGGGATTTTATCACTTCTGTCTAAAGATGCAAAGCAGTATCTTTTGGGACAGAGGAATTTCTGTCCTGCAGCTGCATGATATGTCAGGGTATCATACTTCAACCAGCCACATCCAGGCTGATCACGACCTACAGCAGCCCCAGGTTTTTGTAGCATGCACGATCCCCCTGATCTGGCTATTAGAAGAACCAGATAAGGTCTACTGGTATACAGTCCTTAAACTGCCTGGACTTTCCCCTCTGCTTCAGAAGAAAATGGACATGTCCTATCACTACGTAAAGCCCATTCTAATATGTATTTAGTCACTGCCTCTGTCAAGGATCAGAGGTGAGTCTCTACAACAGCCCTGCTGCTGTAGTTCTCATGCTCCCCAGCCCCACAAGGGATACTGCTGATGAGCAACTCATGCACCCAACTTCCCACGTGTCAAGGACCAACTGACTAACTCTGATGGCTGTCACAGAGAGGTGCACCCGATTTTTCCAGCTCTTCGGGACTGGCCCACAGCCTGACCTGTCTATACCCCCACAGCACTCAGAGCCAGCAGAAGTGGTGTGTCCCTGTCACTCTGCACTACTCACCAATGGGAATCTCGTCTGGAGCATTTGCAAGTCATCGTATCCGTACACCTGTGGCTAGAAAAAGAGCAGCAGGTGATGTTAGGAACATGGACTAGATAAAGACACTTATCTAATTTTAGATAAAACATTTAGATAAACACGAGATAAAGCCAGAAGCAGCTGGTCAGCATCCACACGATCCCCCAGGTGCAGGCAGCCAGTCCCTATGCAGGCTGATGCTGCTGGGGGTTCCTGTGACCTGCTCAAAGGACAGTGCTCCAGACCACACAGGCCCTGAGCAGTTTTTCCTCAGAATCTGTTTTCACCTTCAGGAGAAGGCTGTGACACAGCCTTAGACTTTGTGGGAGTCGCCACTCTTGCCATGACTGTGCTTGCCCTTTGTCACATCACGTTTCTAACAGCTCCATGCTCCCATGGACCGTGCTCTGCCCAAGGGCTGCTGCTCCCCAAAGGCTGGGGAGGCTGCTGAGAACAGGTACAGAGGCTCTGCTCTGGGGTCATGAGGACAGACATTTACCCCCACGGGCACATGGATTTCATGGAAAATAGGACAGCCCTGCCAAGCTATGTCAGTTTTTGGTCTCCCCACTATCCTGCATCCCTCCCTGCTGCAGAGGGAGCTGGGAGGGATCTGGTGGCATGACATTACCACAAAACAATTATTCTACTCACTGGATAGGCATGTAGCAACCCTGGAGCCATGATGTACGGATTAGGCAACAACGGTGGGACTCCAGGAGGGAGATTAGGAGGGGCTTTTCCTGAAAAAAGGAAGAGAAAGGAAAAGTTCCACAGTGAAGCAATTATCAGGAGCTCACTCTGTTAGCTCCTGTACAGTAGGACCCAGGAAAGTACCTGATGTTGTTGCAACAGAGCTGCGAGTGGAGGCCGTCACCGTGGAGTTGCTGCTGAGGCTGAGGCCCAGGCTGCTGACGCTGCTGAGGCTGGATGAAACGCTGACCACCGGCGGCGCGGCCGACACCGTGCTGGAGGAGGTGGAGAAAGTGCTAGCAGAAGAATGGAGGCTCGCTTCACTCTCCACACTCGTGTGCTAGGGAAGGAAGGGAAGAGAGTCAGGGGACCAGGCGGAACAGAGTGCACAGGTATCACAGGACACTGTCTGCGCAAAATACATGCTGTGTCTGCACCTGGGTGTTCCTGCAGAGAACGGCTGCAGGCTACAAGGACACCTGCTCTGCACCTGGCTTAAGTCCAAAGTCCTGACAGCAGCCAACCCCTAATGTTTTCAAGCCTCTCCTGTGACTGTGTCCCAACGCATGTCTGCTGGGGGGAACAGGGCAAGACACCACATTTGTGGCAGGGAGATTTATTCCGCTGCAGAAGCTGAGACCCAGGGACTCCATACTATGAGAACTCCAGCAGTAGAGACATTTGGTAGCACTGCATCAGCTACCGGTTTGCTCTGATGTGGTTACAACTGTAGCACTTTCAAGGGCTGCTACAGACCCAAAAGAGCCACTGCTGTCAGAGACAAGCAGGGTGTCAACAGCCTCAAGCCACAGGTGCACAGACAGTGTTTTGACATAATCCCCCATCCTCTCTCCACACAGCACCCAAGCTCCAGCAGGACACCCAGCAGCCTGGCAGGTTCTGTCACAACCACAGCCCTAAGGTCAGGCACCCCACTGAACCTGGCCAAGCCACGTGGGAAAAGGGCACAGAGCGCGAGAGCACACCCAGACTCACCAGGAGAGTTGAAGTTGATGTTCGCCCAGAGGATGTGGATGAGGACAGACTGTTCTGCTGGGTGGGTAATGCACTGCAGGAGGAGAAATAAAAGGTTGTCAAACCAAGGTGAGAGAGTCACTATTGGTGGCTCTATCCCATTCCCCATCTACTCAGACAGGATGAGTCATCTCAGTCTTCCTCACTGCACGAGACGGTCTATGATGTCTACTATGGATTCCTGCTTCTAGTTCTGCTTCTCCAGAAATCCACCCCCGATGCTCCTCACCTGCTGAGCTGGGCAGTGGTTGTACTGGGGAGCTCCTCACTGTGGCTCAGGCTGCTCAGAGCTGTCGAGTGTTGGCTGGCTGTTGTCAGCAAGGATGACGCAGACACCCCATCATTGAGAGGTGTGATGCTGGGAGCAGAGGGGGAATCGGACTTCACTGCGGGGCCTGTAGCACCTGAAAACAAAAGCTTTGGGTTAGGGGCAGCTACCGGCAACTTCCAGCAAATGCTCACCCAAAGGAATCGGGGGATCTGGGGATTCCCTCACTGCTGCCAACCAGTTACACACTTGTGACTGTGTTCTATGTCTCACTTTACACTGCCATCAGCTCTACAAAGAGCTTCAAAACCTACAGATGCCTTCTACAAACAAAGCAGAATAAATCATTGTATTGGTGACTCACCAAGGATCTCATGGATCTATCAACAGAAAGCTGACTGTTTTGAGGCAAGCAAATAATCTAAATGGCAGGGAAAGGACTTGCTATTAGCACAGATAAGGCTCCTCATCCAAAGCAGAGAACATGAGCAGTACAAGAGACACAGGTCACCTGCTGTGCTGGCAGACACTTACCTTCAACGGCCTGTGTGGTTTGTAATGGCGTGGGCTGTACAGAACTGAAACCATTCTGAGGAAGAAGAGAAAAAAGGAGTACTGGGCATCACACCTGCACATTTCCAGAGGCAGAGCTCTTGTCAGCTCCCTCCCACACTCCCTCCTCAGTTTAAGAAAAGGTCCTGCTACCAACACATGTCACCAGACTGTGCTGGGGTCAGTTCCAACATCAGCTTGGGGTCAGCATGACCCCCACGTGTATATTTGAGAAATAAGTCCAAGAAGTTTCTCTGCTGCTGGTACTTAAGACTACCTCAACCTCCTCAACCCACGTTCATTAGCCAAACCTGATGTTACTGAACTGGTCTGCAGCATGCAAGAACCAAATCCTTAAGAGGAAATTAAATCCTTCACCAGCACAACCCTCTCTAGCAGGGTAACTGTGTGAGACACAACACACACTTTGCAATCAACTTGACACCACTGGCTCAGTCCCAGGTACGTAGCACAGCTGAGTGCACGGGAAACAAGCAGATGAGAGCTCGTGTGCCACACAGTGAGGCTGGAGAACCACTTAATAAACCACTCAGCTTCCCCTGAGACACTGCTTCACACACAAGGATCACTCAGCACAACAGGTGATAAAAGCTGTTCTCCTACCTTAGCCTGGGTCAGATCTTTCTGGGGCGAGGAGGAGATGGAATTCGGGTATCGCCTCGTCTGGGTGGATCTCTGTTCATACAGTGGTCCCTGAGCGCTGTTCTGGGAGGTAAATGTTGCTGTCTGTATTGTGCCGCTCTGGTAACCAGACTCCTGGCTTTGATTGGACGAAATTGTGGATGAAGATTCACTACAAAGGGGGGGAAAAAACCATTCAAGATAAAGAGCCCCAAGCATCAGCATAATGGCACCACATGAAGCAGCCAAACTAAGAAACATGCCCAGAGAGCAGGAGTAGTCCAACCATGGGAGGATGCTGGCACCCAGCCACAGCCTTGCCTCACACACTGCCTTAGGTAACACTTCATGAGCTGCCACCACTCAGGTCCTAGCACTTAAGAGACTGGCCAGTTACTGAGGGTCAGCCCAAAAGAAGACAAGCACATTGCTCTGGCAAGGTACCGGCACCGTAGATACTCCTACCCCGCTGTGTCCTGTCTGCCAGGCAAAAAGCAGGACAAAGCACTCAATCTGTTCACCAGGGACACAGAGCAGTTGTGCTGGGGATTCCCCTTCTCTGTTTCCAGCAACACAGTTTAAGGGCAGCAGAAAAACTCTGCTTTCTGTGCAAGTGCTGCAGGTCGAAACAGCCACAGAGCTGCCCGATGAGTCTGCTGGCAACTTATGCTTTGCTGTTGCATACATTGTCCCCCCTTTGTGACCACAGCACAGTCAGAAAGGGTCTACTGGTATGCAGCACAACTCAAGTCCATGGGATCAGCAACCTTCCAAAGCTGCCTGCTTGGATGAATGGTTCGTGGTGCTCACCTGGCCGTGCTGGTGTACAGGCTGCTCTGAGACTGGCTAACAGCGGCGCTGGTTGTGGGCGTCGACTCGTACTCGGCGAGAACGGGCTCTGAACCAAACTGCAATGCCCCAAACTGCAGGTTTAGCCCTGAGATATCCGCTGAGCCAGGCATTTCCACTGCAAGTGCAGGAATCTGCAAGGGAGGAACAACAGAATGGCCCAGTCGCTCCCTGGGATCAGCAGAGAGAACTGCTTTAGAGCTCACATTTCCCAGCACATGATGGCAGTTACAGGCTTGCAGCCTCTGAATTACACGTTCAATCCAAGCTGGCATGTAAATCCATCATCCCCACAAACACCCCACCAGCAGGAAGGGCAACCCCAGACCTTCCCTCACCAGCCCAAACAGATGCTTCTGTGGCTCTAACACAGTCTGACACCTCCTTCCCCACCATCAGTCCGCACCTTTGATGTTAATGATGCTTTTTTCTTCTGCTGCTTCAGCTTCTGCTGTGCTGGCTGGGGACTTGAGGACTGGTTATCCGAGGACCCTGGGGACATCTGGGGCACAGGATTGGTTTTGCTGGGCAGCGGAGAGGATGGGGGTGCTGATGTGGTTGTGGAGGCCGTCACCACAGGCTGTTTCTCCTGCATAAACACTTCTATCATGGTCGAAGTTGACGTGAAGGCCTGACGCTTAGTGAAGGGACTATGCACGGAAGAGTCTGTTGGGTTCTTGAGATCTATGGGATGAGACACAGGTGAGTTAGCAGGGTATGCTGCCTTAAAACTAAATCAAGTTCTGACACTTACCAAGAAAAATAAATTCGTTTCCTACTATGAGTCATCCTGGAGCCTGTTAAAATCAGAGAGCAGAGATCCCCAGCATCTCCACTCCCAGCATTGTGCTCTCTCCACCATCAGTGCTAAGCCTATTTAAGTTCTTCTCCCCTCAGCTCCTTCCACCATCTCTACAGGGCAAAGCCAGCTTGCATGGCAGAAGTCCTCTATTCTCCAAGAAAAGCTGGACTCCAGAGTCCCTTGCCCTGCACCAGCCTGGTGCTGCCTCCTCCCTTATTGCTACCAGCATTCCAGTATTCCACTGCCTGCTCCTTCCCCTGCAGGGACTGGGTATCTCCAAGCAACATCACTGCTCAGGGCTGCCACCCTCAGGTCTTTGCACCACCTTCCTCCTTCCACTAAGCCTTAACACAGCTTATTGAAAACCAGCTTCTATTCTCTTCGGGTCTCCTCTGTGGCTTCCTGTCTGAGAAGATCAGAAGCTGTCAACACTCACTGACACTAGGACAGGGCTCAATTTTTCTTCAGCTTAGATTTGAACCAGAGCCATTTCCCTGCAGCAAGCACAAGCTGAAGGAAATGGCACTAGCACTCAACCACAGCAGAGCTCTGCACCTCATCTGAAAAGAGCCTCTCAATCCTTGTTTATTCCCTCAGGCCAGTCCAGAGGTAGAGTTACATTTTGGCATTTAAAAGCAAGTCGAATTCCCTTAGAAGATAACATCAGGTCAGCGGGGAGAAGAGACTGACAAGTGTTGGTATTCAGGACCTATTCTCCAGAGGTGCCCTTTCAGACCTTTTTCTGGCACAACTTTACATCAGGAGGTAGTTCTGCACACTCTGAGAGGCTCAGGAATGCCAGATCCCTGGCCTTGAAGCATGCTGGAATGATGGATTCAACTGCTCCACGTATAAAAGGAACAGGGAGAGACTCACACGCGCTGTTATATTTTAGTCTCACAAACTTGCTCCCACAGTTCTTTTAATTTCTCCAGCTCAGTTGGCTTGGTTGCGAACTTGTGATCGGCCCTTCTGCTGAGTCCCTCCCCCTGCTGCCTCTGCAATTCTGGGTGGGAACACACTCTCCCCACTCTGGGGGGCCACGCTGCTTCTCCTTTTCCTTACCGTACTGCACCAGAGACGAGGTCTGCGTGGTGGATCCCATGTCCCAGGAAGCAGCAGTGGTGCTCCCAGCAGGCTGGGTGTGCTGAGCTGCCAGCTGAGCCAATGCCTGGGCTGTCTTGAACTGCTCCAGAAACTGAGACCCTGTGGTACTGCTGCCTTTGGCCTCCCCGACATCTCCAAACCCTTTCCCCAGCATGCTCACCTGCAATTTCAACAAGTAGATAACAAAGTCAACGTCTCCCATGGCTTGGAACTTGGCTCAGAGGACAGGTACATCTCTTAACATAAACCTGAATGCACTGTACCCTGCTACTTCTCACTGGGTGCCTCAGCTTAACATTCCTGAGCTCCACACGCACACACACTGCTGGCAGAGAGGGCTCATACTTCTCTCCCAGCCTTCCATCATGTGTGAGTGCAGGCATGATCATCTCTCACCCAACCCATAGCATGGTACAGCCACAGAGGGTTACAAAGAAAGCTAACAGACAGAATGTTAGAAATGTACTCAATTATTCTCATGCATTTGGTTGCACTAAAAAAGAAACACCTGGAAAACCTGGCTTTATGTTAAGGTGGTTTTGAAAATCCTTCCTCAACTATCTCACTGTTAAGTGCACAATTTTTATTTCTTTTTGCTTAAGTTACACAAAGCAACATCTGCCCAGGTCCCTGCATATCTCTGACTCTGACTCAATGTCTCCTTCCCTCTCCTGCCAGTAGATGCCAGCATTCCATCCCCCAGTTCCATCCAACACCAGTTCCCAACCACTTCCACTTTTCAAATTGCAAGCCCTGGACCATAAGAGTTTTTCTTCCCTCTGAGCAGGAAAGAAACATGTGTTGCAAATCAGACAAGGGCAACAGGGCGGAATTATCCCAATTATTTCAAGCTGAGCAATGAACTTGAGGCCTCTGCATTTGAAGCAGACTGGCAAATTATCTGGCATTGCCAGTCCCAAGCAGGAAGCAGGTGTTAGGACTGCATTTCCCACATTACCCAAACAGACAGAGAACGTCAGGGAATGAGCAATTCCTATCAAACCTCTGCTGGCAGAGACCAGCATTTCATTACCATGCTGTGGTGAGAGAAGGAATTTCCAGAGGCAGGCTGGGATAGAGCAGTCTGCTTGGAATTGCTGAACACCAGTGGCTGGGCCAGAGAAGGAGTCTGGGATGACTCCAGGTTCGTTGACTCATTCTCCATAGAAGAGGGTGTCTTTCCTAGCAGGACTGCGAGATCGATTCTGCAAAGAGAAAGAGGATAACCCACCAAGGTTACCATGACCTTCCATTCCAGCAGAATTCCCCCCTCCAGCCTCACACCTTGAACTTTAAAAATTAAAGGAATCTTCAGAACATTTACTCACAACTGCCAGTAGCAACCTCAAAAGGAGAGAGGGAGATCAAGCAAGACCCTGCATAGCCTTTGATTTTATGTTTTTCATTAATTTAACACAGCAAAATGCCCCCAAACCTGAAGAACCACCAGCAGAGCCTAGGAAAACTCTAATCCAAGATTAGGACCCAGAAATTCCTAACTCAACTTCTCCATTGAAATCCACCTCATCTCGTTGAGAGCTGCTGCATTTTAGCTAGCTGGCAAGGTTTAGTCGAAGAAGGCAAATTGCTGCAGGACTTGTGTGCCACTTTTCCCAGGTAAACGGCATCACCATGGGCACTCACCTTTGTCCAGCTGTGATTGTCACATTCTCAGCGGGCAGAGGCACTGAAGACACGTTGGAGGCAGTGAAGATCTTTGTCTCTGAGAGCTGAAAAATAAAAAAGGAAAAAAGAATTCAAAAGTGAGAACAGTGCCTTGTAACACTGCCTGTGACATAAAGCACACGAATGTTTGAGACAAACGGCCACAGAAAGACTCAAGAATTCAAGGGTTTAGACTTAAACTTCCCTAACATTTGGCTCCCATCAGAATCAGCTTTTATTTGATTCTTCTCGGGCAAGTGCACAAATCACCTGCCAGTGAAAAAAAAAAAAAAGAAACTAAAATCCTTTCACAAATTTCCCACAGTTCACAAACCAACTGGGGCTCCTGGGGCCCTGGGCTGGTGCTCCGAGTTGATGGCACACAGCAAGGATCTGCCAAACCCCTTGCACAGACAAGTGCAAGCACTGTTAGAGAAGCCAAAGGAAGAAACTTTGGATCCATACTTAAAGCTTCCAATGATCCAAGCTCACTTGGATGATCTGACCAACAGATCTACTTCAACTACAGAAGGGAAAATAACATTGCTCAAGAATGGGTGAAGAGGAGGGCTAGTGACCACCTGTGATTTAGCCTGGAACATATCTGAACGTGAACAGGTTCTATTCCTGAAGGAACAGAAGGCTAAGGAACCACCAGAAACTAAAGTGCCAGAGTTAAAAACATAAATCCGGAACCCCTGGGAGCATCTCACACACACTGAAGGCAAGAAGGGCTCTCAAAGGCTCCCTTCTAGCAGAGACCTGACTGAACAAAGAGAAACTGCTCCTGTCTCCAAACACAGCAAGAGCACTTCCCTCAGAGAGTGCCTGGAAAGCAAATACCTCCCCTCCTTGCCCAGTCTGTTGGCTGAGCCAAAATGAGCATGCAAAAGTAACAATCATACTAAAAAAGCTCAACCCTGCTCCCATCTGCAATAACAGAAGTCCTCCCTTTGATTTGGAGAGGGACTGAAGCCCACTTCAGAAGAAACTGATACAGAGGCATTAAAAGCTGGTGCTAACAGCATCCATTCTCCCCTGAAGGAGACATCAAGTACAGAACGAAAGGCGGCAAGACACGCCAAAGAGCACATCAGAAGTCAAGTCAAGAGCTTCTGTTCCATCCAAGTCACAAGGACAAGCAAAGGCACATGAGGTGCAGGAAATCACTGCTGCCTCCTCCCATGTGGTAGGATCCAAGGCAAACCTTCCCCAACTGCCACTCCACCGGAGGGACAGGGCGAGTCCTGTGTGGAGTCAGGCCAGTTTTTTGAAGAATTCCATCATACAGTTACAGGAAATGAGAGGACCAGCCTCAAGGCCCTAGGAGATCCCTTCCTGTATTGGGCTCCTATGGCAAGCTCTACTACACATATCTTTTAGAAGCTGTGATGATTACTTATTCCTCATAGCTCCTGGAACTGGGAGCCTGGCTGGGGTTCTGCCCATAGTTTGGAGAGGATGAGCTTTGAGCTCCCCTCAGAGCTCTGTATACAGACAGGACAGCAGCCTGCTGGCAGATGCACAGAGGAGAGGGGTTTGGAGAGTACCTACATCTTCATTCCAGTCCTCCGTGCCCCATTCTTCTGTCGCTGCCCTCCACGCACCTACAAGGACAACAACAGGTACAGAAGTTATGCACTCATCAAAGCTCTGCCTCCAAGAGCTGGTGAAGCGCTGGGGAGCTTTGCAGGTAGCCAGGAGGATTTCTATTTGCCAACCAAGCAAGTTAAAGCAGTTGACCCCAACCCATGCTTCCTGGGCAAGGTACCATGACAGGGTCACCTCCGCCTTGCTGCCACAGGCTGAGCTGAAAGAGAGGGACTGCTGGGATGGCAAATAGGGCAACACACACCTCTCAACACCCAACAGGGGAGCTGAGCTTAGCAAGGAAGTCCCAGCACCATCCCCAGCCTCCTTGTGCCATTTTCCTGACTTCCCCTTGTACTGAAGGAGCTACAGTTTCGTGCACCTGGGAGCAGTCAGTGTTACCCCAGCAGCTCGGACAGAGCACCTCCCTCACAGGTTTCCTGCCAGCTCTGGCACAGGATCTCACCACCCAGGTAAACCTTAAATTTCTATAAAACCTAGGGACAACTGAGCCATTCCTGTGATTCACCTTCTACCCGCAGCCAAAAAAAGTCTTGAAACCTCAGTGCACCAGGACCTCCTGTGCACAGGCAAACGGGATTAAGAAGGGAAAATCTGAGGGATTAAGCAATTCCTGCATTTTCTGTGACCAGCTGCAGAGATATGCTCAAAGCATCAGGGAGAAAAGCTAGAGACTTCAGCCGCAATCCACAGCACAATTTAAGAGAGCAAGATGTACCAGAAAATAAAAAGAGTTTTGCCTGGCTGCATCTTCAACTTGTTCCGACCCTCACTTCCATCGCAGAGTTTAACCTCTGTACTTCAAACATTATGTGGCAACTTCTGAATACATTTAACAAATGAAATTTGGGATAGGAGGAGAGCAGATTTCACATCTGCAAAAACCTCAGAGCATAAAGCCAGCCCTGTTTTGCAAAACTTGTCTCCAGTCCACGTGAACCAGACCAACAAAATGTGACAGGGCCAATAGGGTTAATCTTGGAGACACTTCCAGGGATGGAACAAGTTGGCATCAGCCTTTTTATAAGCTGAAAGCCTTTTAGAGCATAAAACACAGCATGTGGGGAAGAAGAACATTGTGGATTCTTCTGCAGGACACACTTTAACTGTATATTTAAACAACTGTCTGTCTAGAAGTGGGGAATTCAATGCAAGAAGTAAGTATTTATTGGTGAGTTATTCTTTTTTCATTGTTGTTTTGTTTTGCTTGACAAGTTGAGCCAATTCAAGAAGGCTTCCAGGATTTATTTTCTTTTATATTCAAGTTTGAAATACAGATACTAATAAAACATGACTTCCCAGAGTGCCAGGAATCTCAAGGCACACTAGTGCCTTCCCAGCCAGAAGCATCAGGAGTTCAAGACATACAATGCAAATCACATCTGGGGTTTAAAAACCCAGATTCCCCCATTCCTCCGATTTTCTGTGCCCTCACAGCAGTAGCAGCAGATTTTCATGGATCAGGAAGATCCTTCCAGCTCAAACCTTACCCAAGAGGTGGAATGGGAGCTGGATGTACCTGCAGCTGGCCAACAGAGAAGGAAGCCAAGAGAGTTGCCCCAAGAAGATTTTTTGCATGCAGGAGCATAGCACAGGGCTCTTAAGTCTTGCTTGTTTGGGGAAAATGAGAAGAAAAGCAAAGCAACACAAAAAGCAGAAGGAAACCCTGCAGATGAAGAGCAGCCATTGACGGGGCTTTCCCAGCAAGTCTACTCCAGTGCTGGACACCAACTCAGCACAGCTTGTGCTCGCTGCATGCAAAGGGGCAGATGGAAAAACAAAGACCTGCCACGTACAACCAGGCATTCACCAGGAATGCTCCAGAAAGCTCCCAACCAGCACAGAGTGGCAAGTTTTTTTAAAGAAACCAAGCGTATTGCTCTCCGTCGAGCTCTTCTGAAGGGGAGAACTGCAACACAAGCAATACTCTGACCCTTCCAGCACCATTTCAGAAGGGTTGTCTTCTGAACAGCGAGCCCTCCTCTCTGCTTTCAGAAAGCCCTTCAAAATGCTGCTAGTCTTTAAAGTCCTCAAACCAGGAAGAGAGCAAAAAATACAATTAAGCAAACAAACATGTTGGCTTATATGATTGCGGTGAAGGAAAAAAATCCCATTGTGTCTCCAAGATGTCCACATCCCTCCTCAAACAGAGTCTTCATTTTAAACTGAGAGATAAGCACCCCACTTGCTCCTCCCACAGCCCACTAGGCAGTCTGCTGCCTCTCAAGAACTGGATACAGGCCTGTTGCCTCAGCCTGGAAGGGCAACAGACTCAAAGGCCCCCAGTCTGCACCTCAAAGGAATGTAAATCCAAACAAAGCCAAAGGGCAGCAAAACCACAATGGCAGCTCTGGAGCAGATGGCCTTGTGCTGCCTGTGGAAGTTAAAGATTAATCCTGAGGTGAGAACCAAGAGACACTCTCTGCCTGCCAGTTGGGCCCCTGCAAAAGAGACTCCTCAGCCTCAACACTCCTCCTCCTCCCCTGACCTTCAAGAGTCAAGTGGCAAGCTCCTCTGGAAGGTTCTTTAGTCTCAACCTCAAGACCTCAGGTTAGATGGAAGAGACAGTCAAACATGATGTTGGCCTTGTTATGAACACCAATGGGATTCAGCAAACTGGATCAGCTCATGGGTGTCTCTTGGCTTCATAAGGCATAAAGGTGCAAGAACAGGAAATAAAGTGGCCAGGCACTGAGTAGCTTTCACATCAATCATCCCTGTCACCTCAAAATCCACCATTATCTTCAACTGCAGGGAGGTGAGAAGCAGTTGGGCAGCAGGAACATGCCAGAGCAACCACTGGGCACTGCTCACCCAGCACCGGCTGTGAGCAGAGGCAAAGCATGGAGAGAGTTTAACTGGACCCATTCCCCTTGCAGCAGTTGTGACCTTGAGCAGGAACAGCAAGGAGGCTGCAGGAACGGCAGAGGGGCAACAGCAAGTCACAGCTTTTCAGGATGCAAGACAAAGGGAATACGACTGAGCTGCCTCAAGCCTCTTGGCTTCGGGTGGGATGCTCTGTCACCAGCACTGTGGACACGGAGCTGCTCTGGGCACCAAGAAGCAGTGGCTGAAGCTAAAATTTGGAGTTGGGGTTAGCCTCTCCCAATTTATATTCAAGGTGTCAGCGTTAGTAAAAGCACAGTCAGAACAAATGTCAAATATTCATTAAAATGAACAAATTAAGAGAGAGAAGGATTACATATCCACAGATATTTCAGGGTTTTTTTAAAAAGCTGTAAAGTAAAGGTATCCGGGGCAGTTAGTGCGCCTGGATGTATCGTACCAGGAGCAGTGTCAAATTTTCGGGGATAATTTGACCCCTCACCCCCAATGAAATCAAGTCCTGAAACAAAACAAAAAGAAAAGAAAGACAACCAGTGAAATTTTGACTTAAAGAAGTGAAGATGAGTTTCACTGCCCCCACATACACCAGTCATATCGTACCTGTGGATATTGTTAATTTATACAGATGCCTGTTGCTACTAAATTGGAAAAAAAATGACCATGCACAACACAGGTGACCAGCGGTGTTGCACGATAAATTTACAGCTGCATTGTAGTACTAGAGCAAATTTGACTTGTTCTGTCAGAAAAATCTTCAATTCCCCTCAACCACACTCTAATCCACTTGTTCCACAATTCCACAAAACACCAACACAGAAAAAAAGAAAACCATCCACATAGAAGCCTGTTCCCACTAGACAGTTAAACTTCCAGCACGTAGAGTTTGTCCACTCCCATCCCTTTTCCTGCAAGGCCAAGTGCACCCACTGCCCTTAACACAAGCCCACACTATTCCCTCTGGTGTTTAAAACCCTTTTTCAACTGCCAAGATGATCACTCAATCTGCTGGTGTTTTACATAAAACAGGCTTATTTTCCCCCCCACCGCAGCTCTCCGTTTTGTGAAAAATACCCAAACAAACAAAAAACCAAAACCCAAACAAAACCCACCAAAATACACACAAACAAGCTCCCACCCCCTCCCTGACACTAACCGTATTCAGTGAAAGCTATCCCAGTTTACAGGACTTTAATTCTCTCTTTCCAAAGCTATCAGTTTTTCAGCTAGTGCATGCAATATGGAGGTGGCCAAAAGCACCATTAACACGGGTGTGAACGCTTCTTACACATACTAAGTATGTGGTATTTATTTGAATGCTCAAAGATTGTGGAAAAACAGTTTGACTTCACAGTGGTGCAAGACTGCTCCATAAAAAAGCCAACCAAACCACCACTCTGAAACTCGCTCCACAAACAGGCTACTTATGGTCAAGGACTGTCCCCTGCAACTGCCCCATTCTCACACTGCAAAATCTGAGTTTGCTCTATCTCACAATCCTGTGTGTATGTAAAACAAACCCCAGGGCACCAGTTTTCCAATGCAGGAGAATGTGCAGGGGCAGCTGGGTGTTCAGAACCGCCCACTGAACACATGCTGGCTTCAAAAAGGAAAGGAGGACGGATTCCTTTTGGCTTGTTTCTGTAACAAAGTCTCGCCCCACCGCAGTTTGAGTAAGGTGACCATGAAAGAGAGAATGCTCCCAGTACCGAAATCAAGAGCAAGATATCTGACTGCAAGTAAAATATTCTCTGGAGGATGCACCTAACATCGGGAGAATTTGGACCTGTTTAATACACTGCAGTTTATAAAAAAACACTTTTCCAAACAATAGCATGGTTTCTACTGGAAAACAGAGGTGAATGTTCCTGTGCCTCTGTCACCCACCCCACAGCAATCATCCAGCTCCCCATTTCCAGGGCAATCACCCAAACATGTCCAAAGGCTGCAAAGAATTAGGGTCACTGAAATTCATTTCCAAACTAACAACCCACTCTTCCATCCCTGAGCCTAAGGCCTGCCCAGAACCTCCTCAGTGCAACTGGATGGATGCAAAATCCACTCACCCTCTCCACACAAACCGGCACATGTGCGCTTGACACTTACTTGTGCCATCGTCTGGCTCAAAGCTCCCAGTGTTGTTCCACGTGTTGTTGTTGCTATTCCCATAGTTCTCATCCGTGCTGGCTGGCTCAGCATAGTCAGCAGGGTTGAAAGTTCTGTAAGAAATACAAGGATGGAAACGTTCACTCTCTCTCTCTGGCTAAACATTTTGAAAGCAACTGATTTTATTCAGACCATGAAACATCTCAGAGTCTCACAAGGCAGTTCTGTCAGCAGAGGGATGCTTCAGCTATGGCAGCCATCCCAAATTTAAGTTAACATGATGCAGTTTGGGCCTTATTAACAAAAAGAAAGAAAATGGGAACACAACTGACTGACACAAACAGTACTATTCATGCACAGACTTATCTTTGCTGTGGTTTGTGGCAGTGAAACTTACCCCATGCCTTGGGCAGAAAATCTTCCCCCTCGCCGTCCAGAGCCACCTGTAAGTACACAGACATAGGCACTTCTGAGCATCTCTTGGCTCTATGTCACTGGAAAAAGAAACACCTGAACAACATATGGAGTTCTGATGCCCAGAATATGAAAGTGGAAAGGATCTTCCTGAGTTGACGGCATTTCCAGCAGCGTCTTTAGATAGATGGGAATGACCTCAGCTGGCCATGCATGATTAGCAATGCATGATTCCAGGCTCAGATGAGGTTTCCAGCTGGCACAAACCATAAGTACTGAATCCCAGGTTCCGATTTCTGCAGCAACAATTTCTGAGCAGTTGATTTTGTGGAAAAATTAATTTTTACACCAAGTATTTAAAGCCCAAGCCAGTGATGGTGCTCAGACACACATGTAAGAACACGGATGCAGGTTCTGTTGCTAACAAGCCAGTGGCCCACCTGCCAAATAGCCATCTTGGGTTTTTTAACTTCCCACCTCTGTAATAAAGCTCAATTTTTGTTCTAACTAACTCCACAGATGGGATGCAAGAACTAGGTGCTGTTTCTAGCATGCTTAAGATGGGGAAGCAACGTGTAGACACCAATGGTAAGCACAAGGAGAGAAAAATTAAGCGTGTATTTTCAGTTTGGCAATTCCTCCCATTAAACAGGCTTTGGAACCTCATGGGAGATAGATACACTGCTGCCATTCTTCTCCTCCCACTCCCTCGGACTCCAAACCCTGTATGTACCTCGGCCTCGGCCACGTCCCCGCCTCCCTCTTTCCGTGCCCCTTCCAGAAGATCCTCCACTCTTCCCACCATCTAGTCCATTCTCCTGGCCCCGAACTGAAAGACAGAACAACGCAAAGACAACTTCAAGACTCATCCTGCTTTAGCAGGGGTACAAGACCAGACCTCAAACCCCAAAGTGCAGGGGGACCACATCACCACAGGCTCCCAAGAACTTTTGATTTGATCTGATGGTAGTGGGGACATCTCAGAGAGGGGCGCATAAGATACACACGAGTGGTTTTCCTCACAGATGTGTCTGCTTGAGAAGCTTTACAGACAGCTGTTACACAGCACTAAGTGCTTCAGTGGGAGAGTTTTGGGGGCTATGAAAGGGCAAGTCCATACACTCTCTTCCACGGCTGGCACCTCGCCCCCGCCTCGGTGGCCCGCCACGTCGTCTGCTGAAATCCCGCTCCCGCTCGCGGTTTTCTTTGCTTTCTTCACTGGGCTCTGTCTGTCCACTCTCCTTCTGTCCTGAGACACCCTTTTTCTTCCCGACCATTTCCCAGGAATGCTGAAGGTTTGCAGAGGGGAAAGAAATTAATCATAGCTTGATCAATGCAAATACACAGAGATTTAAACATGCTACAGAGTATATAACAAGGGTCCCTGAAGAAATGGTTTCCAGACCAATTTTTTATTTGAGGAGTTTATCAGACTACACACAGCACAGCTTCTTCCTTCACGGAAAGCTTTCTCACAACTGACTGGTGTGCAGTTTGAAGTAACAGGAGATGACTTATTCTATTTCTGCACTAAAATTCTTCAATAGAGAGGGCACGGTACTTCCAGAGTTCAAAGCATGGATAAATTTACCTTGTTTAGGGGAAAAACCCCTGCCATTTCACACAGGTGACCAAGAGCTCTCAGAATAACTCAGGTAAATGTTCCATAGTGCTCTACAGTCAACATTTTGGAGTCAGTTCTTCTCTCGTATGCAGAGTCATTAACGAAACCCCTCCCTAAATAGCAGCTCAGATGGAGAGAAGCATCACAGAATTTATCCAACAATTCAATTCATCCCAAGTTCAACTGTAAAAAGTTAAGTGTGCCTCCAGCTCACTGCCATGGGCCTGCACCCATTTATTTTATGGCAGTCTGCAGTGGTTTCATACTCTTAAACTGATGCTGCATGCTGGTGAAACAATTAAAAATAGTCACAAGTCATTGACAATCACCTGAAAACACAATTGGCAGGCAAGTCAACAGTTGGTTTCGGATGGCAGCATGCAGGGACAATGACAAAACACCCAACATAATGGCACAGACTGCCATCAAACCCAAGGCTCCTGAAGTCTCTCTCCACAGGTATCTTGCTCCAAAGAAAACTTACAAAAATGTTTACTTGGGAAATGTTTACTTGTCATACTGTAATTTAAACCAAATCGAATCCAATTCTAAGGTCATGCCTGTTCCTTTACTGTTTCAAATACATTACCAGTAACCAGCTCAGCAGGTGAGCTGTCTTCATCAGCACCAGTGCACCCAAGCAATTAGCAGAGCTGTTTCCTATCCAAAAATCCCCTTTCCAGGATTGCTGCACAAGCTGAATCCAGGCCAGAAGCAGCTCCGAGACACTTGACCAATGGCATTGCAGGGGGTCCCTGTGCTCAGCGAAGTGGCAGCTGCAGGGCCACAGGGCTGGAGCAGTGGCAGCCACCAGCTCCCTGCCTGCCTCTCCACACCCTGCCCTGCGCACCTCGTGCTGCTGGGCCTCTCAGCTGCTCCCATAAATAAAGTGCTGCTCCATGACACCGGGTGCTGCACCTTGTCCTGGATGCTGCTCTCCCGAGCAACGTGTTTCTCTAGGAAATTAAATCGCTGTGATGGCAGAGGTTTGTTCTCTGACTAGAAGTCACTGCTTACAAGAGATCCAGAGAAAAATACAATCATGGCACATCCATATTATTCCTCTTTATATAAAGCTTTTCTAATAGGTCTTTTGATCCGTTGTCAATGGCAAGGGCTCTCTAAAGACAAGGAGGAATGGGTACATGCGCTGTGTGGGACTTGGCCAGTGCCAAAGCAGAGCACCTGACACTGGGGAGCAGCTGCAATACACACGACATAGTCTGGGGCATCCAGCTCACCCACCTGCCCCCAAGGGTTCATCATGGGGGAAAAAAATGAGCTAATAGATAATACTGAGAAGTGATATTTAGAGCCTTAACCCTACAAAAGAGTTGAGTTGGCTCCAGCCAAACAAGGGCACCAGGAAGATACCTGTGATCAGTGGCAGTTTAGGAGGATCTGATAATCATAGGCTTTTTTCTGGGCTGTAAGAGAACCTGCAAACCTGCTATCTATATCACAAAATGAATGACACCCCCCACACAGACAGAAGGTTCCTCTTAAACAAGCGCTCCCTTGGTCTCGGAGCTGACCTCGCCTTGCCTGCAAGAGGCACCTGTGTGAGGGACAGCAGCCAAGCCCGACTCCACAGAAAACAAGCAGCAAAAAGACCCTCAAAACTGTGGCATGGGCAGCAGCACACAGACTGGTCAGGACACCCCTGAGAAGTGTTTAGGGCCAGAGACAAAAAAACTCTGTTACTCTGACAGAAAGGAACCACAGCTGACACATATCTGCCTTTCGACACAGGTCACTCAGCCCTGGTGGGGAAAGGTAAGTTCCTTCACACTCAGTGGTGTGAAAGCACATACAAGATGCTACTGCACTGTTGTCAAACTGCTTGGATTCAAAATGAATAGGAAGGAAAAGACTTCTTGCATTTCCCCGTCTATTCCTTCGAGCCTAGGGCCAAGCTCACAGTCCGTGCAAGCCCACAGAGAGCAGTGTTCAGCAGTCAGGTCACAGTCATGCTTTGCATGCTCCTGTGGAACTCCTCAGTCATTGTGGCTCTCCTTATCTTGACATACTGGATGCCTCACCTGCAAATATGCAGTGACACTGAGCTAGGCCTCACCAGATTTACAGGCCCCAATCCTACCGTGTCCGGATTGCCCTCCAGCAGCACATTGATGGCTCTGTTGACATCCCCATTGCAGTCATGCAGAGCAATCACACACTCGTCCTGGTTCTTGCCTGTGATGTCAATCAGCTGTAGAGAAGACAACACCACAGTCAGCATGTTCCAAACTAAGGTGGCACCAGAATCTCTATGGGTCTCTCAGGAGGCAAGTTGAATCCCAAACCAGAAATCCTTAAAAAAAAAAATTCAAGGCTTGGGAGTCTCCCCAGCATCCTCAGCTTAACTATGTCCCTGGATGAGGAGTAACTGAGGGTGTGAATTTCTGAGTTACCATTGTTTCACCATGACCCAGCCTATAACCCCCTTTCTCAGGACAACACTGTCACCTGCGGGAACAAACCAGAAATTCAGCAAGGCAAAAGGTCCTGCTCCTGCATCAGGGCAACCCCAAGCACAAACATAAGCTGGAAAAGAACAGATGGAGAGCAGACCTGAAGAGAGGGACTTGGGGGTGTGGGTTAACAGGACCTGGCCACGTGCACTGGGAGCCCAGAAAGCCAACGCTGTCCCAGGCTCATCCCCACAGGGTGGGCAGCACGTGAGGGGAGAGGATTCTGCCCCTCTGCTTTGCTCAGGTAAGACCCCACCTGCAGAGCTGCCTCCAGCTCTAGAGCCCCCCAGCACAGGAAGGATGTGGAGCTGCTGGAGCAGGTCCAGAGGAGGCCACAGAGATGCTCCAAGGGCTGCAACCCCTCTGCTCTGGACACAGGCTGGGAGAGCTGGGGATGTTCACCTGGAGAGGAGAAGGTTCAGGGAAATCTTGGAATCCCTTCCAGTGCCTAAAGGGGCTCCAAGAGAGGTGGAGAGGGACTGGGGACAAGGGCCTGGAGTGACAGAACAAGGGGAAATGGCTTCCCACTGCCAGAGGGCAGAGGTAGCTTGGATATTGGGAAGAAATTCTTCCCTGTGATGGTGGTGATGCTCTGCCACAGGATGCTCAGAGAAGCTGTGGCTGCCCCATCCCTGGAAGTGTCCGAGGCCAAGTTGCACAGGGCTTGGAGCGACGTGAGCTAGTGGAAGGTGTCCCTATGGCACGAAGGTAGCACTGGATAGTCTTTAAGGTCCCTTCTGACCCAAACCATTTCATGATACAACTCTATGAAGCCAGTCCAAGTAAATTCAGGGAGCAGCCAGACATGTCCCTCCCACCCCCCCAGCATTCACAGTCCTACCAATATTGATCTTGCCTCCCTGTCAGGGTTCATTTTCATTTCCCACACTCACTTGTTTCACCTTCTCCTCAAAGTCAGCATCGTTGTGGTCTGAAATCATCTGTGCAAGTCGAATCTGTTCCGCAGTGGCCTAAAGAAATCAGATGGATAGAGAGAGTATGGTCAGAACAGCCCATTTCCAAACTGTCCTCCAAAGGCCACTCCACTGCCCTGAGATCTCTGGAAAGGAATCGGTATGGTAAAGAGAAGGTGTAAAAAAGGGTCAGAGGAGGACAAATCCAGGGGGAAAGTGACATGAAAAAGAAACAAGGGGAGTCTGAAAGAAAGGGATGTACTGGTGGTTGGCCTTATGACACCGGGGGAGCAGCAGCCACCTGAACCACTTCTGTTTTGGGGCAAACCTTACCGCCAAGACCCATTGCAGGCAGCTTCTCAACCACTTGCATTCATTAAAGCGAGAAGGGAACGGTCAGATGGAAACAAAAGCAAACCTCAGCGCTGGGTCCCTCTCAGAGACACCGCCACAGAAACACCAGCATCAGTGGCTGCCCAGTTAACCCAGCTCTGGGAGTTCTCAGGCGAGCCAGCCATTAGCACCAGCCCAAGCAGGAGAGCCAGGTCTCCACCTCCAAGCTACCTGGTTTCCATGGACACCGCCCTTACCTGCGGCCGCTGCTTGTGCTGCGTCTGGCTCTGTGTCTGTGTCTGCTCCCAGTTCCCCCGGGTTCGGTTAGTGCCCACCGATGTCATCATTTACAGTATATACAAATAACAGTATTTACAAGGTAGAACTCTGTGGTGGGTCAGGGGAGAAGAGAAAACAGACTGTTAGAAACCAAAACCAAAAGGTAGCACCAGGACTGAACAATCATATGGACAACACAGCCAGAACACCCATCGCAGGTCCCTACCCTCCCCACCACTTCCCTAAAACCATGGCAGGCCAGGCTGCCATCACCACATGCTCCCAGCACAAAACAGCCACTTGCACTTCTTGAGGTTTCCCTGCCAGTTCTATGGCAGACTGTTCCAAATGAAACATTTTCTGCATTTGGGTGGGAGCAATCAGGCCTCAGGAGCAGAAACAGAAACATAGAGTCAGAGTGGTTTGGGTTGAAGGGCACCTTAAAGCTCATCCAGTCCCACCCTCCTGCCATGGGCAGGGACACGTTCCACTAGTCCAGGTTGCTCCAAGCCCTGTCCAACCTGGCCTTGGACACTTCCAGGGATGGGGCGGCCACAGCTGCTCTGGGCAACCTGTGCCAGGGCCTCACCCTCCATGGTAAAAAAACCTCTTCCTTCACTAATCCAGATCAACCCTCCTTCAGTTTGAAGCCATTCCCTAGACTTGGGGCAAAGGGTTTAACGACTTGCTGCTGAAACATGTGTGAATGGGCATGGATTTGCCACGAGCTCACGTTGAGGCTGTGGCCACCAAATGGAGCAGGAATGCTTGAAGAAAGCACCAAAGAAAGTTCACTTGGAGAACAGAGCATCTCAGAGCCTCAGACACATCAAATACTTCCCCTTCTCCTTTCTTGCCTGCAAAGCAGAGCAGGGAAAGCAAAAACACTCCAGGAATAAGCAGTGCTACAGGTCTATGGAATTTTTTTCTTTTAAAGAAAACCTGCCCTTGCAGAACTGCCTATTTTTGTATGCTTCAGTTACTCCCCAAAACTGGAAATATTACGTTTTCTTGTTCTGAGTATTCTGGATTAAAAACATACCCAAAAAGTGAACTAGATGTCAGCAAGGAACAGCAATAACATCATTAGATAACTGCTTGAGGCAAAAAAATCCCAGGAAGAGTTCAGGCCAAGGAGCATCCAAAGCAAGTGGAGTTTTCTAACCTCACACTGGGCCTCAGGGCAGAGCTCAAGCTGGGGGTGAGGGGAGGTGGTTTAGAAGGGGATTGGCACTGAGTTGTTTTACCCTGCCTAGCGCCTTCCAGGCACAAGGGATGCCAGAGACATCCCATGGCACTTGGCAGGACTCACAACTTCCAAGCCCCCAAAATCTCAATAATTGCAGAACTCAGAGTTTTGTATTTCATTACCACGAGCACGACGCCTTCCCCCAGAGCAGCAGGGCCTGCTCCAGGCGCCTGGGGCAGGGGAAGGAGCCATGGATGGAGCGTGAGAGCAGGGAAGAAAGCTGAGCAGGACAATCCGACCTGTGCACGCAGGCAGGGCAGCACAGGGAGAGACCCGGTGTGCCAGGCAGGGAAGCTCAGCAGCAGCATTAGCAAACACCCCAGGAAACACTGTGGAAGTCTGCAAGTACCCAACTGGATGAGAAATGCTTCCCGAGAGCAGGGAGACCCCAATATTGCCTTGCACTGGACGCATAGCCCCTGTGCCTGCTTCCACCTGTGCCCAGCCTTTCTCCATAGATAAGTTTTTGTGCCATTGCTCCCACAGTTCCCCACAAAACCTCTGAAGTCCCCCCTTTGTGGTCACCCACACCTCATGGCAACTTAATACCACAGTTTTCCTACTACACAGTGCCAAAGTCTCTTATCAGGAAACGATCCAAGCTACCTGCGTGGCCACCAGGAGACCCCAAGGTGTGGGGGAAGAGCACCCCGAAGTGGAAGCAGACACCCCCCAGCCATCCCCTCCGCGCAGGCTTCTTCCCCATGTATTTATTTTTGCTCACCACTGCTATGTCTCCTCCAGCTTCAAGTTCCACGCACAGTTTGTCACATTAAACCAACCTGGCAGCAGAACCACGGGCCCAGAGGGAAGCAATCCTGCATCTCCACAGGAACCCAACCTGCAGCTCCCCTGGGCCACAGTTCCAGCAGGCTGAGTTTAAACCTTGTGCAGCACCCAGGCATTTTGTTCAGCAGCTGCCACGCTCTGCTCTGCCCAGCTGCCATCACTGCCACCAGTAACGCCAGCGTTTGGGCCCCCTAATGTGCAAAAAACCCAGAAGAAAAACATCTACAACAGAAACCTCAGCCAAGCCCTGACCCTGCTGAGGCTGTCAGGTGAGGGAGTGCCCCGATGCAGACCCTGCAGCTGCCTTGAGGAAAGAGAACTTGGCTAGTGATAACTTATTCCTCAGTGGGGGACCTTGAGCCTGGCTTAGGGGCAGGACTGACTCACAGAACGTGGCTGTCCCAACGCCTGCATAGACAGTTTGAGTTTCCCAGTTTGAGCTGTCCTCACCAAAAGCAAAAGCCAGTCCACATCAGAGCACTGGCATTAAAGAGGGCAGCTACAGGTCAACAGGCCAGTGTTGCCCTCAGATAGGGCTTAGGGAAAACAGAACTACAGGCTACAACACCCTCTACTCAAAGACACTGCATCAAACATGACATGCTTGGCCATTACTCCTTTTCCTTCTCAGACCACACCACTGCCCACCTGCCAGGTCTACGGAGGGGAGTCTCAGCTACACAAGTGAAGTGTGGAGTCTCCAGAAGAAGAGGGGATACAAAAATGTAACAAACTGTTCATTTTATTAGAAACATCAGGTAAGTTACAGTTTCAGAACCAGGATCTGCAGGTCCCATGGCTGTGCCAGATCTGCTGGCTGCCGCTGGGCGAGTCCTGGCACATCCCAGCCTCAGTTTCCCTTATCTGTTAAATACAGAAAAAATGGTATTTCCAGCCCATTCCAACAGCGCTTAATTAACAAGTGCAGAAGGCTCTGAAGCCCCAAAGAAAAGGACCAGAGAGGACAAAGAGCATTTGGAAAGATTTTCCCACACTGTGAGGAAGAACAAGCACCCAAAAGAGGGTTATCCGTGTGAGAGTTTTTTTCCCCGGAGCAAAGACATGGCAGCTGCAGACCGAGTCACCCTGCGCGTGCAGAGCACGAACTTTTGGGGAAATGCCCCCAGATATGCCATCAAAGACCCCGTGGCGGTACCGATGGGCAGCGCTTTACTGGGGAGACTCTCCGGTCGGAGGGCGCAGGCAGAGCACCCCGACCGGACTGGAGGGATCTGGAGGGGGGGGGCCGAGCTCGCGGGCCGGGGATCCGCCAGGACCCCCGGATCGGCGTCGCCCGGAGATTTCTCGTGGGCCGCGGGACCCACCCCGGCCACAGCCTCCGGGGCGCCACCGAGGAGCGGTGCCGGCAGCGGGCCCGGCGGCCCGCGAGGAGCCCGGCGGGGCGGGAGCGCGGCTCCCATTGTTACCGCCGGCAGCGGCGGGGGCGGGCGGGCCGCGGGAGAGCGGCAGAGCCCGGAGCCGCCCGACCCCGCGGCTCACAAGGGGGACCGAGCGGCCAGAGCGAACCGGAGGGCGCCGGCGGGGCCCGGGCGGGAGTCCCCGCGGCGGCGCCAGGCCGGGCCCGCACCAGGGAGGCGGGCGAGTTCGGGCCGCTTCCGCCCTCATGGCCGCGGCCGCCATTTCACCCCCCCCCCTCCCGCCGCCCTCCCGCACCCGGCCCGCCCGCCCGCCTCACCTGCGGCGGCCGCGCGCGATACGCCAGCCCCCGGCCGCGGCCCGGCCCACTAGGCCGCGCGGGGCCCAGCGGCGGCGCCGGGGCGCGGAGCCGCCCCCGGGGCGCGGCGG
>JAWMRA010000067.1:1616821-1662878 GCA_035584735.1 Pseudotriccus pelzelni
CGTAGGGCGGCGGTGGCGGCGGCGGAGGGGCCGGGCGGGCCGTGGGGCGGCGGCGGGGGGGATCCCGCGGGGAGGGGGCGGGTTCGGGGGCCGCGCGGTACCGGAGCCGCCGCCGCCGCCGCCGCAACTTTACCTGGGTCCGCCCGCACTGACAACTCCCCCGGCCCCGCCCCCGGCACGTGACCGCGCGGGGAGGGGCCGCGCGCGCTGCGCTGGCGCCGCGTGCGGACATGTGACCGCGGCTCCCTCCGGCTCCCGCCCCCTCCCCTCGGTCACGTGCCGCGGGGCGCAGGGGGGGTGCGTGGCCGCCATGTTGTGCGGCCCCTGGCCGGGCCGGGCATGGCGGGGGCCGGCAGCAACTGGCTCTCGGGGGTCAACGTCGTGCTGGTCATGGCCTACGGCAGCCTGGTGAGGGCCGGCTGGGCGGGCCGGGACCGGCGCGGGGCTGGCGTGTCCTCGGGGGTGGCCCGGGCGTGTCCGTGCGGCCCCGGGGAGGCCGCTCCCGGTGTATCCGCGGGACTTCCGTGGAGTCCGTGACGCGCCCGTGAGGCAGGTCCCGGGCCGTTCGTGGGGAACCCCCGGAGCCTGGCTCGGAGCCATCAGGGGCCTGGGCTGGACCGCCCGTTGGCTCCTGGCGTCGGGCGGGCGGGGGGAGGGACGGGGTAGGAGGATGTGGAGGCTGGGGGTGTGCGGAGCCGGGCCGGGTGTCCGTGAGGCTCCCGGGGGACTGAAGCGGGACCCTTGGTGGGAGGGCCGAGAAGCGGAGTCGGCGGGCTGGGCTGTCTGTGAGACCCCCGGGTCACGCCTGATCCCCCGCCCCGCTGTGGCTCCTCAGGTGTTCGTGCTGCTGTTCATCTTCGTGAAGCGCCAGATCATGCGCTTCGCCATGAAGTCCCGCCGCGGCCCCCACGTGCCCGTGGGACAGCACGCGCCCAAGGTGGGTGCCCTCCCTGCCCTGCACCCTGAGGGACGGGCAGGGGCTGCTCCAGCGGCAGAGCTGCCACCGCGGAGTAGCTGTGGGGCGGCGGGGAGGGAGCAGTTTGTGTAAGGCCTGTTCTCATCCTTGTGATTCCACAAACTAAGTGAACATGTCGGGTTTTTTTCCCGCTATGCAGGATTTAAAGGAGGAGATCGACATTCGGCTGTCAAGGGTGCAGGACATCAGGTACGAGCCACGGCTGCTGGCTGAGGATGATGGCCGGCTCCTGCAGCTGGAGACAACAGGTACTGTCCCACAGCTGTTGTTCCCCCGGGGGCAAGTTGCATCTTTGGCTGCTCATGTTGGTGTCCTGTCACACGAGATGGTGTCTCTGCTCCTGTTTTCCCTTTCCCCGCCTCCCTCCAAGGTTTGCAGAGCTCTCAGTTTGTTCTTTCCCCTTCCCCAGGCTGCTATAACTACCTGTACAGGATGAAGGCGCTGGATGCGATCAGAACATCAGGTAAGGGAGATGAGGGTGTCAACAGCCCTGGGGGGAGGCTCCAGTTCCTCACTGGGGAGTAGCAGTCACTTCTCCGACCCAGGGCCGGTGGCCTGAGGGTCATCCTCCCCTGTGCTCTGGGGCATCCTGCAAACAGGGGGAGCAGGTGTGGAGAGAAGTTTATCCAGCCAGCAGCTCCTGACTGTGGGGGTGAGCACAAGCATTTCCACTTGTGCTTCAACCAGTTGTGTTGTGCCTTTGTACAGAAATCCCGTTTCAAGCAGAGGGCCGGTACCCAAAGTCTTTAATAGGGAAGAACTTCTGTGCCTACCTGCTGGAACTGCGGAATTCCAGCGCCTCCTTCAAAGGCATCCGCAAAGCCTTGATCGACACCTTGCTGGATGGGTACGAGAGTGCCCGCTATGGCACGGGGGTGAGTGCTGGTGTGGCATTGCAGGCCCTGTGGGGTGTTCCTGTGCTCCACCCTGACTGCATCCCCTGCTCCCATGGCCTGGCTTCATCCTTTTCTTCCTGTGCTCCAGCCTGGCTGCATCCCCACAGCAGTGTGGGGCTGTTCCTGTGCTCCAGCCTGGCTGCCGGGGCTGAGGTCACATTGTAACTTTAGCTGGGTTTTCCATGGTCTTCTCTGTTTGTATCCAGGTTTTTGGGAAAGCAGAATATCTGAAGTACCAGGAAGCTCTGAACGAGCTGGCGAACATGTAAGTGCTGCTGCCTGGGCACGGTGCTGGGTTCCTGGGCCACAGCAAGCCCATGGGGGAGGTGAACAGAGACAGATTTTGGGGCACATGCAGTGTCTGAGATGGGGGCTGTTTGTGCCCGTCCGTGCCTCTGGGTTCACTCCCTCCTTGCAACCTGCCTGTTAATGCAGTTTTGGGTTTGTTCCATGGTCACAAGTCCACATTCCTGCTTGTCCCTGGCACTTTGAGCCAGGGCTTTGTGCAGGACCACTGGCCTTAGATTTCAAGACCTCAGTGAACACCGTCACCCTGAGGGCAGAGTTGCCTCATGTGGGACAGACAGACGCGCAGCTGAGCGGCTCCTCTGGGGTGGCGGCAGCGGTGACGGTGCCTCTTCTCTGCCCGCAGCACCAAGGCCAGGGGGGGCAGCAGCCAGCGGCAGCACCAGTCAGCAGCAAAGGACCTCACCCTGTCCCCTGAAGTCTCCAACCCCGCCACCATCCAGGTCACCTACCTGCCTTCCAGCCAGAAGAGCAAACGTGCCAAACACTTCCTGGAGCTGAAGAGCTTCAAGGACAACTACAACACGCTGGAGAGCACCCTGTGAGCGCGTGGGGCCTGGTGCAGTGGGTGTGCAGGTGGCACTGGGAGGAAGCAGCTGTGCTCTCAGATCTCCTCCTCACACCCCGTTGGAGGTCATCACAGAGCGAGGGCTCCCTTCCAGCTGCTGGAGCTCGGCCCTTGCTGGCAGCCCATTCCGGAGCAGTGTACCTGCCTGTTGAGCCCAAGGGGATTGGCCCCACAGCCTCCTCTGCCACAGGCTTGTGACACTCGAGGCTTTGAGTCCTGCACCGTCTTGGACCCTGTGAATAAACTGATTAGCTTGATCTTATTTATAAAGACACGGATCCCAGCCAGCACTCCCCTCTTCCCATCCTTCCCTGCAGCGGCTGGCAGGAACTGACGTCTATCCGTTCTGTCCGTGTGGGTCTTGGGCTCTGGAGCCACCTGTCTGTCCTTTCTCAAGGGTGAACACTTTTCCCCATGTCCCCATTGTTCCTGCTCTCAGTCCTGTGTGCCCAGCCTGCCTGTGTGCCCAGCCAGGGTGTAAATAGTTTGGTGCCCGTTCTCAGCACTGCAGCCAAGCTGCTGCTTCGGGCTGCAGTTTCTACTCTTTCTGCTGCAACTGGGCATTTGGGAATGTTTCGAAAGGACAAACCAGCGTCAAGTGTCCCGTCTGTCCTGCCAAGGGGGTGTTTGCTCCCACTCTCACCAGCGCCTCGTGTGCCAGCAGCTGCCAACCCTCCAGGGCCGAGAGCTTGCAGCCCCCACCTTGAGTCTGCGTCTGCCAGGCCGAGGGCAGCGCTAGCAGCTCACCCGTCACCGTGGCACGGGCAGCACAGGGTGGAGGGCGCAGACCTCGCATGGGCCTCGGCACTTTTTAATTACTGTTTAATAAAATGACGGTTTAGCCTGAGCAGGATGTGTGCCACCAGCCTCTTGACTGCAGGAGCACGTCCCTGCCGGAACCAGGGCTGTGTCCCTCCAAGGTGCTGCTACAAACGTAACCAGGATGCTGTTAATGCTGGCCAGGTTGCTGCCGTTACAGCTGTGGTAGTTGGGATGTCATTACTGGAACCAGGATGACACCATTCCAGTAACTGGACCGCTGTAACAGGCTGCCGTTACTGCCAGAGTATCCAGTGGGTGTGGCCCCTGTAGGGGGCAGTTGCCAGGTCCCTGTGGCACCGGCCATGGCAGTGCCAAACAGCCAGAGCTGCTGCCTGCAGGGGGAGAAGGTTGGGCAGGGCAGGGGCTGGGAAGGTGGGAGCTGTCCTTGGGCTCCTGGGAGCAGGTGGGGACAGTGGGTAGCAGTGTCCCTTGGTGGAGGTTAAATCCTAGACCCCACAAATGCACTCTTTGGTTGCAGGTTCAGGAGAAGGGGAGTGCTGGTACAGGTCTGCTGGAGAGGTAGAGCTGGCAAAGAGCCCTGGGGGCCAAACCCCCTGTGCTGGGGGTCCCTGGGTGATGGGGGGGTCATCCCTTGCCTGCCCACTCTCTGTCTCCACAGCTGTGGCCAGGGGCCCAGGGAGCACCCACGGTGTTGGGCCTCAGCTCAGGGGGTGCTGCAGTGGATCATGGAGTCACGGCTGAAGCGGCACGTGGAGTTGGAGCTGCACCTTGCGGGCAGGGAACAGGCAGCAGTGAGGCCTAGTGTTGGTTGAGTGCAGCTGGGTCCTCCCAGGCGTGTGCTGCTGTGGGTGGTTGGGATGGCCCCCTCGTCCTGCTCCACCACGTTCTGGGGGCACTGTCCCCCAGCACTGGTGGGCCAGGGCAATGTGGAAGTTCAGCACAGCCCCTGTGCCCAGCAGATCCGCCAAGATGCCCTGTACCAGCTCTTCCAGGATGAGCATCAGCAGCACCAGCAGGAGCTGAGCCGGCTGGGGAAAGCCTTCTACGTGGAGCGGCTCTGAGTGCTCGGCCCAGCACGGCACCGGCCTGGCATCGCCTGGCTTCTGGCTGGGAATAAAACACATTGAGCAAGACGGGGGCTGTGTCTGCTGTGTGTGGGGCACGGGACAGCCTGGGGCAGTGGTGGGGGGAAGACGCAGCTCAGCACAATTCCTGTGGCTGGGATCCAGACATGTCGCCCGCAACCCTCCGCATGCTGCGCCCTGCACACTTGGTCCCGTCTGTGGCTGTGCCAGGAGATGGCAGCACGGCCAGCATGCCTTGCCAGCCCCAGTGCTCCGCACTGGGTCCCACTCCTAGCACAGGTCCTGCCATGCCGTGTCGTGTGCCACGGTGCTCCTGGCCATGTGGCACAGCCCTGCAGCAGCAGGGAGAGGAGCCTGACTGGGCTGGGTGTGATGCTCCCTGTCCCCACTTGCCATCCAGGCACCCCCGGATCCCTGTCTGCTCCCCAGCCGCGGGGGACCTGTCCCTGGCCTCCTGTCCCTGCTGCCTGTGCCTGACCTTGGTGTCTCCCAGCCCCAGGGCCCATCAGTGCCTGCCCTGGCTCTGCTTATTGACAGGGCTGGGGGCCGCCGGCCCGGCACCCCCCACCCACAGCCCTTCATTAGCTCGGCTGTCGGGCTGCATCACATCAGCCGCTGCCGCACGCGCACCCCCGGCTCTGGCACTGCTGCCGCCACGTGTGTCCCTGCTGTCCCCACTGCCACCTCACCGTGTGGCCACCCTGTGGGGCCAGAGCCCCTGACCCCCCAGCCCAGGCTATGCCCCTGTCCTCCCCATGGCACTCAGGGCTCTGGCAGCCCCACATCCTGGCCCATTGATCACCCAAAGCTTGGGCCCCCACAGAGCCTCCAAAGTCATTCCCAAGGTTGGCACATCCTGCTGCAGCAAAGCACCGCTGCAGTGTGGGGAGACACGTGCTCTCAGCACCCCAAGGCACCCTGTGTGCCCTTGTGGCTAGATGTCACCCCCCCAGGTCCCAGTGACCATCCCAGTGTGGGGCAGGGTGCCGCCTCTGTCACACAGCATGAGAGGGGCCACATCCCCAACATGGACAGGGTGGGGTGACAGCCCGTCCAGCTGCCCCATGTAGGAGACACTCCTGTGGGTCCCTGCAGCTCTCCCAAAGCAAGGGGATGTGGGGCACAGCCCCCCTGTGCCGATGGGGCCCGTCCTTGGGCAGGGTCATGCACAGCCCCTCGGTGTCACAGGGCCCGCAGGCCAGGGCTGGCCCCCTGGTATTGACAGCCTTGCTAATGACGGGGAGTGTGACCGAGGGCTGGAGCAGGCGGTGCAGGGCCATCGACCACATCGACCGGCACCGTTCGGCTGCAAGGGCACGGGGGTCCGCAGAGGGGGCAGGGGGACGTCAATGGGTGGTAATTAATGGGAACGAGGCCACGTGTACAAGGCCAGGGCGCTCGCTGGCCGCATCCCCCGCCGGGTGCAGCCCAGTGCAGTTATAAACAGCGGCCAGGCGACCCCCGAGCCAGAGCACCGCGGAGCCCCCCAAGGCAGCCCAGGTAAGATGGTGATGGATGTGGGGTTCTCTTGGCTGTGGGTGGGCAGCGTGGCCTTCCATGGCGTGCTGCACCATGCCAGTCCATGGCATGGCTTGCCCTGACATGCCGTGCCCGGAGACCGTGCCTGCCCCGTCCTGCTTCGGCTTTGTCCCAGCCGCAGGACACGTCCTGCTCTGGCAGTGCATCCCGAGCAGCCCAGTGCCGGTGCACTTGCCCGGCAGGCTCCAGGCACTGCGGTGAGGCCAGGTGCTGCCTTCGCAATGCCCCAGGGGTGATGCCTGGACACCACACCTCCCCAGCCCTCAGCCTTTCCTTCTCTCTTTCTCTTGCAGGCAGCTGAGCTGTGGTTCCTCCTGCCTCCGTCTGCCCCTGTCTCTGTCTGATATGTTTGATATTAGGTTGTTTTATTAGAAAACCAACTAAATATCAAACATATTCTTACAGCGCCAGGGATGTCCAGCGCTGATTTGGCCAGATGCCCTGCAGAGAGGTTCTTCTGCATCTCATCCTACAGCCCCTGCCAGCCCTTTCACTGCTGCAATAAAATCTGTGTGCCCATCTCCATGGGGCTTGAGAGGGGGAGGCCGGAGCTGTCCTGGGGACTGGCGGAGGTTTGGGATGGCAGCGGGGTCAGCACTGGCCACCTGTCCCCTCGCTCATGCTGGGGATGATGACAATACAAAAGCTCGTGGCCCCGTGCCCACTGCTGGCTCTGCACAGGGGGTTATTTATGGAGGTGCAGCCACTGCTCAGGGCTCTTTGTGGGTGGGCACTGTTCCTCCAGTGGCTTGCCCAGAGTGCTATGAGCTGCCACCAGGTCTCTGTCCCCCAGGTCCCTGGGCGCTGACCCCCCTAGCCCCCAAAATCTGTCCTTGGGTGGGAACAGTGAGTCTCTTCCATGGGAGATCCTACCCTGGCTTGTGGGTGTGGGACCTCAGGGCAGGCACAAGGAGGACGTGAATCCCCCGGCTGTGGATGAAGTGCTGCTGCTTGCCCTGAGAATTCCTCCCTGTGCCTTGGGAATCTGCTCCTCCAGCTGCCAACAGCATCCTCTACCTCAACACCAAGCACCAGCATGGCTGGAGCTGGGCTCAGGGCTCAGCAGGCTGCTGGGGGGTTCTGGCCCTGGTGCAGGGCTCAGTTTGTCCCACTGCCCCCTGCAAAGCCAAACAGGGGGCTGCCGCCAAACCCCTGCTCCCAAAATAGCACCAGGCTGAGCTCACCCTTTTCCACGCCACCCCCAGGCAGGGATAAACGTCAGCCCAGGACCACCAAAATACCCTAAGGCCCTGGTGGAGGGCAAACGCGGCAGGGTAAGACTTTGCACTGGTGCTGCATGGACCCAGCTCAACATCCTGAGGGAGCGCTGGGTGGGAGCACAGTGTCCTCGTGGCACCAGCCAGGGTATCCTGTTGCATGGCGGGCAGAGGGGCAGCTGGGACAATACAGGACCCCCTGCTCACAGACCTGCCACTGCTTTTTATAACACTCCAGCTGTCCTCAAGAGCCCAAATAAGGCCTTGGCCACCCGGACCCCCTGGGGCGGACAATGGGTCCCGAGCACAGACTTTTTGGGAAGGTGGGGAGGCGGCTCAGCCCAAGAAAGGCAAAGCCCTCAGGCTGGGCAGAGCTGATAAACAGGCAGCACAAGTGCCCTGCCCACCCCTTGCCAGTCCTGTATCCAGCCACCCAAAGCTGCCCGTGTCCCAGCAAGGATGGAGGCCATCAAGAAGAAGATGCAGATGCTGAAACTGGACAAGGAGAATGCCCTGGACCGGGCAGAGCAGGCGGAAGCTGAGCAGAAGCAGGCAGAGGAGCGGAGCAAGCAGGTAGGGCAGGTGGCAGCAGCCCCCAGCCCAGGGGTGTTGGGAGGCAGCTTCTGTCTGTGTTGGCTCACAGCAAGCCCAGACCCAACACCCAAAACAGACTGCTGGGGTATGAGGGTGTCACAGCTGACACTGCCCCGCAGCTCGAGGGCACCCTGAGGGCTGCTCAGGGCTCAGCCTCTGCCAGTTGGTGGGGTGTGGGAAAAGGACAGACACTGCGGGGCAGTGCTGGTCCCGAGGATGGGGCAGGAGGGATGCCGTGGGGCAGAGCTGAGCCTGGGATGGGGCAGGCAGGCCTTTCTCGCAGTGCAGGGGTCCAATGTGGTGTCCACCTGTGGTGACACCACTTCCCTTCCAGCTGGAGGATGAGCTTGCTGCCATGCAGAAGAAGCTGAAGGGGACAGAAGATGAACTGGACAAATACTCTGAGGCCCTGAAAGATGCCCAGGAGAAGCTGGAGCTGGCAGAGAAGAAGGCAGCGGACGTACGTATGGGGTGCAAGGTGGAAGCGGAGGACTGCCCTCCCCTTGTATCGTTCCTGATGGGACTGCAGCCCTTCCCTATGCCTTGGGGACACGGGAAGGTCCCTGTCTGGCTCAGTGCATTCCCAGCAAAGCTGTGTGGGTGTCTGGGAGCAGAGAGTGACCCTGTGAAGGACATGTCCCTCGGGCAGAGCCAGGCAGCGACTAGCCCCTCAAGAGTGAAGACGTGTCCCCAGGAAACTCTGAGTCACAGTTGTGGGCAGAGGAGTTGAGCTCCTGAGGAGGAGGAGGAGGAGATGGAGGAGGCAGACATGTATGGCATGGCAATGCCATGCCAATGCATAGGCAGTGTGAGGATTGCAGAGCCCAGCTATTGTTGGCCGCTGCTCCAGGAAAACAGTGGCACCAGCGGTGCAGGGTTTCACTCACTGGCCACTCTCCGACCATCATGAGGCCCTGCTCATCACCTGCCAGGACCTGGCAGCCAGGGGCCACCTCCCCGTGGGGCTGGGATGCCTCAGGGTCCGATGTTGGGGCGATGCAACTCTTCCCTCCTGCAGGAGCCAGGAGAAATCCTGTGGCTCCTCTCCCGCAGTGGGCCCAGCTCTGATGCAGAGGAGGCAGGAACTGTCCTCTACCACTGTGCCCACGGGGAAGTGCCTGAGCCGGCCCAGCACCTGGGCTACTCTCACTGGCACATTTTGGCTCCATGCTGGGGGCAGGGTGTCATTGGGAGCTTTGGAGCCCTTCTGGAACCCTGGGATATTTGTCACCCTGCAGCTTTGCTTGCAGCCCCCTGTCCCGGCATGGCAGTGCCATCCCTGCACTGGAGTCGGCACATGCTGAGTGCGGCATTGCAGAGCTCTGGGAGCCCTTTCCCTCCCTCATACCCTTCCTGCTTCCCTCTGCTCCCTGTTGGCATTTTCCTGCTGTCACCACATCCCCACTTGCTTCTTTGTGGATTCCTCTCTGTGCATCTGGAGCCCCTTTTCCTGGCTGCTGTCATCTCAGGGTGGCCCTTAGGGCTGCCCCAGTTTCCCCCTGGTTCCAGGCAATGGAGGGACTGGATGGGCAAAGCTGCGTCCCAGGTGCCTCCAGTTCCCATCTCATCCCTGGAAATGTGCCATGCTGCACAAGGCAGCCCAGGCAAACGTGGCCCTGCAGCATCCACCTGCCTAGCTGCTGAGGATGTCGAGGCAGCAGCCTGGACCGCTCCCCTTCTATCCACGTGCCCGAAGCCCGCCTGAGGGCGGCGACGGGGCTCGGTGGTGCGTTTACTGAGCTTTTGGGGGGCTCCAAGAACCCTCACGGCACCAAGGGACACGGCTCCTGGCTCCAAGGAACGTTGATCTTGGCAGCGTCGTCTGCCCTCAGACTGGAGGGTTCTCACAGGGGCTCAGGCCGTCGAGATGTTGGGGTTTGGCACACGGGAGCAGAGCGGGAGCCCGGCAGTGACAGCCCCAGCCCCGGGCGGGAGGAGGGAGCAGGTTCTGCCGCGGGGCTGTGGGGTCCTGGCCCCGGCAGGGTCCGGGGTCTCTCCCGGGGGTTGCAGTACCCAAGCTCAGCCTCCGTGGCCCAGCAGCCTCCAAATGTGGCCCGCAGGGCTGAGGGACGGGTGGTATTGGGGTTCCGGCCCCATGGAGGGCGGCTCGTGTGGGGCCATGCCTGGCTCCTGCGGGCCCTGTGCTCCCCGACATACGGGCCGGTCCCGCTGCTCCCACACCCACACGGGGCAGGTCCTTATGGACCCGGGTGCCGGCGGTGCAGATCCCGGTGTCCCCCCCCGGCCCGGTGCCAGTCCCGCTCCCCATGTCCCACGTCCAGGTCCCAATGCCCCAGGCCCCAGTGTGTCCCGATCCCGGTGTGTCCCAGGCCCCGGTGTGTCCCGATCCCGGTGTGTCCCAGGCCCCAGTGTGTCCCGATCCCGGTGTGTCCCGGTCCCGGTGTGTCCCGGTCCCGGTGTGTCCCCGTGTGTCCCGATCCCGGTGTGTCCCGGTCCCGGTGTGTCCCACGCCCCGGTGTGTCCCCGTCCCGGTGTGTCCCGGTCCCGGTGTGTCCCGGTGTGTCCCCGTGTGTCCCGGTCCCGGTGTGTCCCGGTCCCGGTGTGTCCCAAGCCCCGGTGTGTCCCCGTCCCGGTGTGTCCCGGTGTGCCCCGTGTGTCCCGGTCCCGGTGTGTCCCGGTCCCGGTGTGTCCCAGGCCCCGGTGTGTCCCGGTGTGCCCCGTGTGTCCCCGTCCCGGTGTGTCCCGGTGTGTCCCGCTGCCCCCCCGGCCCCGGTAACGCTCTGGCGGGGCGGGGCGGGGCGGAAGTGCCGTCAGTTCCGGGCGGCGGGGCCGGGCGCGGTCCCGGGGGGTGCGGGGGCGGCGGCGGGGCTGGAGCGAACGGACCGAGCATGGCCGGGGCCACCACCATCGAGGCGGTCAAGCGCAAGATCCAGGTGCTGCAGCAGCAGGCGGACGATGCGGAGGAGCGGGCGGAGCGCCTGCAGCGGGAGGTGGAGGCCGAGCGCCGCAACCGCGAGCAGGTACCGCCGGGGTCGCCCCGCTGGGGCACGGCCGGGCCGGCGGCGCGCCCGGGGCCGGGGGGTCCCGCTCCGAGCCGCGGGGAGCGCCCGCGGGGTCCGCTGCGCCCCTGCTGTCCCGCCCCGTGACCGGGGGTCTCCCTGGGTCCCTGGGACCTGCCCGTGATGCTGAGCGGGGACCGGAGCGGGGGGTCGGCAGGGCGTTGTCTCGCCGTTCCCCGTGTCCCAGGGCTGGCCGCGGCCGGGGGGCCCGGCCGGGGGGAGGGGGAGGCCCCGGCCATCTTGTGCGGCCCCGAGCCCTGAGCTGCGCGGGTAAGATGGAAGGGAGGAGGGAGCGGGGTCCCTTGGCAGCGGCCGGGCAAAAGCCCCTGGGGCATTTCCCGAGCCCCGCATCCTGCCCCCAGGACCGGCAGCCGCGGAGGAAGCACAGGGACTTGGCTGGGATGGCCTGGAAGGAAGGAAGGACGAAGCAACCACGGCAGAATCTGAGCTGGCAGATCCGGGGGACGCCGGCAGGGCTGAGGACGGGGATGGGGTGACACGGGCAGCACCTCATGGTGCCCGGCTCCCGTGGGCCGGGGGCACGGGCAAGGCCGCTGTGTTGTGGGCACAGGGATGGGGTGACACGGGGCCGGTCCCGGCTCGAATCCGAGTGCGGCTCTTGCTGAATTTGCAGTGACTTTGCTGAAGCTGAGCCCTCCCAATTCAGTGCCCAAGCTGCGTGTCTGTGGCAGTGCTGTGTGATCAGACTCTGCTGCTCAGGCCCATGGCAAAGGCTCCTGGGTCTCAGCTGGGCTGTTTTTTCACAACCCCATAAGGAATTTTCCTTGTAATAGCAGCATTGTCATGGGAACACGCGTGCTTCTCCCAGCTCCCTGAGCCTCCTTCAGGGGAGCCAGCCAGTGCTCCCAGTTTGACGCTGATCCCATGTCCCGGGGAGCCCTCTTGGATCTCTGTGGACTGGGGAAGCGATGGTGAAGGCCAGGGTGAGCTCCTCCCTTGGCTTGCAGGGCTCCAAGTGCTCCCTGGTCCAGGGCTACCTTCCTGAAGGAAGCACAGTGTAATAGAACGTGCCACTTGCAGCAGGGCTGCCTGGAAGCCACCTGGAAGTTCACCCCGTGGTCCGGGGAAGCCTGACAGTTTTGGCTGCATCCAGGGAGGAGCAGCAGAAGTGGAGGTGTAAGGGCCCTTCTACAGCAGGGCAGAGGCACTTCCTCAAAAGCAACAGTGGTTTTTGGGTGGGTTAAGCACTGCCCACAGGAAGTCAGGGCTAAGGGATGCAGTTCAGAGGGTCAAGAAGCAGAGGCCAGCTATGCTGGCGAGTCCCCACCCCCTGGCAGAGGGAAGGAGGAGGTTCTCCACCTCAGCAGCTCGTGTCCCCTTTAATAGGCAAAAGATATGTGTCGGGCAGTCTCCTTCTCTGTTCTGTTTAAGGTATTGTTGTGTTCCTCTTCGAGCAGATCACTTCCCCCTCAGGCGGGGCAGGTTCTGGCTCTGGGCACCCATGGGTGTGGGCTTCCTGGGTGAGGAGTGGCGTGTGCCTGCATGGGAGCTTCTCCGCTGCTTGTACTCTCCCAGCCTGGTCTTGGAATGTGGCAGGGGGTGCCTCAGTGGCAGAACGGGGGGGAGAGCTCAGGCAGCCCCTCCGGGAACTGGATGCAACTGGTGTTGGGCTCCACTGTAACACTGGCGCCTTTCATTGCTCTGCTCCTCCCTTCTCCGCACAGTGAGGAGCAGCGTGTCTGCGTAGGCTGCTTTGTTACATTCAGCTGGGGTATTTCGTGTCTGTCTGGCATGTGCCTGTGCCCAGGTCTCTGCAGAAGATCACAGCACTGCCCTGAATGACCACAGCCCTGCCTGCCTTTGTCATTCTGTTGGGGAGCAGCATTCTGGGGTATCAGTGTCCCCAGAGCATCTGGGCTCCCCTGGTCTCTGTCTGGGGTTTGCCTGGGTGGGGCTGTGAGAAGGGGCCTTGTGGCTAATCGCAGTGGCTGGGAGATGGGACAGCCCCTGATCTCTGCTGGTCATTTCTGTGGTCACGTTTCTGGCAAATGTGGGCTGTCAGAAGTTTCACCAGCTCCTGGTGTCTTTGGCTGAACCGAGGTGCCTGCTGCTGGGGAACAGCCTCCTCAACCTGTCTCAGGACTGGAGGAGGCTTTTGCTCCTTCTCTGGTTTGTTAGTGACTCACTGGGAGGAAGGAGGCCTCGGGCAGTGCACAGGGCTCGAGCAGAGCTCCCCCCTCTTCTGGGGGAGCGATGTGCCCCGGGTTGGGCAGCACTGGTGGCCCACCCAGCCTGCCAGCACCTGATGTAACTTGGCACATCCCTGAACCTGTTAATCCTTCTCACCTTGCCGGTGAGAGGGTTTGCCTCAAGCAGTGCTCTCTGGTGTCCATATCGTGTGAGTAAACTGACTCTGTGCTAAGTGGCAGCTGTCACCATGCTCTGGCATGGTGGATAAACAGCTGTGATGGATGGCCTGGCAGGATCCCAGCAGCTGCAGAGGCACCCCTTGGCACAAGTCATCTCCTTAGTGTTTATGGCTTAAACTGTCAGGGCAGCTCAGGCTGGCAGGGAGAAGGCTGCAGGAGGGCTACAGCATGGACAAAGCATGCAGGAAGTGTTGTGAAGCTAAACGTGCTGCAGGCCTCTGGGAGAGGGGCTGAAGGTTTGCTTAGGGCTCCCATGTTGACCTGATGGCAGAGCTCAGCTGCCCTGCCCGAGCTGCTCAACCTGCACAGGCTGAGTTCCCTCCTCTGCTCCCTCCAGGCTGAGGCAGAAGTGGCATCTTTGAATCGCCGTATCCAGCTGGTAGAGGAGGAGTTGGACCGAGCTCAGGAGCGCCTTGCCACGGCTCTGCAGAAGCTGGAAGAGGCAGAGAAGGCAGCAGATGAGAGCGAAAGGTGAGCAAGGGCTCCTGCTCATGCTCTGTCAAACATCTTGGATATCTTTCTGACTGAGGGCCCAGTGCCATCCAACCTTTTGGGCTTCCCAGAGTGGGGGAAGGAGATCCCACATCTCCTGGATGTGGGAGTCAGTGCCTGCTTACGCAGAGCAGCTAAAACAATGCTGATGGCCTTGAGTGTCTTGGAACCTGAGGCTGCTGATGGCCTTGAATGTCTTGGAACCTGAAGCTAAGGAGCAAGGCAGTGCTGTGTGCTACCATACATTCCTGCCTCCAAGGGAGGAGAAATAAGTGGGGTTGGAGACACCATTGCCTTGTGAAGGTGGGGCAGCCTTTCGTCCTGCAGCCTCTGCCAGCATCCTTCCTGCTGGCAGATGTCCCCTGACCTGGCCTCTGATTCAGAGGGTCCCCTTGCCACTGGCTGATGTGCTCCTCGGTTGCACACACCGTGGTGAGCAGCCGGAGCCAGCTGGTGGCCTTCCATGGAGATGGACTTGGCTCTTCCTGCATTCCAGATGGAGAAGTGCTTGACTTGGCTGTGCCGAGTCCCTAAGACAGCCGAGCTTGTTCTTCTCAGCAGCACCACACTTCCCTTGACCCAGGAGCCCAGGGAGCTGCTGGAGGAATGTTCCAAGGAACAGTTAATTCTGAGCAATTGAGGTTCACATCAGCCCGGCAATGTCTACCTTCCTGTGCCACCCTCTGTGCTGAGGAGTCATGGCTTGTCAGGAAGCACTGAGGTTCCAAGGGAGTGCTGTTAGCGCTCTGAAACTCATCTTAGCGCTGCCTTGTTGAGGGTTGTTTTACACACCTCCTCTCCCTGTGCTTACTTCTGGACAGAGGTATGAAAGTCATTGAAAACAGAGCTCTTAAAGATGAGGAGAAGATGGAACTGCAGGAGATCCAGCTCAAGGAAGCCAAGCACATCGCAGAGGAGGCAGACAGGAAGTATGAGGAGGTGAGACTCTTGGATGCTCTGGTACAGCTGACCTGGGCCAGGAGAGGCAATTCCTCTTCCTGCTGACAGGGCTTTCCCCAGCAAAGCTCAGTGCAGAGCTTGGCTCTCAGCAGAGCTACATCAGTGCTCTGCTTGGCCAAAAACCTCTGGCAGCTCCAGTGGCTCTTGCAGGCATTCGTTCCCTTCACTGCTGTGCACAGCCTACAAGTGCAAAATCATTCTCCTTCCTCTTGATTCTGATTCTCCCTTCCAGGTTGCTCGGAAACTGGTGATCATAGAGGGAGATCTGGAGCGTACTGAAGAGAGAGCCGAGCTCGCAGAGTCGTGAGTAGTCTGCTGGCATGTAACTGGCACGTCTGCCTCTGCATGGGAACTAACACTGCATTGCTAACCTTGTTACACAAGGCCTGAAGCACTGGGTGGGTTTAGGTCCTTGGAGGAAAGGGCTGGAAGCACTCTCCTCCTTGAAACAGGATTGGCTCCACTCAGGACAAGGAGTTTGATTTGCCTTGGGCGGAGTTGCTCTGCCCCTTCACATGGAGGCACTCCCCAGTTACAGAGGCCAGAGAGCCCTTCTCCCCACAGCATTCACCAGCACTGCTTTGTGTGTGCAGTCACGAGATCCTTCACGTAGCCACAGGGCACGGTGCTTGCTCTAAAGCAGCAGAGGCCTCCTGGGCTGGGGGCTGAAGCAGCACACGGGATGGCTGAGGGCAGAGCTGTGGCTGAGGCTGCTCTCTGGCTTCTGCAAGTATTTGCAGTAAGCTCTCCAGGCTCCTGCACTGCTGAGCAGCAAGCTGGACTTCCTCTGCTCAGAGCAGAGGTACAGATCCCCTGGTCTTCTTTCACATGTCTGGATGCTTTAGCTGATCCTCGAGGAGCTGGTCGGGACCTTTCCGTGCTCTGGGCCTTGTCTAACGCCGTTGGTGTGTACGCAGCAGCAGCACTGTGCTTCCTGCCCAGACGTGCATGTTGTGACCATGACTTTTTTGTGTTTCCCCCCACCCCCTTTTTTGCTCTATGGTGTTGTGGTTTTGGTGCTCCTTTTGACCTTGCCCCCACCTGGCTTGTGCCATTGTGTGACCGTCACTAACAGTCATTGCCGGGAGCTGCAGGAGCAGATCAGAGTGATGGACCAGAACTTGAAGTGTCTGTCTGTTGCCGAAGAAAAGGTACTAACCTTTCCCTTCTTGAACCATTAAACCAGAACTCTTGTGGTCTCCTCACTATGCTCCTCCCGTCAGCTTAACTGCGTCTTTCTCTCTCCTGGAACATCCTGTCCTCTCTGCCCGTGAATATCCCTGTTTGAGTGGTGGTGGCTGTCCCTCTGTCCATTGGAACAGCTTCCTACTGTACAGCACACTAAACAAGCAGCTTCTCCTTGGAGACTCCAGGTCTGGCAGAAACCTGTGTCCACATCCCGCTGCTCAGCTTCGTGCCCTGTACATGTGCTGGCAGAATACTTAGAACATGAGCTCGGAGGCAAAAAGGGAACTTGCTTTCTGCACAAGTGCCTCAAAGCGGGATTCCATCCAATCTGATCTCAGACAGTCTCCTAAAGAATTTCCTGGTCTTCCCTGCATGTGGATTCACTTCTTGTCTCCTGTCTTTCCCTCCCACTCCTTTTCCTTTTCCCTCCCTTTTCTTTACAAAACTGCACAGTAAATGTTCCGAGCTGGAGGAGGAGCTGAAGAATGTCACCAACAATCTCAAGTCTCTTGAGGCTCAGGCTGAGAAGGTAGGGCTGCCTGTCCCAGGGCCAGAAATATTGCTGTTGTGCTAAGAGGGTGTGTGAACAGCAGAGCACCCACTGGGATGGAAATGATGCAACTGCAATCTTAAGCAAGCCAGGAGAGCTGTGCTTGTTCTCCTGGGAGGGCTAATGGATTTCAGTGGAGGGCTGTGGAAGCTGGGATGCAGGAAGCTTGGCTGCCCTTCCCTGCCTTGGGGCAGACTCTTATCAGCCAGGATGTTTAAGCTGCTAAGATGTTAAGATGAGAATTTTTCTGTGCCCAGGTTTGTGTTCTGTGCATGATGTGGGACTTGCTACCTGACCCAGTCCTGTTGGACACGGGCAGGGGTGTGAACAGTTCCCAGTTGGAAGTTTCTGTGGGCATGTGTGCTGCAATGAGGAGTTTGTCTCCCTCTGTAGCTGTGGGTTCTCTGGAGTGGGAGGTACCGGAGGCTGCTGATTGCTGACTTCTTTTCCACAGTACTCTCAAAAAGAGGATAAATATGAAGAAGAGATCAAGATCCTGACTGATAAACTCAAAGAGGTGAGTGCCCATGTCAGGGTGGCCCAGCTGGGTGATCTGGGGGAGACACATGGAGGATGGGAGACTCCTTGTCCTCAAGCTGATGCCCTTTGCTGTAGAGCTGTTGCACTAACTGGCACGTTTCCGTCTGGCAGGCGGAGACCCGTGCTGAATTTGCTGAACGCTCTGTAGCCAAGCTGGAGAAGACCATTGATGATTTGGAAGGTACATTTTGGTGATAGGAAACAAAGGAATATGTGGTGAGGAGTGAGGAGCTAAGGAAGGCTGTCTCCCAGGTAGCTGGAGAGTGCAGAGGCTGCTGTACTCCTCAGTACTTGGATTATGACCTGACTTGGCCTCCAAGGTGAGGCTTGCAAGAGTCATGCCCTGTGTATGTGCTCTGAAAACAGCTCCCCAGCTGTACTGCAGCAGATCTCAAGCTCCTTTTCCAGACACCTGCCTTATCTAACTGATGGCTGGTGTGTTTTGGTGGTGATGTCCTCAGGAATGGAACTAGATCCCTATGCTCCAGCTAAATCCAATTTAAGGAGTGGCATAGGAAAGAAACACCTGAACTTGCAGGAATTAGTCACAATAACATCCCTGCGTGCAGAAGGTCATGCACATGCTGGCTGCTGCAGACAGTGTCCTGCCAGTCAACCACAGGAGTCAGTGAGTCTTGAAACAGCTCCCATGAAGACTCAGACTCCCCAGTGTTGGTCCTGGATCAAGGTTAAATCACCAGCAAGCCCCATCCATGAAGTGGTGGTCAGCCAGTGCCAAGGAGGGGTTCCTTTCCTCCTGCCATTCCTTTACACAATCCTTCAGGAGCACTCCTGAGGCCAGCCGTTGCAGAATCTTGCCCCAAGGCTCGGAAGAAGGTTTCAGCCGCCTCCCTTAAATCTGGGGCTGTGGCTAGATTTTCCAGTGGATTGCTGTGTCTGGAGTGGTGGTGCTGGTAAACCAAATCCCTTACAGGCCTTCTGCCTTGACCACAGGTGTGTCTTTGTGGTCTTACAGTGCCAGGTCTTGGAGATACAAAGCCTCATCCTGTTGTCTGGAGCTTTATTATCTAGAAATGGCAGTGGTGTCAGCTGAGCTGTTCCAGAACCACAGCCAAGCAGCAGTCGGAGCTACCTCATGATCCAGGACAAGCTTCCGTGGGGAACTGCAAAAACTCCTCCGCATCCCTGCATACTCCCCTTGAAACCTGTTGATTGAGAGCTGGCTCTGGTCTCCAGCCTTGCTGCTGAAGTGACCCAGTTTATGACACCTGACAGAGCTCCCAAGGCTCTGTGAGGCTGTTAACAGCACAACCAGCTGTACTGTAGCCCAGGCAGCCGGAGCTGGAGCAGCCTGTGCCAGCTCTGCAGGGCTCAGGAGTGCATCAGCACAGCTCCAGGCCCGCCCCTCCCTGGAGGCCATGAGCTGCCTGTCTGCTCCATTATCTGATGGAGAACACCGGTGTGGCTGGTCTGTTCCACTTGCCCTACCTCACTACCTCCTGCAGGATGGGAATTCCTTCTGATGCCCAGCTCTATTACATGACTGACTTCTCCCAAGCCAGTCTTTGCATTGAGATACAAGGTGAGAACAAAGCACCTCGATTGATCAGTGCCCTCCCTGGGTGTAGCAAGCTTCTCCCTAAGCGGATGAAGTTGCTCTTCCCTGCTGCTCCTCCTGTCACTGGTTCCTGCTGACCTAGCTGGGCAGCTTGTTTTTACAAGCTAATGTGATTTGAGTGCTTGGCTCTGCTCCCCTCGGAGCTGGATTGTAATCCTGGAAGGTGCTTGCCAGTCTGACCATCCCCAGGCTGCTGGAACCCTCCTGATTATTGTTGGGGATGAGCCCGGAGTCCTGAGAGCTCCACGTTTAACTTAATTTTATTCTGCTCTTGAGTCCCATCCTGCTTTTCCTGCCCGAGAGTGTTGGAAGAACTCCTCTGCCTTCCCTCATTGTTTCCCTTTTGTTCTCCTCCTAAACCTCTTCTAGATGAGCTCTATGCCCAGAAACTGAAGTACAAAGCAATTAGTGAGGAACTGGACCACGCCCTGAATGACATGACTTCCATGTAAATATGAGCTGGCTGGCGTTTGCCTCTCGCTTCAGCAGCCTGGGCCACCAGCGCTTGCTTGGTTTGCTGTGGTTTCCGTAGTTGGAGAGTTGTCGGCGCTTGTGCCGTCCCAGGTTACTTCTACAGATCTGCCCAAGGCACCCCAGCATGCCCTCCTCTAACTCTAGGTCCTCGTGATCTGCATGTGTAACCAAGTGCTGTGCTGGCCTGAAAGGGTTCTGACTTGAACTCCTGGAGTGCAATTCCCAGTCCTGCTGGGAAAGGCTTCCTGAGGTAAAGCAGCTTTGTTGTCTGCTGGAGCCACTGGGCCATGGTCTCGGGATTCCTTCAGGAAGAGGCTGTGGATAGTGCTCAAGTGGATTCCTTAGGAATTGCCGCAACAGGCTTGAGATGGGCTGGATCATGAACTGATCTGTGGAAGTAGCTGAGCTCGTGTGTTTCTGCAACTTTGCTCCTCAGCTTTGTGTTCAGATCCGCAGTGGGTGCTGCTCTAACAGCTGCTCCGCGTGGTCCTTGCACTAACCCAGGAGAGGCCGGGTCCTCCCCCCTCAGAGAAGCGCCTTAACATGAGTGTCCCAAAGCTGCCTAAGCAGTTTGCTGTGCACAAACACCGAAGCTTCTCTTAAAATTAGTGTCTCCTTCTGTCTCACACAGATAAGTCTTGCGATTCCAAACTCCACTTTGGATTTGTCTCTCTGCTTGATGGCTTGATCTGCATCTGCACTCTGCATTCACGCTCTCGTCATCTCACTTTGAATTCCAGTACCTTTTCCCGGTTACTGTGCACAGGGCATCCCTGGGAAAGGGTGCTGTAAAGACACTGAAGCTTGACAACAGCAGCAGCCCCCCAGTTCTGCTGCTCTTGCTCCCAAACAAAGGTCCCTCTGTGCGACCTGATTTGCCAGACACGGCCTGCTCTGAGGGGCTGCCCTTTCTGTGTCGGGGATGCTGGGAGGATGTTGTTCTCATCTGCATATCTTGTGTGGAGCCATAGAGCTCCTTTTGTATTTCTCTTGCCTCTTGCTAGAGCATGATGTCACCTTTTTTAAGGAAAACAGTTCATGTATAAATGGAACAGAATGGCTGGTGCTTTTGAGAAGTGGGATTCTAGTGACCAGTCGCTGCTTTAGAGTAACTGTTTTAGCATTGCCTTCAAACTAGTGTCACCCTCAGTGGAACACAGACCTCGCTGGCTTCCTGGATTTTCCCTTGGGTTGTGTTGCTGTTTCCCAGATGTGATGGCAGCACTGCAGATGGGACCTGTGGGGTCAAATGGGAGGCTGGGGGTTGCAGCAGGAGGCCCTGGAGCTGTGCCTGACTGAAGACACTCCTCATTTGTGCCTGCTCTGGAGTGTTCGCCAACACCAGTTGCCAAGCACTGGCTTGCAGTGGGAGGTCACGCACCTGGTGGTCACTAGGTCAAGGTGTGGAAGCCAATAAATATTGTGTGAGCTCTGGCTGGTGTCCCACGGGGCAGGACTGGTTTGGGTGTGAGGCTCTGCCTGTGCTGCAGGGAGGGCTGTGAGGCCCCTGGCAAGAGGAATGAGGAGGCAGCACAGCAGGGCTGTGAGCACCCGAGCCAGTGAACCCACGTTTTGCAGAACCCTCCCCTCACTGTGCAGGGGCTGAGGGCAGCAGGATTTTCGTGGGAGCGTGGCATGAAGCTGTCCACTGGCACTGCCGCTGGGCTGCGAGCACCTGGCACGCGTCACTGCTGCGCGTTGTGTGGTATGATAAACACTGGTCAGCCTGTGGTAACACTATGTGCTGCCTCGTGGGGGCTCCTCAAATACTTTTTCCTTTCTGGATCGGTTCAATTGCCACAGTGCCCGAAGAGCCCTTCGTGAGCAGAGTTCTGGTGACATAGGAGACCTCCTGTGGCTTCCTCAGGTTTGTGCCCCTCTGTTTTCCACATGACAGCAGTCAGGATAGTCCAGGCACGCCCCAACCTGTTCTCACTCTCTTTGGTGCCAGGTCTGGGTGGGGAAGGAGGGAGCATTCCTGTAAGGAATTTCAAAGTGTGGTCTGACTCTCGGGATGTGGGGCAGTAACTGTGCCCTGTAAGCAAAAACCAAGAACTTAGAACTCTTCAGTAACCCAACTACAGCTGTGGGAGGGGCAGGGCTTCTGTCAATGTAGAGGCTTCCAGCCCATTCCATTGTCAACTGTTGAGACAACAGGGCCTCATCTATATCGATCAGTCTGCAGGGAGGGTGTCAGATGATGGACCAGGCTCTGCTTGGTGGTGCCCAGCAATAGGACAAGAGGCAGTGGGCAGGAACTGATGCCCAGGAAGTTTCACTTGAACGTGAGGAAAAACTCCTTTCCTGTTTGGGTGACCGAGCACTGGCACAGGCTGTGCAGAGAGGGTGTGGAGTCTCCCTTACTGGAGATGCTCCGGAACTGTCTGGATGCAATCCTGTGCCGTGGATGACCCTGCTGGAGTAGGGAGTTTGGACCAGATGACCCATTGTGGTCCCTTGCAGTGTCGCCCATTCTATGATTCTCAGTGGCTGGAAGGTGGCAGCCTGCCCTTGGGAAGTGCCTCTCTCCTCCTGGGGAGGTCCTATTGTGTTTGACTGACGCTGTGGGGAGCTGGTGGCTCTGCTCTGCTTAGTGTTGTTCCAAGTGATGTTATCTGAGGCTGGGCTGTGGAAGGGCCTTTCCCTGCCGGTCTGGGTGGAATCCACGCTGGGAGGCGGGTGGGTGGGTGGGTGATGCATCGTCCGCCCTGGGAGGTTTTGGAGGCATCTGGTCTGACTGGATTGCTGGGCTTGTATGGGCTGGTTGCTGTGAGCTGGGCTGTGACTTGGGAGTGCTGCAAATGCAGATTAGCTGACCAGGAGGGCCAGGCCCTGGGGCTCCCTGAGTGGCAGGGATGGCTGGTGAGGCTGCCCTGGGGTTGGGCAGAGGGGAGAGCAGGCCTAACATGGGGGTGGCAGCCTGGGCAAACATTCTATGTGGGTGAGCTGTTCCTAAGGTCTGGGAAAGGTCATGCATGCCAAACACTCCAGTTTGCCCCCTTGTGTGGGTAGATCATCAGGTCCCTGTCCAGAGGCAGCAATGCTTGCTTTAAAGCTAAGAGCTGTTACACCAACTGACAGTCACTGGTCCTTCTGAGCACAGTTTACTCCCATCCTCTGCTGCTCTGGAGACCCAGGACCAACCCAGATCACCTGGGGCTGGGGACTGGCATCAGGGTGCCCAGCTGATCTGCTCAGAGTCAGCATGGAGCCAGAGTCCTTAGCAGCAGTAGTAGCTGTTGTGGAAGGTGTGGGCCAGGATGGGGTGGGTGTACCCACAACTACCCTCAACTTCCAGACTGTGGTGGGACAGAAATCACTGGCTTCTCTGGCTGTGCCTTGGTCCCTTGGTGTCTTTAAAGAAGGGACAATCAATCAGCATTACTGCCCTCTCCTGCAGAGTGAGGTGCACCTGGAGCAGGTCCTGAGGGCTGAGGGAAGCTGAGGGTGAGGCTGAAGGTGAGCTTCCCCCTCTGTGTGTGGGGGTCACTCTGGAGGGACTAGGCTGAAACCCTGGGGAAGGTGACGTGCTTTGGCTGTTCTGTGTGAATCAGTTGAGTGTCTGGAATCTTAACCCAGCTAGGTCTTGTTCAAGAGCAAAATATTCCTTGGCTGAAAGCAATGAGGAATGATGTAGCTCCCCTTTAGAGGGTGCCCAGGACCTTGCAGTACAAGGATTTGAGAAGAAGCCCAAGGGCCAAGCCCAAGGCTATCCTCTAGGCTCGTTCCTCGGGCACAGGCACCTCTCTGTGTGTGTCACTGCTGTTGGTGCTGGTCAGTTCTGCCCTGCTGGAAGCTGTTGTGTAAGCATTTTTCACTGCCTGGATTTCCCCTAAATGCAGGAATCGGAGCTGTCAGGCTGGGAGGACCCTGCCTGTGCAGATGGGCAGAGATGCTGAGCGGGTTCTCTGTGGTGGCCAGTTGTGGCAGGACATTGGCCACCCAGCTCTGAGAGATGACAGGTCCTGGGAGGGGACCAAACTGGTTCTCCCTTTCCTGGAACTGCTCATGAACACATGTGCTGGGCATGAGTCTCAAGGACCCGTTTGGCTGCTGTAAGGACAGGGACTGGAGAGCCATGGCTGCAGAGACAGTGGTAGCTTGTGTCCTGCTCTTGTAGTTCTCCTGGAGCAAATCTAGAAGAGGAGCCTGCTCTCCAGAACTTTCTCTGTCCTGTACTGGAAGCAGTTGCTGCCTTCAGTTCTGTCTGGTCTGGGTGGTTGGTGTGGTACCAGGGGTGTTCTCAGAGGAGGGTCCTCCAGGGACGAGGTGCTGTCATCCTTGGTTCTCCTGGTGTCCTTGTCCCACTGTGCAGACCCTGTCAGTCCCACTGCAGTGTGGTGTGGCTCCCTCTGAAGCTACTGCTAGTTCAGCTGTGGCAGGACTTGTTTCTGAAATGTGCTCCACAGGCACATCCCTTACTGGGGTCCGGCCTGGGCTGCAGGCTCATCTTCTGGTGTCTCCTTTTTCCTTTCTTTGCCTTTGCACATCCTTGGCAGCACTTTTGCCCACATTTGGTTTTCTCTGTGATCTTCCTGAGCTGAAGCACAAGTTAGAGAAAGACAAACCTTTGTTCTTTCCAGCTTCACCTGGGAATAGCCCAGGCCATCCTTGGATGGAGACAAGCTTGTTTGATGTGCTCATCCTGGTGCTCTACTAACCTTCCCTTTCTCTCTTTTTCTCTCTTCTTCTTGTTTCCCTCATCCTGTCACTGCTGCAGAGCGCCTGTACAGCCAGCTTGAGAAAAACCGCCTGCTCTCTAATGAGCTGAAGTTAACGCTGCATGATCTGTGTGACTGAGAAGGGGCTCACTAATCCCATAAATGAGCTTATTGCGACCACCAGTGCTGTGGACCACAGTGAAATCTGATCATTAAGACTGGCAGACTTGCGAATTTTATGCAATTGCTGCTTTTTAATGGGGCACTTGAATTCATCCTGTAATTTATTTAAGCATTTTTTAACATATGAAGGTAACCTCCATTCTTGGTGAAGTAACCCCCAGACTTGGCTGTTTTTGAGCGGTCTTGTTTGCTTGTCCAGGGGGTCCTGCCTGGCTCCTCCATGGAACCAGAATGGCTGCACCCCTGAACTGAGGGGTGGGGTGAAGTTAGGCTTATGTCTGCTTGAAGCTGCTACAACTGAATTTATGATTAGGTAAATGACTCTAGGATTTCCTGATGCATGGAAAGATGGCTTCTGCCAATAAATGACTGACCTTGTAGTCTGTGAGACACCGCATACCTGTAGCGTGTTCCTATCTAGGGGAATCCTAACGAGAAGGTTTGGGGGCAGCAGTCATTTCCCAGGCCTGAGCCCATTGCAGCTGCAGAGCCCTGGAAGGGTTGGGAAGGCTCACAGATACCTTGGCAGCAAGTCCCTAAATGCACAGCCTGAAGCTGTGTCCTGGGTGCCTGCAGAGTGTGTTTAAACGCTGCGACTGCTCATGCCCGAGGAAGGCTGTCCTCTCTCTGTGCACAGTTTCTGGCTCTGGGGAGGTTGGGAGTGGCTTTGGGAATCTGCCTGTACCTAAAGGACATTTCTCAACAGCCTGTATATCCAGTGTCCCAGCGTGTGGACGTCTCCAGTGATATGGGTGGGCTCACCTTTGGAGTAAAGCCTACCTAGAGCACTAGCTGCTGATCTGCTCTCCTCCTGGCTTAAGGAACATGTGAGAATTGACTGCACAGCTGCCTGTAGTCTCAGGCAGGGTACAGCTCCCTTGCTCCTTGCTCTCTGCCTGTCACTGCCCCAGCCCCTGCCCCGCTGCCCTCCAGGCCAGCGGTCTGCTCCCTGCTGCTGGGCTTGGCATCCCTGCCCTGTGCTGAGGGAAGGGGGGCACAATCACCTTCCAGGGGTGATTTCCAAGTGTGTGTTGCTCTTGGGGTGCCTTGCTGGGCCATGTGGGTCAGCTGTGGAGGTGTGGAAGCCCTGGGGAGAGCTGGCTGCAGTCGGAGTACCTGCATGTGAGACACTGCCTAGAGCTCTGGCTAAAGGCACACCATGACTGTGCTGACTGGGAGCACCAGCAGTGTGAGAGGCAAGGGCTACACACAAGCCAGGTAACCTCAGAGCTTCCAGCTGCACCCAGCCAGTCACCCTGGCCCGAGGATCGCTGCGGCAAGGTGCGGGGAAGGGGCTGGCACAAGCTTCCTGTGGCAAAGGAGCTTTGGTTGCCTGACACTGTTTTGTAACTCTCAACTCTTGCTTCCTGCCAGATAAACTGAAATCCACCAAAGAGGAGCATCTCTGCACGCAAAGAATGCTGGACCAGACCCTGCTAGACCTGAACGAGATGTAACAGATCCCTGCCACCGCCTCCGCCACGCGATGCCCAGCGCCGGCCCGGCTGCTGCTGCCCTCTAACCCTGGCGACCAGAGTTTACTTTCTGTTGCCAACTTGACCAAACACAAATCTCCTTTGCCCCAGGGTTAAAGGCCACCAGGTTGGGCAGAGCTTCAAACAGCATCATTAAGGGAAATAAACAATGCAATAATGTTTGGGGAGCATGTTTGAGATGTACACATTTTGTAACTATCTTTTTTTGTAGCAACCATTGTAAACATTCCAAATATCGTGTGAGGCTGGTGAGCTACACTTCAAAGCTCTTGGCTTTAAAATTTGGTATTAACCTTCTGTTAATTGGCTCTAGGCCACCCTGCTTTGGCAGGGCAGGAAAAGGGTGTGATGGTGCTTGCTGTGAGTCAGAGTAGCCAGGCTAGGGAGGGAAGCCTGTTGGGAAAACTTCCTTCCAAGAGCTGTTTGCCAAAAGTGCAGTTCAGTTTCTCAGTTTAAGGTAACTGTGCTGGGGAGGAGCAACTTGTGTGAAAGGTACTTTTTTTTTCTTTTTTTTTTTTTTAAGCCAAGCTAGTCAGCTGAGCAATTGAACCTTCACAAGGATTGTGTCCCTTCCACCCCACCATTGGCCACTTTCTTTCCTGGTGGGCTTAGAGCAGCCATGGCCCCTCTAACCCATTGCTACCCTGAGGCTGACTTTGCCTTCACTAAGTGCTGATGAACCAAGCTTCACCACTCATTGCTGAGTTACACTTAACAGTTTAAGTACAACAGCCTTGTGTTCTTCGAGAAGTGTTTTTGCCTACCTGGAGGGAGGGAGCTGAGCCTTCCCTCCTGGCCAGGATTGCTCTTACTGTCTTAATTGGGTACAAGCCATCTTGCTGTGCATCGCTGGTGTGTCGTGGTTGTGAGGCACGAGCGCGGCATCGCCACGCTCGTGGTGTGTAGCTTGTGGTTTGAGCATGCTGCTTGGTTGTAGCAGTTTTAGGGGCCAATCTGGAGACAAAAACCCTATCCAGTGTTTTGATACTAAATTGAAAAATTGTGTTACTGTCTTTTGAAATAAAAACCAATCCCTCCACACCACTGCTGGCTGCAGAGCTTTACTGTGCGTGAGCCGCTCCATCTAGGCTGGTGGGGGATGAGGGTCTGTGCCCATCTCCGGGGGATGAGACCAGGCAGAGGGTAAAGATGGGCTTGCCAGTGTCTTCCTAGGGCTATGAGTCCCTCAGTCAGTGTGGAGATGACAGTGGGTTGCACAGGAGTGTTGATCTGCTGGAGGGCAGGAAGGCTCTGCAGAGGGATGTGTACAGGCTTGCTCAATGAGCCAAGGCCAGTGGTGTGAAGTTCAGCAAGGCTGAGGGCCAGGTGCTGTCCTTGGGTCACCACAACCCCCTGCAGGGCTCCAAGGCTTGGGGAAAAGTGGCTGGAAAGCTGGAAAAAGATCCGGGCATGCAGGTGACAACAGGTGAACACGAGCTGGTGTGTGGCCACAGGCCCAGGGCAGTGACCATCCCCTGTGCTGGGTACTGCTGAGGCACCTCCAGTCCTGGGGGCAGTTTTGGGCTCCTCATGACAAGACATTGATGGGCTGGAGCGATTCCAGGGAAGGGAATGGGGGTGGAGAAGGGTCTGGAACAGCAGGAGCAGCTGAGGGAGCAGGCGGGGGCTCAGCCTGGAGAAACGGAGGCTCAGGGGGACTTTCTTGCTCTCTGCAACCTTCCTGACTGGAGGGTGGAGCTGAGAGGGGTCAGACTGCTCCCAGGCAATAAGCAACAAGATGAGAAGAAACGTTCACAAGTTACATCAGAGGTTTAGATTGGATATTAGAGAAAATTTCTTCACAGAAAGGGTTGTCCAGCCCTGGCACAGGCTGCGCCTTGGCCTTGAACAACCTGGCCTTGAACACTTCTAGGGTTGGAGCGGCCACAGCTGCTCTGGTTAATCGGTGCCAGAGCCTCCCCACCCTCACAGGGAAGAATTCCTTCCCCATATCCCATCTAACCCTGCCGTCTGGCAGTGGGGAGCCATTTCCTCTTGTCCTGTCGCTCCAGGCCTTGTCCAAAGTCGCCCACCCAGCTCTCTTGGAGCCCTTTTAGGCACTGGAAGGCTGCGTTTTCCTGAGCTAGGGAAGGTTTGGAGAGCACAAGGGATCATCCTGAAAAAAACCCGAACCCTGAGCTCAGGATTTTCCCCTGGGGGAAGGGGTGTAGCTGTGTCTGGTTTAGCAGCTCAGCAGTCCCAGGGGCTGCTGCAACCTGACAGGGAGCAGGGCCCGAGGGGCTGCTGTCCTGCCTGTCCTGCCTGTCCAGCCTGTGCTGGGCGGTGGGATGCAGGGCTGTGCAGGAGCAGGGGGGTGTTTTCTGAACTCTTCCTGTTGGCTGGTGTCCACATCAACACCTGGAGAAGAGGGACTGTCAGCTGAAGCCTGTGCATGTCAGATACATGTCTGAGTGGAAGGGAAAATAACTAACCCTCCCTCCCTCCCTCACTTGTAGTGTTGAGAAGGGTTTGTTCCCCGGACCGTCTGGTGGCTGCTCTGCTGCGATGGCTGAAGAACACGGAAGGCAGAAAAGTACAAATTCATTGAGCAGGGAATTGTATGGAGAAATGAAAATTTTCAGAAAGAACAATTTAATGACTGTGAGAACCTACAGGTTGTGACAGTGCATTACCCAGGCTCTGTAGGGTAAGAAGCCACTGATTTGTTCTTTGTTATTTTCACTAGTGCTAGTTTTTCACCAGTTTTGAAGCCAGTCTGAGCCTGTAGATGCTGAATTAAGGATTATTTATTCTCCCGTTGACAGGCTGTTTACTCCATTGTGATGTCCTTGTTGATATGATAGCACTGAAATTGTTTCCCAAATTTGAGAACTTTCTGGACAATTCTCCCCTGGAGTTGCCTGTAAGAGTTCTGGACATCAAGAGATTTACCTGTGAGGTAAGCTCTCCCACTGTTAATTCCACAATTTTAACTCTTCCTGATGAGAAAGAAATGCTTCTTGTTGTCTTCATCTTTACTGGACAAGGAGACAAGCAAGAGTCCATGACATTTAGTCTCTGTGTGAGTTCTCCTTTCTGTAGGTGATTATCAGATTCCTTTAACTTGTCAAATGAGCTTTCTGCAGAATTAAAACTTGGCCTTGAACGTTATGTCACCTTTGTGGGTATCACCTTCCTACAGCAGCTCAGCAGCGAGGAGCAGTTGGACCTGATCTGCTGTACCTGATCCTTCCCAGGCATCACCCACCTGATTTGCAGTGAAAGAGACTGTGAAGGCAAACAGGACTTTTTGGAGCCTGACATTGAGTTTCTCTGAATGCTTTAACTTCACAGAGTAGTTCCCTGAGCGGTCTGGGGACACCCATATTCTCTTCTGATAAAGTGAAAATCATGAGAGAATTCCTGTACAAGAACAAGGATCTTCATGTGTGAGCCCAAACTGCTCTTAATTGCACTGAAGACACTGGATTTTTAGGTAGTGAGTAAATGAAAAACTGGATTATAAAACCCTCACTTTTCCTTTTTTTTTTTCCCAGGAATATACTTTCCCTTTGTAACTGCATCCCCCCTGCTGGCAGTGGGCAGCTCAGTCTTAAGGCTACATCTTTTCAAGTGCAATGATTTGAAAACTGACGCTGGCGTTTCTCCACTTGATGGGCTTCTCTCTAAATCAGACTAATTAACTCCACTGCAGACTAACAACAAGAAAATGGGCCCTGGAGCTTGGAAAGCACGTGTCAGAATTGCCTTCATGCCACTTCTCTGCTGCTTGTTTTTGTTATGGAGTGTTTGCGTTCAGGGTACTTGGATACTTGGGGAGGATGAAGAACGAGAACACTTCTGCTTCAGTCCTTGATTCCTGCCCAGAGGAGTTTCACAGTGACCCTGTGCCTGTCCTCTGTTCCCCACTAAAATCTGGTTTATGGCAGTGGGAAGACGTTTCTCTTACAGAAATCAGCATCACTGGCACTCTTGTTGCTCTGGGACAAAGCCTAATGCCAAACTCCAGCTTTCCAGGCCAATTTAGGAGTGCTCCTGTTATTAATCCTGAGATTAATAACTTCCAATAATAGAGTTGCATTTCTTAATGAAAACCATGTTACCAAGTTGCTGTTGATGGTTCTTGGGAGTCAACTTTGTGTTTTATTTCAGGTTTCACCATCTGCCCAGGAGACAGTAGGATGTTGGAAGTGGAGCAAGAGTATGTGATGGCTGTGGAAGTTTATGACACCAAGGTGTATTTATCTGATGTGAATGTGTGTTTACTTAACAACGAGCAGTTGCCAAAGGGAGTGCCATGGGGAATTGTGCTACAGATTTTAGCACTAATAAGGAAATGAGAGAGTGAGAAGGGAATTAACCCTTGTTGTGTTCTCTCAGTCTCTCCTTCACACACAATTCTATTCCTATATAATCCCCAAAAATCTCCTGTGTGACAAACCACTACAGAAATGCAAAATTCTGTGTTTCTGGAAAGTGCATTGGGTTTTTCTTGGAAGGGAACACACTTTTCACTGATTCTGTCAATTCACAGGACCTGAGAACAACTCACCATAATAAAACACAACTGGTTTCTGTTCTGCAGGTAAGAGGCAAAGGTGGTAGTAATTTTCTTCACATTTTTTTTCTCTAGTCCAATAGGTCAGGTACCAACACTCTTGTTCATACCTATGTGAAAGCAGCTGCCCTGTGCTTGAGGTTATGCCATATTTCATAGAAATCATGGACTCACAGACTGCTTTGGGTTGGGAGGGACCTTAAAGATCATCCCATTCCAATCCCCTGCCATGAACAGGGACACCTTCCACTAGCCCAGGTTGCTCCAAGCCCCGTCCAACCTGGCCTCGGACACTTCCAGGGATGGGGCAGCCACAGCTTTGTCTCATCTGCCCCCTGAGTGTTGTCTGAGCAGGACTGAGGGGATGGTGCCAGGCAGGAACAGGCTGCTGGGGCAGGAGGGAGAGGGTGGCCTGGTTGTGGGGAGCCCCTTTGGCCACGGTGCCCAGGTTGAGTGTTGAGTTTCAGGAGAGGATTTGGGCTGTCTCTGCAGCAGAGCCATGGAGAGGGGACTGGGGGTACCTGCAGCAGGGGATGCAAGCAGAGACTTTGGCTTGTGCTCTCTGAGGGTTCTGGGGTGTGAGAAAGTTGTCACTTAGGGGAACTGGGGACCTTAGCTCTTGGGGAGCTGTGAAAACACTGTGCAGCCCCTGGGAAGCACTGTAGTTCTGTAAAACAGACTTGGGATGGGAATGCACTCCAGCTACACTGTAGTTCATACTTTATGTGTCCCAGGCAGTGGAGCCAGAGGCCATTTGGTCCTGCAAGGTGTTTGACCAGATCTTAAAACATCACCATGGTTGCCCAAGGGGTGGGTGCTCCAGAGGAGGGGACGTCCTGCTGCAACCCCATGGAAGGGAGAACCAGGTACAGCTCCTGTATTGTAACGGACTGAAAAACAACCTCCTCTAAATATTGACATTCAAATAACAGTCACCACGATACTGTTTGCTCCTGCCACAGGCTTCAGAAAAATTGCTGCTTGTCTTCCCTCCCCCACAACGCTGAATCCCAGCACCCCAGACTGTCGTGACTGCCGGGGATTGGTGACATCTCGAGTGGCACGTGTTGGAGCATCAGAACAGAGTGGGAGCAGCACAGCTTGGCTCCGGGAGCCAAAAATAGGTACTATCATTGCTGAGCTGAAGCCTCCCTCTCCTTCCCTGCCCATCCCTGCCTCTCTGGCACATGCAGCTCATAATCGTGGTGTTCCCGTTGGACCAAAGGAAAACCACATTCCTAAAGCAAGCAGGGCGTTAAGTAGTGGCCGTGCTTTGGAGGCAGAGAATGTTATGACATGGGTCCTAAATTAGTGAGCATCAATGATGATGATGGTTTGCAGATTTCCTGCAGGGAATGGGTGTAGAAAGGAGCACGGCTCATCTGCTGCATTGCCATGTGGAAAAGCATCAGAGAGACACCATAAAATAGGGAGTGGGAACTTCTTTCACTGGACAGCTGCTCCAATCCTTGTAAGTGAATGACTGAGTGATGATGGTAGCACATTGGGTTTTTCTCTGGATCCTTCCTCTTCTTTGTTCTGTAGCTCTGTGAATCTCAGTCATGCTTTCTCCTGGGTTTATCAGCCTGCTCACTGGAGTATTTGTCTTCTTCTGCCGACCCCCAAAAGCACCATTCCATTAAAAAACCCTGACTGTTTGGGAAGGGTGAAGTTTGATTCACAAAGGTAAGGCTCTTTGAAGGTGTCTGCTCCTTTGGTAGTGAGTGATTCAAAGAGTTCCCTTTCAGCATTCCTGTCTCGCTGCTCCCAAGGCCACACAAAGGAGGAGGGGTTTGCAGGGCCGCATAAATCAGGGTTTGTTACAGGGATGTCAAACACAACTGCACCACGGGGTGTTAATGGTGAGCAGGTGAGGAGTCAGAGCAAGTCAGAACCAAGGAACGAAAGCCACAAAGCTCCTGTGTCTGGCTCTTGATGCTTCCCAAAAGTGCAGTGTCTGCACACTCCCGCTCTGTCCTGGGAAAGCTCGGGGTGTTACACTGATCGTATCACAAAGTGCTCCAGTAATTGGATGAGTAGGTTTGGTGGGAACGTCTTTGGTTCTCAATTTCTCCCATCAGGAAAGATCTAAATGAAGTTGTGTGAGCACATGTCCAGCCCAGGTCTCTTCCCAACACCCAGCTCACACCGCTGGATTCGTGCTTGGCTGAGCCAGCGGTGACCAGGCTGTTGGACACAGGTTGGATTAAACTTCCACTGGAGTAGAGGAAGAAAATTCCCAATGTTTGTGCAGGCAAATAGGAGTTTCCTCCTTTTCCAGCAGCAATTAAATCCCAGTGCTGACTGCACTGAATTCCTGAGGGCTGGAATAAGAAGTGACTGGAGGTTTTGGTGTGCAGCCTTTGGACAAGGGGCAGTGCTCGTGCTCTCCCCCTTCTTCAAGTCTCATGAGCATCTGAGGTTTCCAGAGGTTCCCACTTGCTCTTTCCAAGCCATGCTCATTGTTCAGACTCCAGGCTGTGGGATGGACCATGAGTCCTGAAGGCAGTTTGTGGGCACGGAGTGTGGGGGCATGCCTGGGGGGACAGTTTTCTCTCCCAAAGTGATCTTACAATCTTTGCAGCTTCCCAAATACCTGCCAGTCCAGGAGAGAAGCTGAGCTCAAACCAAAAATGAAGCTGTTAGAGCTTTAAAATGGTCCATGAGACTCCCTTTTTACAGGAGGAATTCAGGGCAGTGGAAGGTTTCAGGGACTGGATGTAGCTCGTGAACCAGGATCTTGGATGACCACGGGTGCCTTGGACAGGCTGCACACACGTGCCTGGGCATGTCCCTCGAGCACATACCACTGTGGTTTCTGGACTAGTTTTTGTTATTTCTCAATATTCCCACTAATATTTAATGTATTTCTCTTGGTTGCTGGTAATTTCAGCAGTGAAAGTGCTGACTCTGATGTCCTTCTGGGACGTGACATTGGCTTGGGACAACCGAACAATTTTGGTGTGGGCCTGCAAAAAATATTCTGCCCACTGGTTTCCCATCCCAGGAACATTCCTGGCTTTTCTGGTAATATCCTTAAGCACACAACTGATAGATTTTTGTGTAGATGAATGACCTGGCAACTCCAAATATTATTTACTTTCCAGGATTTCTGGGTCACTAGAAGGATGGGTCAGGGAGGACTGAGGTGCAGCTGGATAATGCCAGATCCCAGCCAGTGGTGTTCATGTCTCCCTTCCAAATCAGGCCAAGCACAGCCCTGCTCCTCCTCCTCAGCAAAGGGGCTGTGTTAGGGAGTGGGAGCTGGGAGAAGGGGGAATGTTGGCCGGATCTCATGCTTGTTCTCTGGAAGGTTTTAATGATCTTTAGCTTCCATAAAGGAAGGCACCTCCTGGAGCCAAGAGAGCTCCTTGCTCAAGGAGCTGAACAGGGCCAAGCTCAGCTGCAACCCTGGAGCCCGAGAGTCACCTTTCTCAAGCACGTTACATCTCTCTGAATCCCAGGGTTAGCTGGGATATTGGGGAGAATCCTTCCCTGTGAGGGTGGAGAGGCCCTGGCCCAGGTTGCCCAGAGAAGCTGTGGCTGCCCCATCCCTGGAAGTGTCCAAGGCTGGGTTGGATGGGGCTTGGAGCAACCTGGGATAGGGGAAGTTATCCAGGGGATGGAACAGAGTGAGCTTTAGGGCCCCTTCCAACCCAAACCAGTGTGGGATTGTGTGATTTTCTGAATCCTTTCAGTGCCCTCAGGCTGCCTCTGTTTTCTGATGTCCTCTTTAACCTTTTAGTTACAAAATAGAAGCTTTTTTGTGCCGTACCTTCCACCCTGGGTCCTGAAGAGGGATCACTTGTTAAGTAGTGATACTGTGAAACACCACAGAAGTGTTGCTGTTCTCCACTGGAAGAAACAGGGACGCTTAGGGCTGGATCCAAGCAGACATCTGAAGTAAAATGTACACAAAATTTCGTCCCCTTAGTCCAAAGCCACGATCCTGAAAACCCTGCTCTCGGCTTTCCCTGCTGCAGGAGCCGCCTCTGCAAGGCACACTCTCAATTCTGAGCATTTAACTTCTTCCTCTGCCTTCCCAAAGGCACTCGAGGGCATGTCCTCTCAGACAGACCTTTCCTGCTGGCAAGATTGGCGCTCCTCCCTAAAATAGCTGGATCAAAATGACCTTGGTCTGGTGGAGGAGGGCAGTACCTTCTTCCACTGCCCACGTGTGCTGGTGGATGCCCTGTGAGTGCAGTGCAGTCCTCAAAGCAGAGTCATGTCTTTCTACCTTTTCTAGAAGAGGCCAAATGACCCCATGTACGTTACCCAGGAAGCATCTCCCATGTTTAAGACCAGCCTTGAAACTCCCCCTAAAGCTCCTGTGAGGGTCCTTGCCCTGCACCTCTTGAGAACAAAGAGGATTTGCACAACTCTTCAGCATCTCCTGCCCAGGGATTTGTGTGTTAACTCTGAGTAGCATCGTTACCTCGCTGGAGTTTGGGGCACCAGAGGGTTCCAACCTGCACTGCAAACAGGGCGGCCCCACTGGCATGGACAGAGTCAATCTGGAGTGTAAACAGTCTGGTTTATTAGGGAATGCACTTCCTAGCAGTCACAGGAGTAAGGACAGAGAGGTGTCACTTCAGGCTCCTCTGGAAGGGGACAGGGGAGAGCAAAACTACAGCCAGCTAAGACTGTAAGCAAAGACTAAACTACCTCTAATTGCAACCAGGGGAAACACTTGAGCAGGCAGCCTACAAGTGCTTTACAAAAAGTCTAAAGCAAAAGCTTTTTGTACAAGGTTAATCTTTCTGCCTCACTGGGGTCAGCAGTGGGAGTGCAGGGAGAGAATTCAGCACAGTCAGCACCGGTCTGTAAAGATCTATGTCCAGCTTTGCATTTCATCCTGTTTATCTGGGGCTATTAATTAGCTCCTTTCAGTTTTCCTGGGAAGATCTGTGTGTTAGGGCTGCTGAACACTCCTAAAGATCCGTCATTGATTGCTTGGGCAGCTAAATCGGGTCGACAGTTCACTCCTCAGAGGTATCTTAACTTTGCATCCTTTTCTGCTGGGGCAGGAATTCCAGGGGTGACTTCAGTCTTCTTGTAATGTGCTTGTACTCCTTGCTTTCCTAATTTCATGCCTAGGTATGGCATTTCCATTACAAAGGAGTTGTGTTGGTTGAGCTCTGCAGGTCTCGGTCTTTCAATCGCTGATCAGAGCTTCTGGTCATGTGCTTCTGCTCTTTTCCCTCAGAACAAAACATCAGCTACACAGATCCTGGGCTATCAAAGGCCCTGGAGCAGTTCAAGTGCCAAACACAGCCCCAACGGCAGCCTGAGGAATGATGGTTCCCAGGGGGGCCGTGGAATACGCACAAACGTATGGTCTGTTTTCCAGCATGCCTGTCAGAGCCCTGCTGGTGCCTCCAGCAGAGAGAAATATTTGGCATAGGCCATTTCCCCCCAAACTTTGCTGCTTGCAGGAAATAGAAAGTGTTCTTTTCCAACATGTTTATTTGTGTTTGACTGTAATCACAAAGGGTTGTGCTTTTCCCCTTTCTCTGGTGACCCATGAGTGTCCACTGCTGTCAGTTCTGCATTTCCTCTTATCTTTCACAGAGCTGGGAGCCTTTTCACCCCTTCCTCTGGTGTCAGCTGTACTCCATGTAAAAATTCCATATAGGAGATGAGCTTTAAAGTGGGTGTGCTCCATTCAGGTTTGCTCAGCACCATGGGCAGCCTTCCCTATTTTTTATTTTTAAATCCACATCCTCTTGCTCAGGTGCCTGGGGAAGGTGTTCTGATGAGAGCAAGGCTTTCCAACACAACTGTATGTGCTGCTAACTGCCCAGAGCAGCTCTTTTGCTGCCTGTGTGTCCCCACACATCTAACAGGGCATCCCCTTGGTCAGAGGGAAGGTGCCCCCTGTAGGAGCTGACTCAATTCCAAAAGTCTGCAGGTAGCTTTAGGGGGAGTGTTAATTAAGTTCCTAGCAGTGCATAAGTTGGTGCTCAACTTTAATTAATTACCATCCATTTATCTTTCAGACTGTGGTTTGTACCCTCCTGCTGCAGTGTCACCCCACCCACCTCGGCCCACGAAATCCAGACAGGGAATGTCCATACTGGAGCTGTACTGGTATTCCCATGTTCTTGATCACAGAATCATGGAATCCCAGGACCCTTTGGGCTGGAAAGGACCTTAAACCTCATCCAGTTCCACCCCTGCCATGGGCAGGGACACCTTCCACTAGCCCAGGTTGCTCCAAGCCCCGTCCAACCTGGCCTTGGACACTTCCAGGGATGGGGCAGCCACAGCTTCTCTGGGCAACCTCTGCCAGGGCCTCCCCACCCTCACAGGGAAGGATTTCTTTCCAGTATCCCATCTAACCCTGCCCTCCTTCAATTTGGTATCAAATTTAGGTGAAGTGCAAGATTTCTTGGTTTTGTCACATCTAACAGGGTTGGCATCGCTCACTTGCCTTGATGGAAAATTAGTAAAACCTTTCATGTGTCAGAACTGCCTGTAGCCAGGAACAGGAACAACTTCTTCATCTTTCTGGTGTGGAAATTGCTCACAGTAAGGGCTCTGTCCTGCTCCATGCCCAGGTTCCCACTGCTCCCTGTGCACAGTGGGTGCTTCTTCAGGAGGGCTCTGGAGGCTCCACACCCCATGGGCTGCTGCATTTGCCAGAAATTGGATGCAATTTAAAAATAAAAAGTGAATAAGGGAACAGTAGTGGTTTTGAGGTATGTCTTTCAGTGGTAGTTTTTCACAGCTTTCTTTCTGAGCTAAGTATAGTCCATGAGTGAAAACACACATTGACAGCAGTAGTAGCAGTAAACATGAAAGAAACGTCAGTGATACTATTCCTTGCCTTCCCCTATGCTGCCTTGTCCAAAGGCAGTGCTTCCCACAAAGCCCTGGCAGCCCGAGAAGTGGTGGACACTGCAATGACACCCCAGAGGAGCAGCTGAGTGCTGCTGGTTGCTGGTGAGTGGGTGGGAGGTCAGCAGGGAGACACCTCTGAAAGGACAAACCCAACAGATCCTGGGGCAGGCATCAGCCTGAGAGAGGGGTTAGAGGCAGATTGCAGCCATTTGGGACTGGGAAAACAGGAGATTTTTCTCCAGCTTTTCTCCCTCTGTCAAATCTATCTTATTTGTTACCTGCCTCCGAGGACTCGCGGCCGAAAAATGCCATTGCTGTGCTTCATGGAATTTAAATGTTCTGATGACACAGACATAAACCTCAGTGTCTGCTCAGCCCCCACTGCAGGTGTTCGAACACGGAAGGAGGGTCTTTATGAGAAATTGATTTCTGTTAAACACCTACACTTCTGTGCTTTCAGAAATGAAGGGCACTTCTGATAACTTCAGATAGCCTGAACCTCTTTTTCTACCAATGCCCCACTTTTAGTGATGTAAATTTGTTCTGAGCACCTAAATTCCCTCCAGTTTTTGGTAGTGATCCTTTTTAGCTGGATTCCTTTGGGGATGTGAAGGCACTTTCCTTGTGCAAGAAATGTCCACTGCCTGTATAGCATGAGAGCATTTTCCTCTGGGATTTCCCTGCCAGCACGTACCTTGTGCTATGGGAGGAGGAAATGCCATTTCAGCCCTTGGTCCTTCTAAGAGCATCCCTCAAAAACGTGTGTTAGTAGAGGAGGGGGCAGCCTGAGCAACATTCACAGTGTGGAGGTCACTGGGAGGCAGATCAGCACTTTCACCTCTTTTTGGGGCAGTGATGTTCCAACCCCAGCAATCCCTGTCTGTGTGAGCCCACAGCCTTTCCTTCCCTGCCCTTCCCTCGGCTCCGTTCGGGATCTCTGAGTGCCTTTGTGTCTCACTTGGACACAGAGTCACATTCTGAGCTCTTTGAAGCACATTTCATATTTCTTAGAATCAATAAACTTCACAGGCAGTCGCAGAAATCCCAGGCAGTCAATAAGTCCCGTCAGGCTCCCTCAGGAGTGAAAGCAGAGTGTTGTAAGGACATTTCTTAGGGAGCTGCTGTTCAGGCATATTTGTTGTTTCAATTAGTCTGATTTAGGGGCTCAGTCAGGGGCTGCAGCCTGTAGCACTCACACTGTAATTTGATTTCTAAAGCTGCCTTTCAGGTACTAAGGGAGTAAAACTATGTGGTAAAACCCCAGTGTGACAGCAGCCCTGGAGATCCTGGCGTGCCTGTCAGGCAGATCCAGGGAGATCCCAGCGTTCACCATCACCCGCATTTCACACCCCACATCCCATCGGAGCCCTCCTGGCTTTGATCACCGGTCCCCTGGGAGGAGCATGGAAAGGTGGGAGAATTATGGTGTTTTTCCAGAACTGTTTCCCTGAAGGGATGTTTAAACAAACAACAAAAAAACCCCAGAAAGTCAAATGAATGTATGTGAGAAGTGCCAGATTGGCAGCTTGAGCCAGTCAAACGTCACCTGTGTGAAGGCTGCCCGTGTTTTATGTGCTGGAGCTGTCAGTGCAGCACCGTTCCTCGGCACAACACGTGTTCCTTGCTTTTCAAACTGTCCCTGTGTCCCCACATGGCTCAGTCCTGCAGCTGAGAAAGAGTCAGACTGCACTGATGGGGGTAAGGAGTTGGACTGCTGAGCACTAGGAAGGAATCTTGGCTGATTTGCCCTGGTTTTGGAGATGCTTAAAAGTTGCAAGAGGTTAGAAATGATTTAAAAACAAAATGTATGCCGAACGAGTCGAGGCGTAGCTCTGCTTTCCAACTAGAAACTGGGAACAAAGCTCATGTCTCTCCTTAGGAAATCAGGGCTGTATCCCTGTTGTTGCTCCGTGGGAAGAAGCCTCCATGCTCTCTCTGACAGCCACATCACCACAATCTTGTCTGGACTTTCTCAGCACTCCCAGGTGCTGCAGCACAACCTTTCCTGGCAGGAAGGGGCTTTGGGAGGCACAGACCCTGTGGTGACAGACAAGTCCCCCAGGGCTCCAGGGTCCTTCATGGGCACCTTATGAGCTGGGGAGTGGAAGCCTCATCTAAACAAGGTCTTGCTCTGAAAAGTTTAATTTGACAACTGTTCAAGCTTGTCCCTTTCTCAGATGACATGGTAAAAATGAAGGATGATATTTCTTCCATGAAAAATCCACTATATTTATGGGAAATTCCTTCACAGCATTTGAAGGGGTGATGAGGTTTGGAGGAGAATTCCAGTTAGAGGAAGCAGAGCCAAAAGTCTGACTTTAAAGGGCTGTCTGAGAGTGCACGAACAAGATAATTCCAGGAACTCTGTCCCTGTCCCAAGCTATTGTCCAATGTCTTTCTTGCTTCTGCAGCTCCTCCTCCCTGTCTTCACTACATCATAGGAATGACTGGTTTTTCAATTTTGTAATTTTGTTCAGTTAGTGGACTAAGGTAATTTTGTTCACATTTGCTGTTCTGTCACAAGGTCCTAATACTCCTCTGTGCCTCCAGTTCCTGCCATTCAAAACAGAGGGACACTTCAGCCATTCTTTTCAAACAGGGGCTCCTGGAATCATTCTATCTGTATATTCAGGTTTAAACACCCACAGTCATGCTCTGAGATACAGGCCAAGAGCAAAGGACACTCGTGAGAGTTGTAGGTGTTGACACAACAGTCAAATCTATTTGGTCTCAAGCTTTATGCTTGGACCTGCTCATCCAACTCTGGCTGATCCATTTGTGTCTCACACAGGTAACGTGGCTCTCTCTTTCCATTTCCAGGAGTCCCCAGATGCAGCTGACCAGCCCCCTGACCAGTTGGCAGGTACCAGAGCTGGAGAGGGATGACAGTGTTCCATAGCCCCTGGGAAGTGTGCCTTGGGCTCCTGTCAGTGAGGGGGCAGGCTGTTTGGGCTGTTCATGTGTGTGTGCGGGAACGGGGAGCGACTGCCACGTGCCAAGAACGAGGGGAGTGAAGGATTCCCACCGTATGATCCAACACTGAACTTTTGATCCATCAGCTCGTCTGATCCATCTGATCCATCAGCTGGGCCTTTCAAGTAACACAGAAAAGGGCTGTGCTGCTGTTGGTCCTGAGGTTTGTTTTTGTAAGGTGTGCTGGGCTCTGCATTTTCCAGGCATCCTCTGCTGCTGGTCTAAGGTTGTTTCTTTGGTTTCCCAAACCCAGAGGCAAATGACTGTTTATTTGTGCTAAGCATCAGTTATCTTTCTCTTTTTCCTTATCCTTTCTCCTCTCCATGGTTTTCCTCTCCACTTTGAATTCTCTCAGATTGCTGCAGTCTCACTTGCCTGAGACTTCCCTCCTGGCGCAGACATCGGGAGAAAATGTGATGGTGTTCACAGAGCACTGAGACTTAGGAGGTGTGAAATGTGGACCTGCTGCTCTACCTCTGGTGACTCACAACACCGTTCCATGGTTCTGCTTTCCTTCTAACTTCATCAGGTTAACCTGGCCTAAAACCTCTCTGGGGAAAGGCCTTGCTTTCCCTGTGCGATCCTACGGTGTCTAATACAACAGGACCCAGCCTCAGGTAAGACCTTTAGGCACTCCCATTATATGAATGAGAACAAGATTGTTGGTGTCGGTAATTAACATTCTTGTGGGATTGTTGGAAATGCTTTGGGATAAACACCACCTGGAATCCTCGCCTGGCTTGTGTGGTTTCTAAGCTGCAGAGGAGGCTGATCCTGTTCGCAGGAGAGGCCATGAACCATCTGTCTCCTCTTGCTGGATGTGCAAAGTCTTTCAGTCCAAGGATGAGTTGCAGTAGCTCAGGGAGACATTGGGACACTGGAAAAGTGAGGGCACGGCCTGTGCGGAAGAAGAATGGAGACTCAGCAGTCAGTGTGTCCCCAGTAACGATCTCACCTGAGAACAACACTAATGATAACCACCAAACCAGAAAATTACCACCCACAGTGTCACTGAAAACACCCTGAACGCCTGTGGCACAGTGTTATCCCAGGACAGGCTTCCACAGAGGAATCTCACCCTGTTTATGTCAAGGGCAAAAATCCTGTTGACTGCAATGACATCAGGATTTCCCCTTGAGGGTTACCTGGGTTTCTCTCCTTCTGGAAAGAAGAGACATATCCCACACTGTTATGCACATCCTAATAACAAATAGATAATTCTTTTCCTTTAAATTGTGGATTGGATTCCACTAAACCCTGCATTTTGGAGTCTAGGCTCCCTCTATCTAGCTCTGCAATCCCTAAATAAACAAACACTGGATTAGACCTCAGCAGCTCCCTCCCTCAGCAACTGAAGGCTTTAAAAGCGTTTCACACCAACTGCCCTGCTGGTGTTTCAGACTCCGTTACCCACGGATTCAGGGAGCTCCATCTTCCTCTCAGACTTCCCAGGGAGCTCACCTCAGTGATGGGAAGGTCTGCCTCCACTTGTGACCCTCCCTGACTGCAGCAAGGAGCTGGAATTGCTGTTGACATCAGGAATGACAGAACTACGTGCTGGGGTTGGAGGGTTTCTGGCACGTGGCCTGCTAACCCAGAATTTGCTCGGCAAAGTCCGGAGGGTGACTTTTAACCTCAGAGCAGTTTGCAAAACCACATCTGTGACCAATAAATGTGAAAAATAAATGAAAAAAAATAAATCTAGCCCCTACTGCATGATGAAAGCCAGCACACCTCGCTGGGCACTGGTGCTGGAGTCAGTGTGGAGATCTGTACAGGATTAATTGGACAGGTCATCGTTGCCAGGAGTTGTCCGTGGATGGAGCTGATGCCTCGCACACGGGAGGCAGCACAGCAGGTTAAACTGAAGGGATCTCGTAGCTCTAAGTCTTAAACTTAATGAGCCACATCTTTATTTGTGATGCAGCCCCTTCTTTGCCCCAAATTGCCTTAACCAGCTGCTAGAGGATGCCCAGTAATGGAAAATTGTCTGGATAACAATAAATTGGTGTAACGACTCAGTGTCACCTCACATCCTGCTAAGCAATAGAGAAATCATGGTGAGAAAAACAGGCACAGCCAGAGTGGCACTGAACAGCGGAATCCTAATTCCATCACCCTTCTTGTGGGCCACAGATAACCCAGTGCAATTTACAGCCGCTCTGAAGCAGCTCCAAGTCTCAGCAGGAGCCGGGAAGGCTCAGTGTAGCCTCGGGACTGAGGAGTCACAGAAGATCAGGGGAGTTGTTGTTCCATAACCTTGCCCCTGCATCAAAACCGGTGGGCTGGTCTGGAACGGGAAGCACTCCAAGCAAAACACAGTGTTTTAATCACTGAAATGAGGGTCCTCCTCTGGGTCCCTCTGTGGAGAACTGTCTGTCTCTGATGATCATGCACAGGCTGCCAAAGAAGGTAAATTCTGGATTTAAATCTGTGCATCGCCAGGGTGTGAATGACACCGGCAAATCTGGGCTGTAAGGCTAAGATATCTCCAAGAAGAGAGAAACACTTTTTCCACTTAAATGACTGAGGTAGAAGAAGTAAATATATTGTCTCCTACTATTGAAGGGCGAGGAAATCATTTATACACATCTATTACACCTTTGCAGCCTAACAGTGGTGGTTTTTTCAATTCGAGAGTCTAAAAGTTTAGAATTACCAACATGAAGGTGGCCTCTGCGACTGTAATTTGTCCCTTTTGTGCATTTGCATTATGATCCAGTATTTAATTGTGATTAGATCACACGCTGTTCTTTCAGCAGGTTCCCGGCCTCGCTCGTTGTACAGAATAGACTGTGCTCACCAAGCAATAACTTTATTTTCTCCTCGCTCTTCACTGCGTGGCCTGTGCTTTATTTACAGCACGCTATTCAAATACTGTTCTGAAGACAGATTTATTCATTTCCTCCTGAGCGTTTTCATGGGACTCATCACTATGGTATCCAAGTGCTTCGCAAACTCTAATTCATTTTCCCAACATTGGAGTGAGAACTGGTGTTGCCCTTATTTTACAGACGAGGAACTCGGGCGTACAGACAGAATAATAAAAAAAATCTTTTCATTTTAGAGATCTAATTAGAAATACTCAATGGCCTGATTTTGTCAGAAAATAGAACATGGTGAAGCATCCAATTCAGTCAGAAGTTGAATACATTCTCAGCTATTGCAGATTTATCTGCAAGTGCTCTTCACTTCTGCAGATCGCGCTTTAAAATGTCAGCCCAGGCACCCGGGCAGTGCTGACTGCACAGTTCGTGCAGTGCTGGGCAGGCTCTGTTTAAGGACTGTGCTTTGCATCCCAGAGGATTCCCAAGGCTGAGGGCCTTTCCTGGAGCAGTCACCCCTTCCCACCCGCAGTGCTGTGCTTGCTCACCCCACAGCTCCTCACAGGGTGCATAACATACCTACATGTGATTTTTACAGTAAATTAAGTGGAAGTTGTTGAGGCACTTGCTTGGGTTCCCTGACCTTGGTTCCATGTCTGAGCCAGGCTTATCCTTCTGCACTGGCTGCCTTTATCCCAGTGTTTGATGACTGGGGAGTGTGTTCCTTTGCAGCCTGACTACCGTTGTTTTAATAAATATGTATTTCTTTTCAATCTAGAGATACCCTTAGAAAGCCCAGCAATGTAATGCTGTGCTGACATGGATGCAGACCATCAGCAGTGTGGAAACATTCCCCGTATGAGCGATGTAGCTCCAGCATTCAGAGGGGACGAGGTATGTTCTCTGTGTGTCACATACGTGCTGCTGACAGTTTTCCAGTTGGTCTTCATTCCCATTCCTAAACTCTCACCTTTCTGCTCTGCCTCCCTCCCTCAGTCTCTGTCACTCCCACTCCTACATCACTGCCTCTAGTGAATTCCCTCTTCTCATTATCCCTGCTGCATCCACACCCAAACTAACTTAAGGTCCTCCTCCCTCATCCCACTGCAGCTTTCCCATCCAATCCCTGTGCCCAGCGAGTTCTCCCTCAGACACTGTCTGGACAGCTCTGGGTGCCCCTAAGCTGCACAGATTTCCTCGTCCCAGAAATTTTCTCCCATTTTCTCAGTTTTTAATTCTTCTCCCAACAGCCTCGCTTCCAGACTCTTCCTTATGAGCTTTGCTTTATCCCTCCCTCCAGGCAGACCTGTTTTTCCTTCCAGCTTGTTGTTCCCTTCCACTGCCCTGGAGAACCTGTCTCTCTCCAGACCCTCTGTGCCTGCCAACTTACCTGTCCCAAATCCAGTTCCCGTCCCCGCTGTGTGTTACTCAAGGAGCTTCCTGCCCCATGTTTCCCAAGAGGACTGGAAGGACAGGTTCCCTGCTTGCCCTTCCTGCCTGCAGCCTTGGCATGGTCCAGAGCAGCAGGGAACTGGAAGTGCAGGTCCAGCTCTGCCTCCCACAGCCCTGGGCTGTGATGAGGATGGAATTGCAGAGGAATGGAGGCACTGGGAAGCCTCCACAGAGCACCAGTGGGATTTTCAGGAGGGTTTCCATGATGCGGTTTGAGGGAACACCTCTGACAAGGTGACCGTTCTCATCTGCAAATTCGACAACCCCTGACAGAAAGAACAAAAGGGGAAATGTTTATAATTTAACCTGAGGTACGAATATCAGATGCTTAAATTTCAGCACAGCGGTTACTCTGGCCCTATTAAATGCGACCGAGGGTAGGATTTTATGATGGGAATTGCTAACCAGCCTAATAGGAGTTACACTGCCAGTCCTGCCTTTTAATCACTGCTTCCATTTTCAGGATAAATTACAGCTGCTTGCTGGTAATCCTTGTGGCATATCAGATAGCAGCGTAACTCGGCAAGGGTAAGCTGGAGAAACCCAAACATCCTTCTGAGGAGGTAATTATTCCATTGTGAAAATGCTTCGGGATATTTTTAGTGGCCAAACCCCCTGTTTCCTGACAGAAACATAAAATAATGAAGGAAGTTTCACAAGGAGAAACGCCTCAGACACCTGTACTAGCTGGTGCTCTGCAGCCACGTCAGCGTTTAATTCGCCGTGCGCATCCCTGTGTCCCTGTGCACAAACCCACACCTGGCTTTGGGGCACTGTGGGCTGTGCCAGCGCTGCCTTGCAGAAAACCCTCTCCACAAACAAATCTGCAAATCCCGCTGGATCAGGGATAATTTCACGGGAATATAGAGTTGCCTGCAACAAGAGGGACACCCTTGCTGCACGCACCGGGGTTATCAAGGGAAACTTTCCTTAGCAGGAGTCATACACCCCATGTAAAAGCCTGGATTTTTTGTGGACAAATGATGTAAAACTAGTTTTAAAACATTTTGCAGCACGTTTTTGTGGGGATGTACCCTCGTTTCGTGTCCCGCAGTGCCCCAGGGGTCTGGTTATCTCCCGGTTACCTCGAGCACTGGTCCTACATAATTTATGTCCTGAAAGAGACGATTCAATTAGTCAGTAACAAAATGAGCAAGGACAGCGTGTGCGTTGTAAAAATATAATTTAGTGGGCAACAAGCTGAGATGGAAAAATATAAGGGTACACTCCATATGATTAATGAAGGAGGAATGTATATTTATAGCTCTTATTGTGTCCTTTGTAAGCAGAAGGATCCGGCAGTAGGACTGGAACCGGCTGGTTACGATGCGGCATTCCAGTGACTGGGATTTGAATGGCAAATGCTGTATAAAACTAATTACCCCCAGGAGGATGAAAATACATTTCATTTGCCTTTTCGGAGCATGTTTGGCCTTTTCTTCACGTTTATTTACGGTCGAAAAGCATGTTTATTAGGAGGGGCGACATCCCAGACGGAGAAGCGGAGTTGCCCCCCAAGAAAACAAGTTTCCACAAGTTATTTTTGCACATTTAGCGCGATTTTGGATTTCTCGGTCGTAGTAGATTGCGCTTCCCAGCAGCACACGGCGTAGGGAATTCTCGCTTCCCACATCCTCCGGCTCGGCACACAACGAGGATACCCGGATTGGTGCCGAACCGTTTGCTTTCCCCTGTTTTCACGCGTGAAGCGCACGCAGGTCCCACGGCCACCCCTGGGCCGGTCCAGGAGAGGGGAAGACAGAGATTTATTGCATTAAAACCCGGGAACTTTCACACTCCCAGCGCCTGACGGGGAAAAGGTGTGTTTGTGTGTGTGTGGGGCCAGCGGTGCCCCTGAGGGGAGGGCGGCGGCCCCGCCCCCGCGAGCGCGCAGGCGCCGTGGCGCGCGCTGGGGAGGGGGGCGGGCGCGCGCACACCTGGCGCGGGG
>JAWMRA010000067.1:1676451-1707308 GCA_035584735.1 Pseudotriccus pelzelni
TGGAGGCAGCTCTGCAGGTGGGGTCTTACCTGAGCAAAGCAGAGGGGCAGAATCCTCTCCCCTCACGTGCTGCCCACACTGTGGGGATGAGCTTTCTGGGCTCCCAGTGCACGTGGCTGAATCCCGTTGAGCTTCTTGTCAACCCACACCTTCAAGTCCTTCTCTTCTGGGCTGTTCTCCATTCATTCTCCTCAGCCTGTGTTTCTGGGGGGTTTCCCCGATGCAGATGCAGTACTTGCCCTTGGCCTCGCTGAATCACCTGGGGTTGGCACAGACCCACCTCTCCGGCCTGTCCAGGTCCCTCTGGTGCTATTCCTTCCCTCCAGCCTGTGACCCCACCACACAGCTCAGTGTTGTTGGCAAACTGGCTGAGGGTGCACTTGATCTCGCTGTCCATGTCACCAACAAAGATGTTAAGAAGTGCTGGTCCCAGTCCTGGCTCCTGAGGGTGCCGCTCATCACTGCTCTCCACTTGGACATCAAGCCACTAGCTGCAGCTCTTTGAGTGTGACATCCAGCCACTTCCTTGTCCACCAAGTGGTCAATCCATCAAATCCATATCTCTCCAGTTTAGAGACAAGGATGTCTGTCATGAGGGACAGTGCCAAGTGCTCTGCACAAATCCAGGCAGATGATGTCAGTTGCTCTTCCCTCATCCCCCACTGCTGTAACTTCATTATAGAAGGCCACTGAATTTGTCAGGCGTAATTTCCCTTGGTGAAACCATGCTGGTTTCAGAGGGTAATTCCAGCAGGTATTGAAGATTGGAATTATTTTTTTCCCATGTGAAATCTCTAATCAGGCACTTACTAGGGCCTCTAGTGATGACAGGCAGATGCAGGGGAGGAGGTTCTCCGTGAGATGACAGTTTATCAACCCTGCAAAGCTCCCATAGGAGTTTGTCTGTAAGATGTGACCTGGGTGCATGTGAGAGGTGTCAGAGGCCTCTCTGTGACCCCTGAAAGTGCCTCAGCAATGTTCCAGGCTGAACTCCCTGGAGTTGCACAGCAGGTGGAGCTGCCATATCTCCATTACCACCCAACATATGACCAAGTGATGCTCTGGGCAAAAGCAGCTGGAAAGGGAGATCTGGTGCACTACAGGAAATTGTTTGTATTTCCAATAAAACCACATGAGCCTGTTCGGCCTTGTTTGTCATTCCTTCCAGCTTTCCTGGAACAAGGAAACATTCTGCAGCCTGTTGCCAAATCCATCTGGCCTGCAGCACTGGCAGGATTCAGGCTTTTCCTGGGCCAGAATTTGAAGGGGCAGTATTAGATCATGTCAGTGTTGACTGGCTCCCAGCATTGCTTCATGGACACATGAAAGAGGTGGGGAGTAAGGGAAGAATCAGATGGGTTTTGGTCTGTTTAACCCTTTTCCTCAGTGGGTTATCCAGATGTTGCAGCTTCAGGAACTGTGGCCACGATACCTTTACAGATGTAGAAAATGCGAGGTGGAATGTGTTCACTAACCCCTGGGATTTTTTTAGCTGTGAGCTCTTCTTGGCTGTGCTGTTTCCAAAATGCTGTTTTGTGGTGTAGTACTGTCAGGGATGAGTTCTGAATAAATCACCTCCTCCCTTGTGAATGCAACGGTTTATGGAATGCCCATTGCTGTGTTAATAGGCAGCAATGGCAGCCCTTGAAATAAGGGGCTGTAGCAAAACCTGTTGTTGATTCCCACCTAGACCTCAAGTCATGTGTGATTTCACTGGCAATGGCTTTGAGATCCTCAGCTCTGGAGAGTTATAGAATTGCAAACAGTATGTTCAGTATTTAAAATTCCCCAGGCCTGGATCATAGGATAGCCCTGCCATTTCCTTCTCTTGCCTGGCCCAGAGGTGGCAGCGTGCTAGACTCATGGCCACTGCTGGCTCTGTTCCCTGCAGGAACTGCCCTGCTCCTTGTGCAGGCACGTGCTGCCCTGCTCTGCCAGCAAGTCTCTCAGAGGCTGCTGCAGGGGTTAAAGCATTCACAAGGACATCTTGGTTCTCTTCTCCCAAGGAAGATGAAAATGCAGGAGTGATACATTCTGGTAACAGCACAGGGGACTGTGGTGGAAAAGGGACTGGTTTTGTGAGAGTGTGTGGAGGCACCAAGTAGTTCAACACAACTCTACCAGCTCAGCACTGTTCTGACACCAGTTGGGCTTGGCATCTCAGGGGGTTTAACACCTACCATCCTGCACTTCCCTTTGTTTTGCAGATGATGTGTCTGACTCTGAGGAAAGCATTTCAAGTAACAAATCCTGCAGGAATGAGCGATCCCTTCAGGAGAAGCTGGAGATCGTGACCAATGAGGGGCTGCTGCTCACTGTCAAGGTGTTCCTGGACTGGCTGAGGACAAACACAGACCTCATCATCATGTGTGCTCAGGTGGGGGTGGTGTCAGGGCTCCCTCCAAGGCTGTGTCTGGTCAGCTCCCCTGGGCTGGGATGTGGAGGGCAGGTTGCAGCCACAGCCCCAGTCCCTGACAGAGGGTGATGTTACATCCCCCACCAGCTGAATTAAGCTCACCTGGACTTAAGAAGGGTCATGAGGTTTGCTCTTCATAAAGCATTCTGAGGGCTGTGAGGTGCTGGAAGGCTCAAGTGGCCTGGTTGTTGTGTACATCTGTTCTGACATTTTCTGTGGCCTTTTGTGTTCTTTTCCTGCAGAGCTCCCAGAGCCTGTGGAACAGGCTGTCTGTGCTCCTGAACCTTCTGCCTTCTGCTGCAGACCTTCAGGAATCAGGTACTGGGGGAGGAAATGGCAATGTCGTGTTTCACCCAGCCTAGTCCTCAGTGATTCCCAGGGTGTGTGGGAGATCCTGGGGGACATATTTCCCAGGAGTAGTTTTTATAAGCACAGTGGGAAGTGACACATGCTCGTGTTGTTTTTTCTTTGTTAAAACACCATTCCAGTTAGATACTATCCCATAGACTTTAGAGTCATAAAATCGTGGAATATCCTGAGTTGGAAGGCATACCCCCTAGGATTATCAAGTCCAACTCCTGACCTTTTTGTTCCTCCTTGAGCAGGTGCTCACAGGACACGTGTCATTAACACCTCTGCCAGTGACTGTTACAGGTCATGTGCCTTACAGCAGTTTTCCTCTTTGTCCCCTTACCTGTTGTTTTGCTGTCTTTCCTCTCCCTCCTCTTCAGGGCTGGCCCTCTGTGATGAAGTCAAGGATATCCTGAGTGAGGCTGAGCTCCCAGACCTGAAGGCCAGCCTCCTGCTCCCAGAAGATGTGGCCCTGCGCAATCTGCCCCCTCTGAAAAATGCACACAGGAGGTTTAACTTTGAGCAGGACCGGCCCATTTTCTCAACAGTTGAGGAGGTGAGTTGGGATAAATCCTGGAAAAAAGTCAGACCTGGATTGTTGTTCTATGTGGCTCCTTTTGCCAGCATTGAGGGCCTGAGCAGAGGTTTGGGGTGGGACTGCTGATGTTTCCTGAGGCTTTCTTGGGTTGGGGAAGCCTTGACTAATGGCACTCCGGAGCACTCTGGCAAGCTGTCAGCTGCCGCCCCCTCCTGCAGTGTCTGACTTGAGATCAGAAACATCCATCAGAATTAGCAGTATAATAGCAGTTCCTGCCTTTTCCAGAAGTGTGAGCTGCGGGTCAGAGCTGGCTCAGGCTGCAGCCCCGTGGCCACTGACTACCTGTTCTTCCCTGCAGTCTGTCGTGCGGATCTGCTGCATTCGGAGCTTCGGTCACTTCATTACCCACCTCCAGGGCAGCATCCTGCAGTTCAACTCAGAGCTTGGCATCTTCATCAGCATAGCACAGTCGGACCAAGACAACTTGGTGCACCAGGCCCAGGCCCAGTTTCACATGGTGAGTTGGCAGAGGTGGATGAATTTTCTGTGCTTGGCACAGTTTCCTGTAGGTTGCTATTAGGTTGTAACTGTAAGTGCAGATCTTTGGGGGGCAATGACTGTTCTGCTCCTTAAACCTACTTGGGTGTCCCCTTTTCATCCTGGTTTTGGAAGTGTGTGCTGATGTCAGCTGGTGTGTTTCCTGCTAACTGATATGGAAGTTTGGTTTTGCAACTAGGCTGCAGAGGAAGCTCGTCGGAACAGGCTCATGAGAGACATGGCTCAGCTTCGACTGCAGGTAGGAGCTGCCAGTTCCAGCCTGAAAACCAGCAGGGTAGTGGCTGGAATGTCAGAACCTGGGAAGGGAAGTGAAGGGGGACTCTCTGCTCCCATCCCACACAGCGGCAGTAAATCCATTCTGCATAGACTGAACTGTAGAATATCTCAAGTTGGAAGGGATCCATTAGGATCATGGAGTCCAGCTCCCTGCTCCTCACAGGGCTACCTAAAACTAAATGGAATGCCCAAGAGCATTATCCAGGCACTCCTTGAGCTCTTGCAGACTTGGTGTCATGACCACTGCCTTGGGGAGCATGTTCCAGGGACCAGCCACGCTCTGGGGGAAGAAAGTTTTCCTAATGTCCAGCCTAAACGATTCCCCTGATGCAGCAGCGAAACTGCAAATGGAATAAACCGTTTCCTCGTGTCCTGTTACTGGTCATGGGAAAGAGGAAATCAGCACTTCCCTGTCACTGACCCCCATGAAGACAGGGTAGGCTGTGGTGGGGAGTCACCCTCAGCCTTCTCTGCTCCAAGCTGAGCAGGCTCAGTAACCTCAGTGGCTCGAGCTTTCACCATCCTGCTCATTCTCCTCTGGACACTCCCTAATAGTTCAATGTCTTTCTTATATTGAGGTGCCCAAAACTGCTCCCAGTACTCGAGGTGGGGCCATGCTGGCGCATTGAGAGTGGGACTGTCATTTGTCACTGATCCTCTGCTGCATCCAACCCTCTGCTCCGTGTGCTGGGAGGTCAGAAGGGCCTGATGGAGCTTTGCAGGGCAAGTCTTGCCCTGTTTGATGGTTTGTTTCAGCATAAATGTGAAGCCAGTGTCTCTGCATCTGTTTTCAGCTGGAGGTGTCTCAGCTGGAGGGGAGTCTCCAGCAGCCCAAGGCACAGTCAGCCATGTCTCCTTACCTTGTCCCGGACACCCAGGCCCTTTGCCAGCACCTGGCCCTTGTAAAGCAGCTGGCCACCAGCGGGAGGTTCATAATCATCATCCCTCGCACAGGTACGGGGACTCCACGGCAGGTAACTGTGGCTGCCTGCCCCTGTCCCCTCTGTGCTGGGAGCACATCCCAGGGGCCTGGGCGGTGGCTTCCCTCCTCCTTGACTTCGGCTGGAGCAGCTGCAATACCATTCCCAAACACGTGTTTGGAATCCAGCAGTGTGTGTTGGAGAACAGCTGGGGGAGAGAGGTCCTGTTCCCACTGCACTGCTGTGCACCAGAGAGAGTTCTGTGGAACGGGGAATACTTGGCACCTCTGGATTAGTTTGCAGAAGTAGAACTGTAAGCAAGATGGTTTTCTTTCTTTTTTTTTGTTAGTTATCGATGGCTTAGACTTCCTGAAAAAGGAGAATGCCGGTGCTCGGGACAGCATCCGGTACCTGGAGGCAGAGTTTAAAAAGGGAAACAGGTGAGAGGGGGAGAGGGATGTGATTTGCCCTTTCTTTTGGAACAAGTGGGCTTTGGGGTGGAAGAAAACAACAGTGGTAGGAGCAGGCTGTGCAGCCCTTGGAGCAGAGCGAGGAATGGGTCAAGGGAAAGCCAAGCTTCTGGAACACGAAGGTGGTGAAGTAGCAGATTTGGTACCTGATTCTCCAGATGTGCTGGTAGTTGCTGCTCAGCTGTGAAGTGCAGCTGCTTCTGAGGAATGGGGGAGTTGCATCTGTGTCGCTGTGTGAAGCAGAGCCCTTTGCCACTGCACTGGGAACGCTGGCAGGGCCGGACTGTGCCTCGGTGCTCTGCAGAAGCACAAAGAGCTGTGAGGACAAACTGCATCTTTGAGGCCCGTGTTGGGGCCGGTGGGCTTGGAGACGTGGTGCTGTGAGCAGGGATGATGGTGAGGCAGAGAGGTGATCAAAGGGATTCACAGGGGATTCCTTGGGCAGGCCTTTGGGTGTTATTTGGATTGGTAATAGCCAATAAAAGGCCCTGCAGCACTTGGAGGAGCTGCTGTGGGGCACTGACTTTGGTGTGTGATGGTCTCCATGTGAACTCAGAGACTGTGCTCTGTCCTTAGGTACATTCGTTGCCAGAAGGATGTTGGGAAGAGCTTTGAGAGGCATAAATTGAAGAGACAAGATTTAGATGCCTGGTAAGATTTCCTCATCTGAAGGTGTCTGAGCCTGGTTCCCAGCAGGCAGGTGGCTTTGGAACCCATTATAGCACTGGAACCCATTATAGAACTTGTTCTGTGTGAGTATAGTGGGTTGACCCCAGCTAGACACACAAAAGCCACTGTTTCTCTCCCCTCTGCAACTGGACAGAGGAGAGAAAATATAACAAAAGATTCATGAGTTGAGATAAGGACCAGGAGAGATCACTCACAATCACTGTCACAGGCAAAACTGACTCAAAGTGGTGATATTCATTAAATTCATTACTGACAGAATCAGAGCAGGAGCATGAGAAATGAAATAAAAACATCTTCCCCCCGCCCCTCCCTCCTTCCAAGTTCTCCCTCCTCCCCACCCAGTGGGAGAGGAATGAGAGAGAATCCCCAGAGATGGGGAATGGGGGTCATGGTCACTTGTTTCTGCTGCTGCGGTGGGTCCGTCCTGGCTGGCATTTGCTCTGCTGGACATGGGGGAAGCTTCTGGCACCTTCTCACAGAAGCCACCCCTGTAGCTCCCTCATAACCAAAACCTGGCCACACAAACCCAATACAGTGAGTAATGATGAAGTTCCCTGAAGTTAGGGACATCCATTTGCATGTCTCACAGTGAATGCTTTTGGCTCAGAAGGGTCTCAGAAAAGTCCTTCCCATGTGTCCTCTCAAGCAGATGTGGTCTTCCCACTGACCTTCCCCTCTGGTTCTCTTTTCTGGCAGGAATCTCTATAAAATACTGGACAGCTGCAAACAACTGACAGTGTCCCAAGGGAGCGGAGAGGACGACACCACAGGAATGGTCACCATCATCACAGGCTTCCAGCTGGAGGACCCAAGCACATTTTCGGTGCCCATGCAGGTCAGTAGCTCTATTCTGGCTGAGCTGAGCTGTTCTGCTTCCTAGCAAGGGTAAAATATTTGACAGGAGATTTTTTTTTCTTTGTCTTTTCTGCCTTGGCTAATAACTTTCCTGGGTTTTCCAAAGTTAGCTTGTAAGTTGAGATTCCTTCTTCCTTGAAAGTTCCGTGATTTGTCACGTTCTTATGGTACAGAGTATCTGGGAAGAGGTGGTAGAATTGAGTTCCCTGTCTGTGCAGGCCTCTGGTGCTAGAGCAACGAGAATGGGGAGGGCTGGGCCTTCTAGCCATGCCAGCCTGCCGGAGAGTCCCCAGTTTAGGAACAGCAGTTGTCTTGTCAGGGCAAGGAAAAACATAACTGCCTGTTTTGTCTGTTTCTTGCAGTCTGCCATCCAGGCAGCCGCCAATGCCAGCGTAGAAATAAAAAACGTTGTGGAGTTCTACAAACAGTGGAAAGAGATGGGCTGATGGTCAGAAAGGCATCGGGTTGGTGAACCTTTCTCTCCCCCTCTCGGAACGTGCAGCGTCTGAACGAAGGAAACAACAATCTGGGCGACACTTAGACACGAAGAAGCAGCAGCAACAGTAACAAAAATACCTACCCAAACGAATTAAAACCCAAAACAAATCCAATGTGGGCACGCACACAGACACCCTCCACCTGCATCCCGACCAGACGGCTGTACAGCTCCGATGGCTCCAACCGCTCTGAGAGAGGCCCCTCGGCACTGCCGGGGCAGAGCTCTGCCCTTCTCCCAGTCGGCAGAGATGGGTGAGAGACAGGCAGTCCTTCCTCCCCCTCCTTCCTCCCAAAGCTTGCTTGGCCAGCGGCAATGGGCCGGCAGTTCAGAGCGTGGACTTGACTTCAGTGAAACCAAACCCGCGTGGTAGAAACGGAGCCCTCCGGCTTGGGAAAGAAGATCCAAAGAGTGTTTTGCTCTTGTTTGGCAATCTGGGGACAGGAAAGCGGATAGTCTTTTTTTTTTTTTTTTTTTTTCCCCCTCCTTTGAATTAATTACTTTTCAAGGGGTTTTTTTCCTTTTAATTCTTAGTTTTTATATATCTAAATAATATTAAAAAAAAAAAACAAAGAAAAAGAGGATTGCCCTTGGGGTTCTGGATGCTTTTCCAGTGTCAGAGAGAAAAGGAAACAATTATGCTATTTAAAAGGGGGGGAAAGCTCTTAATATAATTTTTTTTGTCTTAGAACAAGCATATTTATTTCCTTTCCCAGTTCCCAATGGAGTGGGCTCAGTGCAAAGGGATGTGGGTCTGTGAGAAGGGAGCAGCCCATGGTGTACATCCCCACTCTCCCTGCAAGCCACACACTTCATGAGCAATGTGAGCTCAACTGTGTTGCTCCAGGGAGACCACAGGACTCTGTGCCTCCATCCCCAGTCTCTCCCACTTTGCTTCCAGCATTAGACCTCAGAGAAAAGGAGGAATCCACCAGAGTAGCTGGAAGAGAGAGAAGAGACAGGTGGGATTTAAACACCAGTAAGGCTCAACCTTGAGCACTGCGACCCTGGGATGGAGGGGATTCTCCAAAGGACCCAACGCCTCATTTTTTGTCTTTTTTTCCCCCCTTTTTTTCCCTAAATCTTGCAATGGGGTGTGGAGGAGGAAGGAGGATTTCAAAGCCATTATCTTCCGCTGGTTGTTCGACGCACCACTGCTGCTATGCCATGGTAGAGAGGGTGGCGGAGCTGGAGCATTTGTGTCCCCCCTCCTCGTGTCCCTTCAGGGCCGGCAGAGGCAGTGCCTTGACCGCCGCTGCCCAGGAGGACCAAGCTCACGGACCATTCCGTGCTTTTCGCATCCCAGACGGGAGGGATGATGCTACCTGGACAGATGCTGGAAGAGCTGGTTCCCCAGATGACCTGTGAGGGACCTCACAGACCTCCATCCTAACAGCATCTCATGCAACCTGTGTCTGACACGTCACTCACCGGCGCTCAGACGTGAAGCCGCGGGTTCCTCACAGGGCAGTGGGAGGGGGGCTAGGTGACCTCTTTGTGCTCCCTCTGCCTCTGTGTGCCCATGGAACAGACATCTCCATCCTCATGAACCAGCAGCAGCTATGCAAGTACAAACCACTGGAGTCTTCTACCTGTGTGTGTGTTCTCACACGGGCCAGCCAGAAGCTGCTACAGCTGGGGCGTAACACGGGAAGGCAAGTTAGCTCCTCCAGTCTGTGTGGGCTCCGAGCACGGCGTGTTGTACTGCAAGGCAGGGTGTTCCTTGCTTTCAGGTAAAAACTAAGAATACCAGCACAAGTCCCAGAGGATTCGTTTCTTTTCCAGTTCGAGGTCCTTTGCAGCGCAGCAGAGGGAAATGCCAAGCTCCACGGTTCAGTCGGATCCATCCCTGGAGGCTGACAGGCAGGGGTGGGGGAGAGACAGGGATTTCCCTACAAGATTTTCCCTTTTGCAGCTTTTCCTGAAACAGAGTGCTTTGCTTGGCTAAGCTAAGGAAAGGACATACACAGGACAGCAGGTTGGAGACTCTGGCTCACCTTGGACGTTCTCAGAGATCTGAATGGGCTGTGAAACCCACAGTGACTCTTCCCTCCAGTGGTTTTATTTGAAGGCATTTGTTTGTGTAGCTCATTATTTCTGCTGATGGGGTGGGAAAAGAGAAGGGAATCACCTTGTGGCATGTGGTGGAAAGCAGAGGCATCACCCCCTGCGTCTCAGCTGATGTTCAGAGTGCTGCTCTTGTGGTGAAACCCTCCTTGTCTGGTGGGGACCTGGCTCGGGGGCATGGTGGGCTCTGCTTTTTCCTGCTGAGGGGGAAACCCCCCCTGGTCCTGAGCACAGCAGAGCTGTCTGGGAGTCAGTTGGGGCTGAGCCTGACCATGTGTGTCTCCTGAGAGCCCTCGGTGTCACCCCCGCCCACGCTTGGAGTTGAAGAGAAGCTGCAATCAAAGCAGTGAGGAGCTGAGGGTAGTGCTCAGCTTCGTTCCAGGCTGGTTGTTCCTTGGTCCCAGCTGGATCTGGAGGGAAGGGAAGGGAAGGGAAGGGAAGGGAAGGGAAGAGCAGTGCAGGCAGAGCAGCAGCCCAGAGGGAATCCCTGTCTCCCTGGGGCGAGTGTCTCAGTTTGTGCAGCTCCCAGAGCTGTGCAGGGTGGAGCTGGGAGCCAAGTGCCGTGGGGTCAGGGGCTGGGGCTGGGACTGGAGGCTGGGGCTGGCACAGTGTCCTGGGTCACCAAGGCCTCGTTTGGGCACAGGACACAGTTAAAGAAGAAAAATAAATAAACTCAATTTCTGTAACTAGAGTTTGTGGAGGTACTGTGAGCCCGTGCGGGGCCACATGGCGAAAGCAGAGGCTGCCCTTAGTAACTGCCCTTGTTCCCTGAGGGGTTAGTTTAATATTCCCTGAGTTTTTGTACACTTGGAGGGAAGGAAGAGGCCTTTGCCCTGCAGTGGGGAATCCTGACTGCCCTGTGGCACCTTCCAACCTGGGCTGCATGGGGAGGGATCATGACCTTTTAAAAGGACAGCTGAAGGGTCCCTGTGCCACCCTCCTCCTCTCCAGGCTGCATGACTGTGGTTGAGCACCTGGTGAATGATTTTGGGATACATGTTCCCGTTCAGAGACATGGAGCTGAAAAAGCTGGAGACTCCAAAGCTCTAGAGCAGTGTGGCTGCAAAGCCTAAGGGGGATGGCAGGTGGGGTCCTCTGGCACACGTGGTCTTCTGGAGGGCCTCAATGTGTCATCTTTAGGGTTGGGGTAAAGGAAGGCACCTCTTAGGCCCCATCCCAGTGCTTGGGATGAGCCGGAGTTTCCTCCCTGGGGATAAATCGAACAGATCTGCTCTGTCCTAGGGCCTGTGCCTGTTTGCTCATCCTGGGATTGGGTGCATCATCCACACCCCAACAGGGCCCCAAGCTGGCAGTGGTGTCCCTGCCCTGGGGTGGTGGTCACTGATGCAACGCAAACGGGACAGTCTGTGGGAGGCTTCATGTATCCTGTGGCTCCTGGGTGCTGTGGTGGGGTCTCCCTCAACGTCCCCCCAGCCTGTGCATCCCAGCCAGAGCTGTGAGCTGCCTCACCACGAGAGCATCGGGCAGGATGGAGACTGTGCAGGCCCTGCCACAGCTCATCCCTTCAGTGCTGCCGCTGCACCGACTCCAGGCTTGCCCAGACCAGGTCCAAGCCAGCTCCATAGCACCCGCTGTGCTGGGAAGGAGGGCAAATGGAAAAACCACCTTGTGGGCCAAACCCAAGGGGTTTCATGTGTTTTTGTATGTTTCTTGGGTTTGGTTTTCTCATCGTTACCACCCAGTTGAGCTGTTGGGGGTTTTTGGGGTGACCTCATGCTGGGAAGATGCAGGTCTGTGGTGGCTGAGGCTGGCTGGGCTGTCCCCACACCAGGGTGAACATGGCCACTGGTGCTTGTTGGGCTTCTGCTCTGTGGTTTCATGGGCTGTTCAGAGCAGCTCATCCCTCTGCTCCCATCCTTGCTGGGCTCGAGGCCATCTGCAGGCCCTCAGGTTTTCTCTTGTCCTTCTTGTCCTTGTTGGCGCAGCCGGGGTGGGCACAGGGCGGGATGGCACTGGGGCCATGTCGCTGGCCCTGCTGCTGGCAGCGAGGGGACTGTTGGTTCGAGGCAAGGGACAATCATCTCTCCTCAGCCCTCCTGTGGCACAGGGGCCTGCAGAGCCAGGGGATTTTGCTCTCGCTGGGGGACGAGGGGCGCGCGGCCCAGCTGGGCGAGGAGGGGCTGGGGCTCTTGGCATGTGACGGTGGTCCGAACACATTGACTGGCTTAATAAAATACCAGATGTTTGTACTTCGTGTCCTGTGGTCCTTCCCACACCCTCCTGCCTTTCCTGCGCAGCCCCAGAGCCGGCTGCGTTTTCCGTCTGTGAATCTGCCCTCAGACGTGTGCTTTGCTGACCAAACTTTCTGCTTTCCAGGAAGAAAAATGCAGGTGGATCCTTCCTTGTCCTGATGGGAATAGCATTTCCATTGCTGCCTCTGCAGTTTGGGATGAGTTCCCTCTCTTTCCAGGGCTCCGTGTGCCACTGTAGCACGAGAAGAACCCACTGTGGCTCACTGGGCGCCTTCGCAGCTCGGTTTTAACAGGGGAGGGGGGAAGTGTAAATTTTTAAAATATGTAACTTTTTGGTGTCTGTTCCAGGCACCGGGCACAGGGTGGGCTGGGTCCCACTGCACACTGGTGAAGCTGGAGGATGGTTTGTAGGGGGAAAATGAGTTGGTGTTCCCTTCCCTGTATTCATTCTGACTCGCCAGCAGAGCTCCCTGATTTGCTCTGCTGGGGGGAAGCACCGAGCCAGGCACTAGCATAATTCCCTCTCCCTCTCCGGTTCTTTGGAGGCTGCCAGCGGCGGGAAGCTCAGAGAGGAGGGTTGTGAAAAGGCAAATCCGGCTTCAGTCCCCAGTGAGGGAATGGGCTGTGGGTGAGACGTGCCCTGTGTCCCAACACCACCCTGGCACAAAGGGACTCTCACTGCCGGCTCCGTCCCCCTTGCGGGGCTGGGAACACCTCTTCAAGCTTGGGAGGGCCATGCCAAGAGGCCATCAGCATTCCTGGCCCTGCATGGGCTGTGGATGTGCTGCCGGCCCCATAACAAACCCTGAGCCTCTGTCATCGGTCCGTGTGGGCAGCGTGTTGCTGCAGGGGTGCCATGGATGGGAGTCTGTCCCGTGTCCTTTGCATAAGAATGGACTCAGGGTGAAACTGAAACAGGAAAAGGCCACAACACTAGGGCTGGGACTCCTGGTCCTGCCTGTCGGGGAGAGAAGTGCTCAAGGACCCCCAGGAGCTGCCATCTCTCCAGCCCCACTCACAGTCCATTCCCCTCTCTGTGCCTCCACTTCCCCTTCCTCTGGCAAGATGTGTCATTCCCCTGCCCTGAACCCTGCCTGGGTTTGCTGTGCTTATGCAGGTTATTTTGGAGGGGCTGTTCAGCACCAGGGTCTGCATCCTGGTGTGGAGACCCCAAACCCTCCCCCAGGCCTCCTGCCAGCACCACTGGGGACCCGCGGCTTCCTCTTGGCCGGGGCTGCTTTAGCAGCAGAGACCTGGTGTGGACTGGCTGTGGAGTCCTGGACAGGCACAGGGTGGATTCGAGCAGCTCATGCTGTGCCCAGCACCCAACACAAGTCCTCTGGGGGTCAATAAATGCCCAAAGATGGGGACTTGGAAAGCACTGATCCCGCTCAGCTCAGCCCTCCGCCCACAGAGCGGCGGCTCCGTCCAGCTGCGATGCGGAGCCTCTGCTCGCATTGCCCCCAGAGCTGCTGCCAGCGCTTCTGCTGCTGCCAGGCCAGTTTTGTTTCCCCAGAGTTTTGATTTTTCCACCTCTTCCCTCCCAGGTCTCCTCTGGTGGGACCCAGCGGTGAGACCTGCTGGGTGTTTATGAGGGTCCCCTCACGGACCCGCTCTCGGCTCCGTCGCCTGCCTCTGCTCTCCCAGTTCAGTGGCAATTTAAGATCCGGCGCCCGGAGCCACTTTGCAAAGGCCCTTCCAGCGGTGGAGGCTCCCGCGCCCCACCCAAGCCCCACAGCACACCGGGGGTAACCCCCCCTGCACGGTGAGGGCTCCTGTCTCTGGGATATCTGAGTGGGCTCGTCCCTGCCGCGGTGGCCTGGCCCTAAGGCTGCGTCTGCCCGGGACATCCCCAGGGCTGGGACCCTCCGCAGGGATGAGGCAGCATCTGGCTCTTTCCTGCAGCCCACTCAACAGCTGCCAGCACCACCCGTGGCCCCACCATGCTCCCCTTATCCTGGGCCTGGGGTCTTGATCCTGCCCAGCCCGCAGGTCTCTAAAAGAGTCAGAGTGGACCTTGCTGGGCACAGCCTTGGAAAAAAGCCGGGATCCTTCTAGGGCGTGTCTGTCCTGTCCCTGCAGCCCCAGCCCCGACTCCTCCCGCCCTGAGCGCCGCAGCCCTGGGGAGCTGCCGGTAAAGCTGCCTCAGATTTTCAGGGTCCACAAGGCGTGGCTGGGGGAAAGGGGGCTCTGCCGCCAAGGTTCTTTCCCCAGTTCCCGCTTTCAAGCTGGAAAATCACCCGGACTCCCCACCCAGCCTTGCTCCAGCTAGGAGATACTCCCAGCCCACCCTGCCTCAGTTTTCCCACCCACCATAACCCCACTGCAGATCATGGGCTCCCCCACCCTCCCTGGGATGTTCCCTGACCAGCCCTAACGTCTCTACAGATCTGGGAGGGGAGGATATGTTGGGATAGCGGCACCTCAAGAGCTCAGCCCTTGGCTGTGCCCTCAGCTCCTTCCACATGAAGAACGAGACAGTTATATCTGGGCACACTTCCTGCTGACCTGGTGGGGATGGGACAGGGATGGAGATGAGGATGGGAATAGGAGTGGTGATGGGCATAGGAATACAGGATAGTGACAGGGATGAGGACAGAGATGGGAATGGGGGTAGGGGACAGCTGTGGAGATGGGGACAGGGCTGGGAACAGGGCTGGGGGTGAAGAGAGGATGTAGATGGAGATGGGTAAAAGCATGAGGATGGAGACAGGGACAGAGATCAGGAGAGTGAACTGGGACAGAGCTCATCCCAAAACATGCTCTGCACTCACAGGTGTTTTTTGTGGCACTTCCTGGCGCTCTCATGCTCCCTAGAGCTCTGCCAGGAGCCCCACCTGTTCATCTACCTGCTGCTCTGCCTCTACCCCTTCCACTCCAGCTGCACCCACACCTTCAGCTCCTCAGCCCCTCCGGCCTGGGGGAGCTCTGTGGAGAGGGGCTGGCACAGGGGTGTGGATGGGGCAGGGAGCTGCAGGCCCTCATGTTTGCCTACAGTGCCTCCAGTAGGATGAACCACTGAGTCAGCAGTGTCTGGCACTGATACTTTGTCCCCACATCTGCTTTGAACTCTTGTCTGCACCAGCCTCTTCTGCTACTCCCGATATGTTTGGGGTAAGGAAACTGGGGCTGGAGGTTTCCTCCTTCTCAGCTGTGGAGTCCTCTTGGTGGTTCCCCTTGCTCAGGCCCAAAGCCAAGGTGCCAAACCCCAGGAACGTGTCTGTGTGTCTGTGTGTCTGTGTGTCTATGTGTCCATGTGTCTGCGTCTCTGTGCGTCTGTGTGTCTGTGTCTGTGTGTCTGTGTGTCCATGTCCTGTTGCAGCATGGCCACTGCTCAGTGTCAGCCCCAGGGGCTGCGTGCACAAGGCTGGAGGCAGAACTGAGGGGTTTGGGCTCAGGGGAAGATGTGGAGGACTGGCAGAGGCTGCGGGTGGTGGGAGCAAAGGTTGGTGGGGTTCTCCCCAGTGCCCTGGCTGAGCGTGGGCCAGTGGTCTTGTCCCACAGGCCCCAGGGGCTGTGGCAGGAGATGAACTGGGAGATGGATGCAGGAAGTGGGTGGGGAAGCCCTGGCACAGGTTGCCCAGAGAAGCTGTGGCTGCCCCATCCCTGGAAGTCTTCAAGGCCAGGCTGGATCGGACTTGGAGCAATTTGGGACAGTGGAAGGTGTCCCTGCCTATGGCAGGGAGAGGTGGAACAAGATGAGCTTTCAGGTCCCTTTCCAACCCAAACCCACTGTGATTCCATGAGTTTGGGGATGATACATCACCCTGTGTGGGGGCACACCAGTGAGCACACGTGTGTGTGTGTGCCAGGGTTAATGAGGAATTAAGGTGGTTTGTGACAGAAGCCCCATAGCTGGGTGGGGTGCAGGGCCCTGGGGTGCATAGAGAAGAGCTGCTGCCCCCCATAACCCCATGCTTGGGAGAAGCAGCTTTAAAATAAACTGGAATAATGGTGGTGCAGCACTGGGCTCCTCATTGCCAGGGACACGATCCAGGGGCAGCAGCATCTCCACCTTGGAGCCTTGGAGGGGACAGGGAGGGAGGCCAGAGGTCCTCGGCCGTGTGGGGTGGGGGGGCTTGGGGCATGTCCACTGCAGCCTCCCACCCACTCACCCCCCCAGCCCGGGAAGAAACTGGCTCCACAATATGCATTTATTTCTTTCCAGGACTAACAAAAAGGGTGTAAAGCGAGGGGTGAGGGGTGCTCAGAGCTCAGCCCCTGCCCCGCAGCGCGGCCAGGGGGTGGCGGGGGCTACACGAAGCCGTAGTAGCGCCGATACGCCTCCTGCAACCCGACTTGGTCGGCCAGCTCGTCACAGTCGGGATTGAGCTCGCACACCTCGCGCTTCGCCTCCAGCGGGTCCGGCGGGGCCGCATGGGCGCTGCTGGGGACAGACGGGGGACTCAGGGGGGTGCTGGGGGGTCCCGTGGGGGCTGGAGGCTCCTGGGGAGGGGCCGAGCCAGCGGGGACCCCCTCAGTGTCACCCGGGGGCCGTGAGCCCTGGCCCAGGACCGAGCACTACCTGCTATAGCCGTAATTCCGCTTCTGCCTCTGGACCATCTGGGCACTGGCACGCCTGGAGATGAAAGCTGAGGGGACAGCGCGGTGGATCAGGGGGGTTGTGCCCCCCCGTCCCTGGGACAGCGGGGCCGGGCATGGCCGCGGTCACTCACCTTCAGAGCTGGGAGAGTCGTCGGCACTGGTGGAGCGATCGGCAGCTGGGGGTGACAAGGAGCAGCGGGTGGGCTCGGGAAGGTCCCGTGCAGGCTCTTGCCCTTATCTCGCTCCTCCTTTGGAGGCCCAGACCCCTCACTGAGACCCCCCACAACCTGTCAAAGGCCATCCTGCTCCCCATCTCCCTGCTCCAGCCCCACACCCCTCTGCCCCGGAGCTCAGCAAATTTCTCCCAGTCCCTTCGCTCCCTCCAGAGCCCCTCCCGGGGCACGGCCACCCCCAGCCCCATCATCCCTGGACACGGGTACCTCTGCGGCAGAGGCCGAGGGTGAGCAGGGCCAGCAGTGTCAGCAGCACGAGGGGCTTCATGGTGGCTCCCTGCGCCGAGCTCGGTGCAGCCCCGGTTCCCCGGGTGGATTTATAGGGTGCTGCAGCCCCAGCCAGGGGCGGCCACGGCCCCACCAGGGTTATTTCCAGCACATCCGCCGTGGCCGGAGCTGCCGGAACAGACAGCAATTGTGGTTTGGGATGAACTTGGTCCCCCTGCGCCCTGCCGGAGCCCACAAAGGGAGGGAAATACGGCCCCAGGCCAAGGGGAATTTGCTGGTGTGCCCAGCCCTGCCAGCCTGGCAGCACCCTGTCCCCTCTGGGAGAGTCGATGGGGCACTGGGAGGCTCCCAGTTCCCCACTACCCTGTCCCGCTTCCTACTGCTGGATCCCAGCAGGCTGCTGCCACACCAGTACGCTTTCTTGACAAAACCTGTGGGGTTTTCCTCCCTGTGCAGGGCTGGTGGTGACTTGCTGGCCCATTTTTTGGGGACTAGCACGTGCTCCTCTTCTGGCAGTGTTGTACTGTGTCCCAGGAGGAGGGTGAGCAGGAGGTGCCTGTGCCCAGGCTCACATAGCTCCCCCATGTCAAATTCCTACAGGCTGCATGGCCAGAGCAGCAGCTGGTCCCAAATGCAAGACCTAAGAGAGGTCCAGCATCTCTAAACAATCCCAAAATGGGGCTTTTCCAGAACAAAATCAGTGGTTCTGTCCCTGTGCAGGAGAGTGGGACAGCTGGACCAGCAGAACTTCTTGCATCTATCCATCCTTTCATGTGCTCCTCTCCCCAAGATCCTAGCAGTGCCTGGGTGCTCATCCATCCCGTTTGCTGCTGCTTAACTCCAGGAGGGCTCTGGGCCGTGGGAGCCCCTGGGGCTGCTGGGTAAGATTCCTCTTTGGGATCCTGACCACTTTCAGGTCCTATAAATCCCAGCCCTGTCTTGAAAAGCGGAACCGGAGGCTTTGGGGTGGAGGAGGAGAGAAATGCTGACCCCAGAGCCTTTGTCAGACAAACCCATAAAGTACAGAGTAAGTGGGCCAAGTGAGCCAAGCCACGAACAACAGCCCCAATTTATTCAATTCCAGTGTGGCGAGGGGAGGCCGAGGGGGAACTGCAGCAGCTGCTCCGTCCAGGCTCTAATTGCAGAGCCCAGGGTGTGGTGCGAGCAGCTGCTGCTGCTGCTGCTGCTGCGGGTTTGTCCCAGGACATGGCCTCTCCCTGGGGCTGTCCCAGACAGGTGACCTGGAACCTGCTGCCCTCGGGGCTGCTGGACAGGGCTGCCTCCTCAGTCCTTGGGGGACTTTCCTCATTCCCTGCCCAGCTTCAGGGGATGACCTTTCCTCCATGCTGAAGACACTTTGTTCCTCGTGGGGCTCCACCAGGCAGATCCTGGCAGCCCTCACCTTCCCAGCCAGGCAAACTTCCAACGAGGCCATAACAGACAACTCCGGATGGGTAAAATCAGTCTGGTTCCAGGAGGTTCCACAGGGAAACATTAAACCCCCTGTGCCACCAGCCCATGGAGCTGAGGCAGGGCTGTTCCAGCTCCTGTGTGCCAACAGCACATCCCCAGATCCCTCGTGCTGCTGGGAGGGGAGCAGGGCTGGAGAATAACTTGGGAAAACAAAATAAACGGTAAGGAAGAACTTGAGGAGCAGCTGCTGCCACGTCCGTGGTGGGCACGGGTGGTTTGAGCACACGGAGACTGAACAAACCCGCAAACACGGGCAAGAGCATCGGTTGCCTCATGGGCTGGGCCAGCTGGAACCTGCCCTGGGCTGCACATGCTCCTGCTCCGGGCTCCTCAGGCCTGGCCATAGCCCAGCTTGGGGCACAAGGCACTGGTTTTTGTCTAAAATACCTATAAGGCCCGAAATGCGGCTTTAGTAGCTGGAATCAGGGCTTTCACAGCAGGGAGGGACCAGGTGAGTGTACAGACACACTCTGGGACTCTCTTCCTTGTCAAGCAGAGTGGGGAATAGGGAATTGCCATCTGTTTCCAAAGATCCCAATATATTCTTTTTTGTTTCTTTACCAAATCTGATCAGACCGTGCCAGTCTGGCAGCTCTTCCAGTCCCAGGGCAGTGGCCTGATGGGGCAGTTGTGAGTTGGGGGGGCTGAGCACACCCCACCTGGGGGACTCCCCCCGGCCTCACTGGGGCTCCTGGAATGTCATGATGAGCTCTCGCTGCTCTTTACCAACCACCTGGAAGGGAAACAACACACAGAGCTCAGCAGGATGATGCCATGCTCAGGGCTGAGTGTGTCACACACACTGCTGTCCCCTGCACACACACAACACAATCCCCTCCTCTCCATGGGAACAGCCCACATCCCACCCAGCTCAAAGGGAAAAGCCCCCGAGATGTCCAGAGAAAATGCCCAGGCCTCCGGTTTAAGCACGACTTGGCTGCTGGGAAAGCCCTGGAGTGTTTAAATGTCATTCACCAGCTGGGCACCATCGAGTCTCCTTCGAGCAGGTGCTGTGAGGAGAAGGGTTTCATCTGTTTTTACCTGCCAGGCTTGTTTGCGAGCCTGGATGAGCTGCTGCAGCTCTGCAATCCTGTCCCTCCCCGCCAGCACGGACTCAGCCACCTTCCTGTTCTCCTCCTCCTTCTCCCTGAGCACCTTGCGCAGGTAGGAGCGGTGCTTCAGCAGGTAGGGCACCAGGGCACTCCGGACATCCTCCTCTGGGATCCCACTGGGGCGCCTGGGGACAGACACCAGCACCTGGAGCAGCTGGAGAGCAGCGATCCCACCCAGCAGTGCATCCCCCACCCTTGATCTGAGCCCGAGTGCTGCCAGATGGGAGCAGCTCCACGGCTCCTCCGGCACTGGGAGCCAAGGGCAGCCAGAGTGGGAACACCCTGGGAGTTCCCCAGACCCCACCAGGAGCACAGGCCTGGAGCAGGCAGGATGGGATTCACCTCCCCAACAGAAACACAAACCCCTGATGTTGCTGGTTCACAGCCCCAGCCCACTTTCAGGGTGGCATCTGCAGCACCCGCCAAGGCATTGGGCCAGGGGCCCAGAGAAGCTCTGCTGTTGGACAGGAGCTGAGCCCAAAACATCCCATCAGTCCTTCGGACCAGACAGAACTGGGTTTTCCTCAGAGGCACTGACCTCCCTGTGCTGAGGAAGCGCACAGAGATGGATCTCTGACCCAGAGAGGCACAGATTTAACTGGTTTTTGGGTGTTTTAGGCCCAGTGATGTTGCTGTAGAAATACAGCAGGTTTCAGACCCTCCCTGCAGCACCCAAATGTCACCCACATTGCCCCTGTAGGAACACAGATCCCTCTGCTCCCCGTCCATACCATGCCGGCTCCGCCCGGTCCTTCGCCTCCTCCACGATCTTGTCCAGTGAGTTAAAGAGCTCCTCCAGATTCCCTTCAGTTTTTACCTCCTGGATCTCCTCCTGTGAAGGAAGGACATGAGAGACATTCAGCAGGACCCAAACACAGGCACCACTTGTGAGTCCTTGCTGGGCACGGAACCAGAGAATGGTTTGGGTTGGAAGGAACCTTAAAGCTCACTCAGTTCCACCCCCTGCCATGGGCAGGGACACCTTCCACTAGACCAGGTTGCTCCAAGCCCCATCCGGCCTGGCCTTGGACACTTCCAGGGATGGGGCAGCCACAGCTTCTCTGGGCAACCTTTGCCAGGGCCTCCCCACCCTCACAGGGAACGATTTCTTTCCAATATCCCATTTAACCTGCCCTCTGGCAGTGGAACTACTCCCCCTTGTCTCCTAGCCTTTGTCCAAAGTCTTTCCAGCTTTGCCCTGCTGGGAATCAACAGGGATTGAATCTCTGTCCCTGGTGGGATTTAACAGACGTGTGGATGTGGCACTTGGGGACATGGATGCTGACCCTGACAGTTGAATCTAATGGTCTTCAGACTCTTTTCCAACCTGAACGGTTCTACAGCTCTTTCTGAGGAAGACAGAAAAGTTTGTGGAGCTGCCTCAGCTTTCTGCTTTAGCCATTCAAGAAACGCATTTGCTTCCTTTAAAACCAACGCGTTCAGCGCTTCTTTCAGAGGGAATCTGAAGCCCCTCTGGAGGCTCCAAGCGCCTCCGCAGCCCCTCCGGGCCCGCTCCCCCCTTCACCTTAATGGACGACTGCAGCTGGGAGATGAACTGATCGTAGATGCTCCTGGTCAGCTGGGGCTGCAGCTTGTAGAAGCAGCGGTAGCAGCTGGCGAACCTCTCGTAGCTGCAAGAGCGGGGGGTTAGAGTGGGGCCGGGTGTCAGGGGCAGCCCCGGGGCCGGAGTCCGGGCAGGCGCCTCCCGGCCCTCCGCCGCTCTCGCCTCACCTCCCGGCGGTCACCAGCTTCTCCAGGAACGTGTCCACCACGGTGGAGAACACCTGGGCTCGGCCCGGGGTCGCGGGCACGGCGGGGCCATCGCCGCCATTGCCCTCGCCCTCAGCCGCACCCGCCGCCGCGCCGCCCTCACCGCCCGCCGCCGCCGCCATGGCCGCGCTCTCGCGCCGCCACCGCCCATTGGCTGCCGCCGCCGAGCCCTCCGCTTCCATTGGTCGGGGCGCGGGGCCCCGCCCCCGCCGGCTGCCAGCGCGGGAAGGGGAGCGCGCCCGGGGGCAGTGGGCGGGCCTCCTGACATGTGGGCGGGGCTTCCCCATGGCCAGCCCGAGCGGCTCAAACCCAAAACGTGTCAGAACCGCCCCAATAAAATCACAGAATCACTGAGGTTGGAAACGGCCTCTGAGATCAAGTTCAACCTTTGACCTAACACCACCTTGTCAACGAGACCGTGGTACCGAGTGCCACATCGAGTCTGTTCTTAAACACCTCCAAGAATTTCTTCCTAATGTCTGACCTAAACCTCCCCTGGCACAGCTTAAGACTGTGCCCTCTTGTCCTACTGCTGGTTGACTGGGAGAAGAGACCAACGCCCACCTGACCCCCTCTTTTCAGCACTGGGCCCTGAACTACAGCAGCAAACCCTTCCTCTCTCCCAACACCCCTGGAAACACTGCCTCTCCCTGCCCCTGGTACTCGCTCTTTTAATTTAAAACAATCAAGCTTGAAGAATTGAGCGGGAGAAGAAGTAGCCAAGTTCAGCTCGAAGAGAGCAAAAAGTGACACTTCCTTTTGCAAGAGCTAACCAAAACCAACCCTGTGTCGTCAGGGGGGCTGTCTGAGCTGATGTTTCAGGTGCTCCATGTGCTCTGGCCTCTTTTTCCACTGTGCAGCTGCTGCCACTGCTTTCTCAGGCAGGTCAGGTTCCTTCTAGTCCTACTCCAAAGGCAGAGGGTGAAACCCAAGCAAGCACAGCTGTGACACAACAGAAAGCAGCAGAGCCTCCCCCAGCACAAGCACTCACACACTTTTAAACTCAGACTCGGGTCTCAGAAGTTTATTAGTTGTCAAGATCTTTGCTGGTTATGAGAGAAACAACAAGCTCACGAGTGTCTCCCCACACTGGTGCTGCCGTCCCTCCAAACAACACCCCAGGACTGGCCCCGCTGCCCTTGGCAGGGGTTGTCATTGTTCCTGTTAAGATCGCTGTCAGTCCCGCTGTGGTGTGACAATGGGGACACCGTCCCCTTGGGTCCCGCCCTGCGAGCTGAGGTGCTGCTGTTCCGCTTTTCAGAGCAGAATCTCCTATTAAAGCAAGAGCTGACTGGTGTCAACTTTTAACCACCAAACAGGCGATGGGGCAGGTGCAGAAGGTGCTGCTCCAACAGCTTTGCCTGCAGCTCCGGCACCTGCTGCCTTACTGAGCACTGCAGGACACAAAGGTGGGATGAAGAGGCCTTTGATGACTCATCCGAAGCCCCATCACAGCGCTGCACCTTAGAAATGAGTTCTGTCCTTCAGCAGAGAAGCCTCTCCCACCTCAGCACTCATTCCACCTCCAGCAGACACGCTGGCAAGTCCAGACCCTGCCAAGCAGAACCACGATGTCGAGATGAAGGGCAGAGCCACACTCAGCAAGTGCCAGGGGAAGAGACAGCCCAGAGGAGCACAGTAGTAGCCACAGGTCAGCAGGATCGACACCCTGACCAGAACTCCTGCGAGAGGAATGGAGGTGGTGCATGTCTGTGATCCAGAGGTGCATCCCTCACTTTCCAGACACGGTGAACCGGGACAGGGCACCACGCGTGGGCTGGCAGCACCAGAGGCAAATCCCAACCACCCAGAGCAGCACAGTGCAGTCAAACAATCCCTTCCCTCCCCCTCCCCAAAGAGCAGCCTCTGGTTTTATCCCCCAGAAGCTTTTACCTGGTAAAATACACAGACCATAGCTCAGGATTCTGATCCAGCAAGTGTGCAAAGCATTGTCCTTGCCCTTCCCAAACAGGATGAGCAGGATTTAAACTCTCAAAGTATTAGCGAACCATCACTTCTTATTCAATATGAACATACCAGTCAGGTTTGAACTGGACCAAAAGCCAGCACAAGGTTTTTCCTTCCCCACCTTGCATCCAGTTGTAGCTCAAACCACATTCAGTTCTCATCCAGCTGCTGGTAGTACCACAATCGGACACTTTCAAACTGCATTTCTTTGTGCTTAAACTAACTAAAGGTGGGAAGTGGCCACAGCCACCCTGAACATGCAGGATTGACACATCGAACAAGGCCACAGGACAACCACTCAGTTCCCCAGAAATCAGAATAAACTTCCCTAAAATAAAAAAAATTAAATATCAACAGATTAAAAACATAGGTTAGGTGTCAAAACCGCCATCAGCTAATTCCAAACAGCCAGCTCAGCTCCTGACCCGCCTTTGGCCAGCCCGCTGTTTGGAGGATGAGAGATAGGGAACATTTTCCAAGAACATACGAAACAAGTATGTACAGATCTATTCAAAACGCAGGAAATCAGGTCTGAAGTGGTTCCGGGTTACTCTTGTCTCACATCTTCCAGAAATAAATGTGGGTAATTGGAGAAATTAATTTGTCTGTTCTCTGCTTCCACCTTTCCACAGCATAACTGCCACCAGAGCAATCCCACCGGAGGACCCTGCTGCAGGCTGTTGGACTCCCCTCCTCAGAAGTTTGGCAAAGATTAAAATAATTTAAAGAGAATAAACTGGCTTTTTGCTTCAGCCAGCAAGTCTTTAATTAAAAAAAAAAGGAATTAATAACCTGCCAGGATGCGTGCACACACACCTGGAATGGATCGTCCCAGGCAAACAGCGCTGCCAAAGGTCACAGTTTGATGGTTTTAATCAAAACCAGCAGCAGAGACTTGTATGACACTCAAACCTAGAGAAGTGAAGTGCAGCTGCTCCTGCGTCTGCCTTGTGCTGCGACACCAGCCAGAGACAAAGGCACAGCAGCTGCGTCTCCTCCTGGGCTCTCCCCTGTGACAGTCCGAGCTCAGAGGGTTCACAGGAAGGTTCTCTCCCACCAGCTGCCTCTACCAGTGCCTCGAGTCCACCAGCTCCGGGCGGAGGCTCAGCTTCTTCAGCGTCTCATACCCCACCACGATGACGATGGTGGAAGGAGTGGCTGAGATGATGCGGGCGGAGAGGCCTTTAGTCAGCCCCCAGGGACCTTCCTCTGCAATGAGCTGTTTGAAGGTGAGGATGATGGAGCTCTTGCCTTCCACCTGCAATGCCAGAACAGACATTCACAGAGCTGCCAGACTCCACGCTGGGGCTCTGCTGCAGCTGAAGGCTCTGCAGACTACAGATCTGCCACTCCAGCAACCTCTCCAAAGGGAAAGCATGTGGGAGGAGGCCAGGCCGGCCCCACCAGCCCCACTCCCTGGGATCTCCTGCTACCACTGAGAGCTAATTAAGTGCGTGATACCCAGGATGAAAGGCCCAGGGAAAGCAGGGGAGCAGTTCACCTGAAACCACAGCGATCAGAGAGCCAAGGCTGAGCCCCACCCCACAGACATGCCAGGCAGGCTGAGCTCTCACCTGGACCCTAGCCCGGACCACGTCCATGGGGTTGGTGAGTGTGGAAGCTGTTGCAGCTGCAAGTGGCCCCGATATCGCCTGCAGGAGGAGGTGGGGACAGTCTTTAGGAGTCAAGCTCGAAAGCTGCTCTGGGAACAGGAGAGAGAGGAAAGTTTCAGACTTTCAGTGGCTGCTTATCAGTTCCTTAACTCCACCCCCTAATTCCAACTGGTTTGCAGTGGGAAGAATCCCTGATTTACAGCCTGACACCTCCTCCCACAGAATCTCCAAGTGGTGCTTCCTACAGCAGTCAGAAAGCCAGCACAGTGCAGGGAGCAGGACTCATCACCTGGGTAGCCATGGGACACTCCCAGTGCTCCATCCCATCAGCTCCCACATTAGTTCTCAGGCCCATTGGGCAAACCAGACAGAACAAGATTCCATGTTCCCAAAGCAGGGTATGGAAACACTACGGAAACAGCTTCCCCCTTTAGAAGGTGGGGGAAGCCTTTAGACAAGGTTCTATTGGAAGGTTTCTGCAAAGATTCACACAGGAAGCTGTCACTACCAGGCACACTGTCCAGGAGATATCCTAGTATTCCACTGTGAAACCCTAAGGAGAAAAGCACCACATAGTGCTCATTCCAGATATCGTCACTCTGCTCCTGCTGCTGAGCCAATGGAATTTGAATCTCCCACACTTGTAATGTTGAAGTTGTACAGAAGACAGTCCAAAAGCCCTGTTATTTTTGGATGATGTGGAAGCTTGTGCCTCTCTGACAGGAGGGAAGGATGTGGCTCTTTGACCAGGAACAATAACTGGAATGGGGGGCCAGCAGTGCACTTTGAGCCCAGGGAGGGTTCAGTGACCCCTGGTGCAGCTCCATCCAGGGACACAGCATTGGGAAATGTAGCCAAAGCAGAGGCTCACTGACAGCTGGAGCTTTTGTTTCCCAACACCCTGATGTCCCCTGAGAAGACCAGAGAAGAGCAAACACCTGCCAGCAGAGAGCTTCGGTCTCTCCATATCAACTGCCCTCCTTTGAGCTCTTTTGGCACGACAATCTTACAATTAATACAGTGGATTTTGGTCTTATAAATTGTTGATGTGGAGAGTGAAGGGAGTGCTCCCCACAAAGTTAGGACTGGACCAACATCCCAAGCTGCCACTGCCTTTTAAATGCAGCAGGGATGCGGAACCAATGCTCCCTGTAGCTACCAGAACTCTGGAAAGCAAATGGGATGTTTGAGACACCTGGATTTTGAAGAACAGGTGATCTCCAAGATAAACTTTAAGCCCAGTACAGCAGAACCTAAGCTACTCATTACCAGGACTTTTGGGCAGAAATTAGGTAAATACAAGCCTAAAAACCACAGCAGCAAAGCTGCACTGCAGAAACGTAAAGGATCATCAGAGGGGGAAATAACCCTTAGCTGGCCAATACCTTTAGTCTTTGGGAAGGAGTACTAAGGAGTACTACTGCTGAGCCACAGGAAGAGAACATTCTACAAACTTTTTCATCACAGGACTCGGTGCTGGTTTTAAAGCTACAAAACCTGAAGCAAGACCTGACAGACACAAACCCACAGAAGACTTGGCCTTTGTCTCTGCCCATTGTTTGCCATGAGATTTGGGGCTCTCAAAGGCCTTTTGCCATTTATGAGATCCTTGAGTCCATGTGAACTGAAAGATGGATTATACTTACATGGTGGTTCCAAAACTCTGCCCAACAACAAACGAGGGCCTTCCTCATCTGCAGAAAGCATTATTTGGGATTGGGACTAGAGAAAGTTAAAGCAGACACATCAAGCCCTCTCTTGCCTAGAGCTATCCAGTTTCAAGTTGCCTGGCACTCACCCCCTCATCTTTATCTCTGCACTAAAACACTGCTGCTCTGTTAAATTTCCACCCAACACCTGGAGAATTTCTACACACCAGATACGTGTTTCATGATAGGTTCTCCTCCCACCCCAAGAGAGAGAAAGCAAATTATGCTGGATCCAGAGCGTCAGAGTTGATGTGAGGGGCTTTTGGGTCTCCTGGGATAACATACATTACGAGCCTCCTTTCACTTACCAGCATAGAAGTGGTAGAAGGGCCACCAAACTGCACTGTTGGGAATATAAGTGAGCAGTGAGGCCACGTAGCCTCTGTAGAAGCCTCTAAAACCATCAGCCTTGAAAATCTGTACAATGATATCCTTGGTTTGACCAAAGACCAGAAGCCTCTTGCCATCGTGGTTCTGCACCTTGAACCTGCCCATGCTTTCACCTTTCCTCTGCATCATGAGGTGCTGGGAGACGACGTCGATGGGCACAGTGATGCTCTGGGCCACCAGGGAGGCTGAGCCGCCAGCCACCAGCGACTTGACGGCGTTGTTGTTGTTGTAGCGCGACACGTACTTGCGAGTGAGCTCGTACGTCGTCACATAGCACTGCCCCGAGATCAGCGTGAAGGTGTTCACCAGAAAGCCACGGTACAGCCCGGCCGTCCCTTCTGTCCGCAGGATTTTCACAAAGGCATCGAAAGTCCCGTTGTAGAGGCTCTTGCCCTTCTGAACCTGCAGCCGCGTCCGGATGAGCGTGAAGGGGTAGACGCTCACCCGGATCATCATAGTCATGCAAATCCCAAACACGTAGAATTTCCTCTTGTCCAGGTGCTCCCACTCGATGATGGGGATGTTGCGTTTGTCCTCCATGGCTCCTCGGGGTGTGGGAGGAGAGGCCCAGATCTCCCTCAGAGGTATAGAGCAGATCCAGGCCCAGCCCTCCAGCCTTGACTGACCAGATGGGAAGAGCCGGCACCTGAAACGAGGGACACCTTGGGCAGAGGACGAAGCGCCCGTTTGCTACAGCTGCCCACAGCAGCTCAGACTATGCTGGCTGTCCTCAAGCACACAATGAGCCCTCACACAGCACTGTGCTGGCAGAGCAGAGGGACTGTCACCTCGGGAGGCAAGACCCTACCACGTGGCTGGTGGTGGCACCTTCTCATGTGGCTCCAGCAGCAGCCGGCACACGTGGCAGCTCCCACCACGTTGCTCCATGGCAAAGCAAAGCTCCCAGGCTTTGGGAAGCAGGTTGAGAGCCAGAGGACAAGCACCACTCCAGCAGCACACTCACCTTTCAATGGACACGCAGGATCACAGATTGCCAACCAAAGCAGCTTCTCCCCAGTCATTCCGAGTCTGTGATGTTCCCAGGCGTCAGTTCCAGGCTCTGCACAAAGAAGGAAGTGACAAGTTTCTGTTTGTATTCCCAGATTCCCTGCACAAATTAGACACCTTTCTTTGGGCATTTCCATTCTGATCTTCCTAAAGCTGGATGATGATGCAAGCCAGGGAAGGAGGATGAGAAAGTTGTGAAAAGAGGAACACAGGAAAACAAGGCCAATGCAAAGAGCCATGTAGAGTCTCCATGTTGATGATAAATACCCTGAAAAGAAAGGGTTAAATCACAGCCCAGGATCTCTCCCTTGACCTGCTTGTCAGCTATAGAGCAAAGTTCATCCTCCCTTCCAACACTACTCCTTGTCTGATAACCCCCCCAGACTGCTCCCCCTTCCACCACTGGTCATGCTGGGAGTGCCAGGGGCAAGGGGAGGAGGAAGGAGGTGCTGGCTCAGCCTCTTCCAGCAGACTCTTCCCCTCAGAAGCCCCTAATCCTCAGGGAACCTCCATGCAGGGCCAGGCAGCAAGACAAGGACAGCTCAGAGTCACACAACACAACACTGATCGTTTCACTGCCTGCAAGGGCTTTCTTTCCATGTCAAAAAAAGCACCTCGGGGTGTTAGGGAGTAACTGACCACTGAACTTTGGGGAAGGGCTTGACTGCAGCTGATCACAGCTTATATTCCAGGAGCTGGCAAATGAGGTTTTGTCTGTGTCCCAGGCACGAGCTGAGCTGTCAGAGAGCAGAGCTGCAGTAAGGAGCGGACACTGGAACAAGGGGCCCAAAACCTGACACCTGAAAGCAGACTGACCAAGTGAGAACTCAAAGGGAGGGGCAGTGACCACCACACATGGATTTGAGGGCATTTTACACTGCCACAGTGCCTAAAGGGGCTCCAGGGGAGGTGGAAAGGGACTTTGGACAAGCTCTTGGGCAACAGAACAAGGAGGAATGGCTCTCCACTGCCAGAGGGCAGGGTTAGACGGAATATGGGGAGGGTGGGGAGGCCTTGGCACAGGTTGCCCAGAGAAGCTGTGGCTGCCCCAGCCCTGGGAGTGTCCAAGGCCAGGCTGGACAGGGCTTGGAGCAATCTGGGCTAATGGAAGGTGCCCCACGGGACAAGATGAGCTCTAAGGTCCCTTTGAACTCAAACCAGTCTGTGATTCTGTGAGAAATGTCTCCCCAGTGTAGCCTCCATGGAGAGTTCACAGGGTCCAGAGCCACTCGGTTAGAAAGGCAGTAACAAAACAACTTGAAATTATTTACCTCTGGCATGGAGAAGAAAATACAGTTATGAAATTATGGCAGGACAGGGGTGGAGGTGCCATTAACTGACCATTTCCTTGTCTGTCTGCCAAGAAAATATTTGCTGAACAGCAGCAAACAGCATTACCCGCTGCCACGGACAGGGCAGTTAAAAATACCTAAGGGTACTGGGTCCAACACTTTTACCAGTGCAAAGACAACTACTCTTCATCCTTACAAGCAATTGCCTTGGCAGATAAGGCACAACAAACATCATGGCCTGGCTAAACAAAGCCAGGATTGCTTTAATTACAATTACAGCATTACTGGGTTTGCTAAGAGCGCCATGACTAATTCACAAAGCTTCCTGCCCAGGAATTATCTGCAAACAGAACCTATGAAAACATGACTTGGTTCTTGTTAGGAGTCTCACTAACTTAATATTTTATTTAAAAAAAAAAAAAAAAAGTCTGGTCAATGGAATTTCCTGGTGAAGCCTGAGGGTTTAGTCCATACTCCAAACTCCTCTGCCACCCAAGGACAGAAACGAGCTCCCCATGGGAAAGCGAAGGATTGCCTGCACAAAACATCCTCATTGCTGCAATAAGGAAAACAAGATAATAATAATAACAACAATAATAATAATGATGAAGTATCCTTGATTTTTATGTAGTTTCATGTGCTCTGGTGCTTTGGGTTTAGAATTTCAGCCATAACCTCTTGAGGAAATAGCCGCACTTTCTCTGGACTCATTACAAATAACTCCTCTCACTGGGGATCTGAACTAGAAAGACTAAAAGCCCCTCCTGTGTGGAAGAGGGAAGGCATCCTGGCATGCGCAGGGATGACGAGCACAGCCACAATTCTTGTTCTGCCAACACAAGAGTTTCTCTCAGAGCATTTAGTCCTTACAGAAATTTAGACCAGGGCTTTGCTCAGGGCAGGGATTCAAGGATCCCGTCACATCCATTCAGCAGCTTTTGGATGATCTTTCAAGTAAATTCTCTTAAGAACTGACCTGCTCTCCAAACCAAAGCACCAGTGCACCAGGTTCCCTCCCAGCTCCCACAGCCAGTCCTGCACTTCACCTCTGGAACAGCCCAGACTACCCCTCACTGGTCCCTTCCCTTCCCACCCTGCACAGAACAGCATTTCTTGAGTTTCTGCCTGGAAATCCAAGCAGGAGATACCCAGCAGCCTGTTCCCTGCCCTCTGGTTAGTCTGGGCACAGCCTCAGCCTCCTGAGCACAGAACTCAATTAGCACAGTGCTCCAGTTTAGGTCCTTTTTAACGTTGCCCTGTCAGTCCAGTCCCCAAAACCGTTCTGGCTGCAGCTGGAGCTAAAGATGATTCCCTGGCAAACAGAGACAGGGCCTTTTGTGTCCCCTGGCCAGGGCTGTGTCCTGCCCAGCATGTTAATGCCTCAGCACCCCCTGGGAACCATCCGGAGCGAGCCTCGGCTGTCACCAGGGTTGCCTGTGGAGATGCTCCCAAGCAGGAAAGCACGAAATCCACAATCTCACTGCGAGGCTCCAACCCGGAGCCCTTTCCCTGTGTCACCAAACCAGCCCCGGCTGGCAGCTCTCCTGGCAAAGGCCTGAAGTGTCCACTCCTTAAATTCACGCTGGGGTGGGAGCAGAGACAAAGCTGAGGAGGGGGCGGCGTTCTGGATACAAACACGGGGGGCGGGGGGAAACTGTGGATACAA
>JAWMRA010000067.1:1723280-1734917 GCA_035584735.1 Pseudotriccus pelzelni
ATGGGATGGGATGGGATGGGATGGGATGGGATGGGACGGGATGGGAAGGGATGGGACGGGACGGGATGGGATGAGACGGGACACGACAGGACGGGATGGGATGGGATGGGACAGAACGGGATAGGGGGGAGCCGCTATGGCCACATCACTTTCCAATCCCTCTCAGAATCTCAGATCCCTTACAAAGAGGCTCGTGCGAGGCCAAAGAGGAAGAGCAAAAGCAGGGAGAAGGACAGGAGGGAGGGGATGAGACCCCTACAGTGCTGCCCTGTTGAGAATGGACAGCACTGGGACAGCCCGGCCCTGGGGTCTGGGAATGGCACTGACCTGCCTGCGAGGACTGGAGTTCCCCAGGAGGTAGTTCCTGGTCACCAGGCTGTCCCCCAGGCCGATGCCAGAGTCGCCCATGCTGCGGTAGCTGCGGGTGACGGTCACGCTGGAGGTGGAGGAGCCCGAGGACATGGTGTTGATGCCGGCATTCTGCGTGCCCGACTTGTCGGCTGGCTGACCGCACGTGCCGCACACGATGGTGCGGGAGCGCAGGTTGTATTCACCGGGGTCCCCAGAGCCGCTGCAGCTCCCCTAGACATGAGGGGGGACAGACAAAATGACCTTGAGCCCCTGCCAAAGTATTCTCTGCACTGAACCCCTGCACTGAGGATGGTGGTGTGACCCCTGGGGACCTCTCCACGTTAGTCCTTGAAGAGGGTCCGCACTCGCCCATCCTCCCCATCGTGTGGTTTAAACACAGTAAAACAGAATTGTGATTTTTGTGTTTCTAATCCCACGTGACTGGGGCTGGTGTGATGCCAGTGGGTGACCCCCTGCTGTGCTGTCCTTGCACCCCGATCTCTCAGCACACCTGAACTGTGCTGCTCTGAAAACATCCTCTCCTTCACCGCCTCGCAAGCTGGCAGCTGCCCAAGGGGAAACTTGCTCTTGGAAAAGATTCAGCCTTGAGATGAATGGGCAGCACTGGCTGAAGGAGCTTGGCTCCTCTGTCCAGGGATAATCAATGTAGAGGAGAATCACAGAATCATGGAATGGTTTGGGTTGGAATGGATCTTAAAGCTCATCTCATACCACCCCCTGCCATGGGCAGGGTCACCTTCCACTAGCCCAGGTTGCTCCAAGCCCCGTCCAACCTGGCCTTGAACACTTGCAGGGATGGGGCAACCACAGCTTCTCTGGGCAACCTGTGCCAGGGCCTCACTACCCTTACAGAGAAGAATTTCTTCTCAATATCCCATCCAACCTTGCCTTCTGGCAGTGGGAAGCCATTTTGCCTTGTCCAAAGTCCCTCTCCAAGCTCTCCTAGAGCCCTCTTAGGCACTGGAAGGGGCTCTCAGGTCTCCCCAGAGCCTTCTCTTCTCCAGGCTGAATGCCCCCAGCTCTCCCAGCCTGTCTCCAGAGCAGAGGGGCTCCAGCCCTCAGAGCATCTTCATGGCTACTTCTGGACTTGCTCCAGCAGCTTCACATCCTTCTTCTATTGGGGGCCCAAGAACTGGACCCTGTACTGCAGGTGGGTCTCACAAGGGCAGAACAGAGTGGGACAATCCAGTAGCTCAACCTGCTGATGCAGCACCAACTCTTCAGATTCAGAGAACTCAAAGGAAAGCAGATGCTGGATTCCCCATCCTGCTCCTGCAGAGCCCCATGGGCAGCATCCAGCAGATCTCTTGCCACCTCTCCATGCATGATTCCTGTGGGTATCTCATGTGCAGGACACACACATCCCGTGGGATGGGCTGGTGGGGGCTCCTGGGCTGCAGCCAGGGATGTTTCTTGGGGAGAAGTGGCTGCAGCTCTGTTCCTGGCATGCTGCCTACTCTCTGCCTGCTCCTCTGCCTGCTGCCTGCTCTGCTTGCTGATCCTCCTGGTGCATATTTCAGCTCCAAGAGGGGAATAATGGGCTGAGGAGAAGGACAAAGCCACCTCTGGATTTGTTCCAGCACCCTCGTGAAGCAGAGAGGATGGAGCAGCTGCTGCCAAGAAGTGTCATCCATAAACTTGCATCCATCCCATCCTCCCGGTGACACCAGGTACCCGCTCAGCCTCCCTCCGGCTCCTCCAACACTTTCCATGGCATGTCAAGGTTGCTCAGGGTCGGAGACAACTTGCAGCAAGGTCTCAAGACCTTTTTTGGTGAGCAGTGATCTCCTCCAGGTGCCAGAGATCTGCTGCCTTCTCTCAAGTTGTTGTGTTTCCACAGCAGACTCCCTGCTACGCCTGACCCTGCATGAGGCTGAGCTGCCTCCCACCCTGACTGGGACCAGAACTGCATCCCCCCCGGACCCCCTGAGACCACTGGCACCCCCCGTGCCCAACTCACGTGGTGATGGCGGTGGTGGATGCTCATTTCATCGTCGTCCTCATCCTCATCGTCATTGATGATCACGGTGCGGACCAGCTTCCGCATGGCCACCTCCTGTGGGGGACAGGAAGGCAGTTGGGGGGTTCAGTGTGGGCTGACTCCCTGTGCCCCAACCCAGACCTGCCATCGGCTCTCACCTCGCCGTTGGAGTTGATGAGGGCGGTGCGCAGGCTGTCCCCGGAGCCCCAGCTGCTCTGGGCTTTCCACACCACGTTGCTGGGGGGGCTGTGGGTCGCTCCAGCTCCTGAGGCCCAGATCTGAGGAGAAAAGCAGTAGAAAAGTGACCTCTCAGGTCTGCAGAGCCCAGGAAGGCTGCAAAAAGCACACCCCAACCACTGTGCATCACCCAGCAGGGCTTGTGATCTCAGCTGGATCCTCCGCTGGGCAGGGACTCACCGTGACCACCTGGCCAGCCTTCAGGGTGAACTTCGGGGGGAAGCGGTAGGTGATGGGGGGATCATCCCCATTCTGCCGCTTGATCTGCCAGTTCCCCATTGCCTGGTCCTGCAAGAGAGAGAGAGCAGAAACCCTCAGAATCCCAGTTCCTCCCCAGCTCGTCCCGTTCACCTCCTGCCCACGGAGCAGGGCTCAACTTCACCCCAGACACCCCAGGGATCCCCCTGAAGGAAGCTCACCTCATTGGACTTGTTCCTGAGACGGACAAACTTGCCTTCCAAGTCCACCTCCTCCACTCCAACACGGCCGCTGGTCCGGGCGTGGTGGGAGAAGCTGGTCCGGCTCTCACTGTCCTCCAGCTTCCGCTTCTTGGAGGAGCCTGGGGTGGACAAGTGGCTTCGGGACGCACCTTTGTGGGAGGAAGGGCTGGGGGACAGCCTCAGCCTGACAGGGAGAGAAGGGGAGATGGAGCCAGTGAGGACACGAGGACTGGGACCCGCATAGCCCAGAGCTGGGTGCAGTGCCTCGTGCTCACCGCTCCTCCTCGCCCTCCAGCAGCTTGCGGTAGGCATTGATCTCCATATCCAGAGCCAGCTTGATGTCCAGCAGCTCCTGGTACTCATCCAGCTGCTGCTGCATGCGCGCCCGCATCTCGGCCATCTCCCGCTCCTTATCGGAGAGCAGGCGCCGGTTGGTCTCGCGTTCCCTGGCCAGAATATCCTCCAAATCGTGTAGCTTTGCTTCCTTGGCAGCCAACTGTGGGGAGGGAAGGTGAGGGTGGCCACTCCACCCAGGACCGTGCCCAGAAGGGGATCATCCCCAGGAGAGGACCATCTCCAGGGCAGACATCCCACAGAACTCCTGCTCACCTGCTTCTGCAGCTGGCTCACTTCCGAGGAGAGGTTGTCGATGCGGATGCGGGTCTGCTGCAGCTCCTCATGGGCAGCACCCACCATGTTGCTGTTCCTCTCAGCCGACTGCTTGGCGTTCTCCAGCTGGGGGACAGGACAGGGAGATTAGCATCCCCCGCTGCCCACCAGTGCTCTGTGAGGCTGGGGGGGAGAGGAGGGTGGTGTGTGGGGGCTGCTCACCTTCGCCCCGTAGGTCTTCTCCAGCTCCTCCTTGTAAAGCCTGATCTGGGCCTCGTGCTGGCTCCGCAGCTCCTGCAGGGCCTCGGAGAGCTTGCTCTCAAACTCGCGCTGCCGCCCGTTGTCGATCTCCACCAGCCGGGTCTCGTGGCGGCGCTTGGTCTCCCGCAGCTCCTGGGGACAGGTCGGGGGACACGGTGTCACCTCAGGAAGGGGACACAACCGCTCGGAGCAGGAGTTCTCCAAGGTGACCCCAGCCCCGTGGAGGCACGTTGCAGCTCACCTCGCTGTAGATGTTTTTCTGGAATTCAAGTTCTTCCTTCAGCGTCTGCAGCCGGTTCTCAGCATCCACGCGGCGCAGCATCTCATCCTGCAGCTGCTTCTTGGCTTCATTCAAGGCACTCTCCAGCTGGCAAGGAATTGAGAAGGAACATCACAGTGGGCTCTGGACGCCCCAGCGTCTGTTATGGCTGGGGTGTCCATATACCCACCACCCAACAGCATCTGCCTCACAGCCCCCTGACACAGAGGGGACCTGGCAGCCCACAGGTAGGGGGGACAGAGGGGTCTCTGGGGAAGTTCGAGATAGGGTTGCCACTGCTCACCTTGGCCACCTGCCCCCTCAGATCGCGTACTTCAGTCTCCAGATTCCTCTTCTCGCCCAGGGCTGTGGAGAGCGCGGCTTCCTTGGAATTAAGCAAAGCCTCCACATCCTTGAGGCGTGCCTGGGCAGTGAGCAGGTCCCCTTCCTTCTTGGCATTCCTGCAGGGCAAAGGATGGCACAGGTTAGCTGCGTGGCAGGGAGAATCATAGTCATCAGGAATGATAGAATGGTTTTGGGTCAAAGGGACTTTGGAACTCATCCAGTGTCCTCCTACCCTGCCATGAACAGGGACATCTTCCACTAGCCCAGGTTGCTCCAAGCCCTCTCCAACCTAGCCTTGGACACTTCCAGGGATGGGGCAGCCACAGCTTCTCTGGGCAACCTGTGCCAGGGCTTCCCCATCCTCACAGTCAGGAATTTCTTCCCCACATCCCATCTAACCCTGCCCTCTGGCAGTGGGAAGCCATTCCCCCTTGTCCTGTCACTCCAGCCCCTGTCCAAAGTCTTCCAGTTTTTAAAGGCCCTTTAGGTACTGGAAGGCGCTTTAAGGTCATGTCAAGCTTCTCATCCACCAACACCTCCAAGTCCTTCTCAGGGCTGCTCTCAGAAACTCCCCTCTGAACTGTAACTCAAGCACACAGAGAATCATGTACACAGCCCTCTGATCACCCCCAAAAGAGTTGCAGGATCATCCCTAACACCCACCTGCTGAGGGGACTAGCAGGTCCCAGCCATCCAGCCCCGGTTTGGATCCTGGGTTGTGGTGTGACACAGTGGGGCACAGTGTGACATGGTGCAGTGTGGTGTGGCAGAGCACACAATACTGTCATGTGTGGCATAGCGTGGTGTGGCATCATGTGCCACAGGGCAGGATGGCACAGCAGCAGCTGGGGAGGAGCTGGAGATGCCCTGCAGCCAGCACTGCCCTACCGAGGAGAGCAGGCAGAGGAGCCTGTGGCACCCTGCCAGTACCAGGAGCCTGGTGCCTCTCCTGGAGCAGATGGGGGACACTGGCTGATAAAGCAGGGGCTGGGGGCTGCACTGGAGTGGCCAGACCTCACCAGGAGCTCAGCTGTCGCTTGGTGGTGCAGAGCTGTGGCACCTCAGCCACCCAGCACAGGGCTGTGGGCAGGTCTCCCAACCTCCAACATCACCGTCCAGACTCCTAAGCCATCCTGGCTCCCACTGCCCCCCTCGCTTGTCCAGCCCTCTGACAGCAGGTCAAGGCCATTCCTTACAGCCCTGCTGTGTGACCAGGGAATCTGATCTGACTGTACTACTAAAATGCAGCCTGGTGCTATTTTGGTAGGTCCTATAAAAAGATAAGACCCAAACAGCCCCCAGCAGCCACCAACCCCAGAGTGGGGTTGTTGTCCCACCTCCCTCAAAATGCGATGTGGGACAGGTGGAGGTGGGATGCACCCCGGGACCAGTTGTGGAGCCCCTGGCTGTGGCTGAGCACTGGCCAAGAACTGGCTGCTCGCCAGCCCCGAGGACATTCCTGGGGCGGGGAGTGCACACCCATGCCATGAGATCATGGGTCACAAATACCAGGGAGCGGGTGGTGGCACTCAGCCCATCTCAGGACAGAGTCCAGACCACCAGCAATGGGATCCCAGCACCAGCAGGGATGGGATCTCAGCACCAGCAGGGATGGCATTCTCTGACTCACAGGGAAGATCCTGGCTTGGCCAATAGCAGATTTTCCAGCATTACTTTCTGTTTCCTGATCTGAGCCAGCACGGAAAAGTCATTCTGTTATTTTGCAGACTAAACCAAAGGTTTCAAAATCCCAGGCTACTGTTTTTAAGCATAAACCCCACTTTATATGCCAGGATGAATTCTATGTTAAAAGAGAAGGAATTCAGCTTGAGGAAGGGCAGTTCAAAAAAGTCACTATTCCTACATGTACAGTAAAAAAATTCAGAACCACCTAAAGTGCTGCTGTCAGGAAAAGAAGAGCCCAAAAGCCTCCGGGAATCCAGGAGCAGCTTGCAGACTTTTTCTTGGAAGTGTGTGAAGATCCATCTTCTGCCTTTGTTTCCATTTCTGAAAGTTCCTTTCCCAGCCCAGAACACTCTCTGTTATGGTGCAAAGGGCTCGGTGTAACATGTCGGATCTGTGATAAATTATATGATGTTTTTGTGGTTGGATTTTCATATCATGTTTTCAGTGTTTGGGGTAAGAGGGTCTCGATGTGCACGGAGCATGATTTCATAGTCCATGTATTCCATAAAATAGCCTTGTTTGTGTCTAAATAGCATTTAAGCAATCTTGAGAATTTGGAATTTAGCCTGCAGTGGAATAACTGACAAGGAAATGGTGCTGGTTCCCTTTTTCCAGAGAACTACGGTCCCGCTTGCTTGCCAGAGCTGCTGCTGGAGCTCCATGCCGGGTTCTTCCTGCACAACCCACTCCTTTCATGCCAGTGACTCATAGGACAAGAATGCCAACCGGGAGCAGCTCCGAGGCTCACTGCAACCAGCGTTTGAGGCCGAGTGTGAGTGTTCCCATGTGGCTGTGACTCGTCCCCACAGCCAGTGTGGCCACTCCGGCACTGCCAGCGGGGTCCCATCCTGCATCCCTGAGGGAGTGAACCGCCCCGTGACTCCAGGAAGGGCTGGTCCTGGGCTTTTTGCTGCTGCAGCTCTTCACTCGCCGTGTTGGCTGTGGAGGTTTGGGGACAGCCAGGGGGCACCGGCTCTTCAGGATGGGGCTTTGGAACGTCCTGAATCCTCCAACTCTTTCAGGGACAGCAGTTTCATTGATAAGTGACAAACAGAGGGGAAAATGCTGATAGTTACACTTGAGTCTCCATCAGATTGTCCCTCTCCAGGGAACAGAGGGACTCAGGGCTCTGGGAACCCATGCCTGGAAAGCCCCATGGTAAATCCCAGATGACTCAAGGACAAATCACTTTGCCTTAGAAGCCTTCCATGCTCAGGTCTGGGTTCTACCATGAGGAGCAGAGCCAGGAGCTTGGAGCTCACCAGCTGTGGGGCTGAGCCCAGGGGCAGTTCTGCAGGAGGGAGAGGGGTGAGAGGAATCCTATCTTGTCCTCTGCTCCAGTAGGTCCAGTGGTCTGCATGACCCGGCTCCCTGGGACCTGAGCATCTCCCCCCATGTTCCTTCCAAACACACTATGCCCCCGAACGTGGCAGCACCTCCAGACGAGCTGTCAGCCCACAGGTGAGTCCTCTCTGGTGCCAGGGACCCCAGTGTCCAGTGCTCCATGCCAGCCCTGTCGATCGCCACTTCAGCCCAGCCAGGGCTTTGAGTTTTCCCTTCTCCTCCCCTCAGGCCCTGCTTTTATTCCCCAGCAACCTCCCAGGCTCCAGCTGGTGATGGGCTAAAAATAAAAACTTCCATGGCAGCTGTGTCGCTCTCACTCCCCTGGAGAAGAGGACAAAGCCAGACCTTCCTCCTCCTCCCGGAGGGTTCTACTGGCCTCCTCATCCTGCCTGCTAGAGCCTTGGGATCTTGTGATCCCACATCCCCCAGGGAAAAGGGAAGCAGAGACCCACCCCAGAGGGCTGGGTGCCTGTGGGCAGGGGACTTGGCCTCAGCGTCCCATAGGATTTGATCCCCTGTGCTGGGACAGCCGTGGGTAAAAACAATCCAAGAGGAGAAAACACAACAGAAGCATCAAATCCTCAAGAAACAAATGTCTCAAGAGAAAAGATGGAGGGAAAAGGGGCCTCAAGATGTTTTATTTTTAGCTTTTAAAAGCAGGAAGGAGGAAAAAAAAAAAAAAGAATGAAAATTGCAGCTGAGCTGCCAGAAAATCCAAATGTTAATGGAAAGTTGGATCTGCTCTGGCTGCGCTCAGCACTGACAGACACGAGGCTGCGAAGTCAATGCAACAGATTCAGGGAGGGCTCAGGGACAGCCCCATTGAGTGGGATCTGCTACTGCTTGCCCCCATTCTGCCCCAAAATCCCAGCCCGGAAACTTGACAGGTCTGGGCTCTCCCTCTGGAAAAGTCAAGACAGGACAGAGTCACCAGAGCTCCTTGAAGCAGCTTCAGGCACAAGCCCACCAGGCTGCTGGAGAGACGCCAACCCTCTCTGAGATGCCAGAGCCCACTCCATGCATTTTTAGGAAACACCCTTTGGTTTCCGCCCTCCACTATTAATCTCTGTGAGCGTTGCTGAAGCTTGGGCAGCAGCAGCAGGCTTCATACACTGGAAGGGGACAAATGGATGGGCTGGAGCCAGTGGAGGTGCAGGCATTTCCCTCCTTCCCTGCTCCAAATTGCAGCTGCCCCACCCTGGAGAATGTGCCAACTCAGGGAACTAGCCGGCTCATGCCCCATCCATAAATCTTCACGCACATTTGCAAATCCCCCAGGACTGCAGGTTTCAGTCCCACCTGGCTGCCAAGGCCCATGTCCACCTGCTGCTGGCCACACTACTGTGGGACTGAGAATGCTATCCCAGGAAAAGATATTGACACGTTTACAGCTTGGGAGCCCAAGGTGGAGGAGGCAGTGTGTGCCCTCGGAGGTCTGTCATTGCTGGGAGGACCCAGAAAACCTGTTCTGCCCCACCTTGAGCTGGCTGCTCTGCATGGCACTGCCTTCAGAGTCAGGGATTGGCCCCAGGATCACTGCATGTATCCCAGGGATCACTGTCCTACTGCAGGGATCACTGTCCTACTGCAGGGATCATCCCCCTATACCAGGAATTGTTTGTCCACCAAGGATTGTTCCCCCATCCCAGGGACCAGGGCCCCACAGGATCCCAGGGACCAGGGCCCCATAGGAACGAGCAGCAGGGACAGCACGAGGAGGGGCGGACTTGGAAAACCTCTGTGGTGGGGCAATGGGAATGTGGTGAAGCAGCTTCTCCCAGCTCCTGACTCATTTGTGCCGCAGCAGCTCTGCCAAATCACCAGGATAAACACAGGCTGGTCTCCTAGCAGGGGAGCTGGAAATAGCCAGCGTGATGTATAGCGAGCACAACATCTGCACGGAGCCGGCATCCTGTGGGGCACCAAACCCCTGCCAAAGGGCGCTGGAGAAGCCAGCGCCAGCCGTGCTCATGGACGCACGGGATCAGCTCCCACCCTCAGGCGTCAGCGGTGCCAAAGAGCCTTCCTGGGCCCTGACACACATTCCTCGCATGCTCAACCCTGGGGCTGAGGGGCTTGTCCAGCCCCACAGGGCCCCAGAGGGATGAAAACGGCTCACTGGCATCTCCCAAGAGCTGGACTTCCCCCTCCTGGAACTGGGATCTGGCCTTTCCTTGCCTCCTTAAAATGAACCAAAACCGCTGCTTCATTGGAAACTAGGAAAAAGCATTTCATGGGGATGCAAATGGACCGCCCAGGCTGGCATTCCACAAATCCAGGTAATTCCTGTCCCTCCACAAGCCCCATCACAAGGAGCCTCGCTGGGAGCTGTGGCACACACAAACTCCAGCTTGATGTGACCTGAGCACAGCAGTACCTCCAGGGATTGGCCACACATGCCCCTCCTGAAGGCCTGAAGGAGCTTTTCGCCTTTCCCTGGATGCACCAGAGCAAAGGCCCCGTGCCCACCCACCATCACCCCACAGCCTCCCCCCTCACGATGGAAGAAGCCCTTTGGCTCCAGCAGCACCACAACCAACCGGTGCAGGAGGCGGCTGCAGCACGGACCAACAGCCCCACAACCGCTGAAAAGCTGGAAACGCATTTCCGAGAATAAATAGTGTATTAATTGTTTAGAACTAATGGTGTTGTAGGTCGGTGCTGGCTGGGGAGCCCCCGTGTCGCTCCCTGCCCAGGCTGTCCTGCCAGCTGGTGACTCATCCCAGCCTCCGCCAGCAGCTCGGAATGGAAATCCCAAGTCACCAAGTGACACTGTCGTCTGGGCTGAGTGCCCCTAGAAACAGGGGGGATCCGTGGTTTTGGAGGGTGGGCGGCATTACCAGAGGGGGTTTGAAGCTGGAAAAGGGGGTGTTGCCCTTTTGCCACGTGGGAGTCACCAGGGGAACGTGCAGGACTTGGCTTTGCACTGCCCACACTGCATTTTCGGGGGGGGGGGGGAGGGTTGCATCAGGCATAAATATGTGTGTCTGCACAGACAAAGGGCAGGATTTATCCTCCATGGACATGTATTCCAGCTTGGAGCAGGCATCACAACATCCCACCATGTCTGCCAGTGCCTGGCTGCCTGTGAGACCTCTCTGCCACCTGTGGGACCTCCCTTGCTGCCTGTGGGACCCTCTTTGTTGCCTGTGGGACCCCCCCACTGTTGCCTGTGGAACTCCCTTTCCCAGCTGCCTATAGCTTTTCCCGGGAGCAGCAAGCCCCAGGAGACAGATGCAAAGAGGATGCAAAGCACACGGGAGGATCAGCCGCTGGAGTTCCCAGTGCCGGGAGCGCACAGAGCCTGGCACCACAAAATGAGGGCAGGATTTCCCCTACGGAACCTCCCCACCACAAACCGTGGGTTAGCTGGAAGCAGCCTCCAGGCTGGGGTGACACGCAGAGTGCCACCAGCTGAAATTGGACTTAGTAACTGGGAGTTGCCTGCATGGCACCAGGAAAACCTGGCCAGTGTCTGTGCAGGTCCAGAGCGGACGGGCTGAGCCTGGGCTTTCCAGAGGGAGGGCTGGTTCCTCCCTTGCAAAAACTACATTTTCCACTGAAAAAAAAAAATCACCAAAGACTTGAAGAGGCTGCGCAGGACAGAGGCGGAGTCACCATTCCTGGGGGATTTAACAGAGGAGTGGATGTGCTACTCAGGGACATGGGTTGGCCTTGGCAGCGCTGAGGGAACAGCCAGACTCAATGATCTCAGAAGACTCTTCTAACCTAAATTATATGATTTTATCTCTTAATAAACCTAAACGTCTCAACTGCTGGGAACACCATGATCAAACACTGGGCAACCCCCACCAAACCCATCCATTCCAAACACGCCAGCCTGCCTTTCCCTGGCTTCCCATGGAATTTGAATCAGGTTATCTAAAAGACACTTGATTGGATTAAGCCATCTTAAATATAGATTAAAGCAATAACGCCCTTCATCAGGAAAAAGGAACTTGCTAAAAACAGCCTGGAATTGTGCTGGAAAGAGAATTTAGAGACATTACTGAAATATGTGAACACACCACCTACCATGCCACTCAATTCCATCTTCTGAGTTACAGTAGGAAAGGCACAATGACGATCCTTGTGGGTCCCTT
>JAWMRA010000067.1:1734944-1767405 GCA_035584735.1 Pseudotriccus pelzelni
TATCCTGAGTGGGAAGGGACCCACAAGGATCATCGATTCAAACTCCGGCAGAAGACATTCCCAAAAATCCCAAGAGTGCTTGGGAGTTGACAGCCAAGAGTGTTGTCAGCTTGTTTTTCCAAACCAGAATTTCCTAACAATTTGTAGATAGTAAACCACAAAAGCCTGACTAAAGCTTTTGGGAAGAGGAGGGAAGAAGGAACTTCCAAGTCTCACCATTGTGAGACTATCATTAATATAATTGCATTATATTTAATGTAACAATAAATTAACAATTACACTTTAGACTGGATGAAATTTAAAGAGTTTTGCCCAGCCTTGACTGCCTCACTGGGATGCAGCAAAAACCAGTGTTGTGATAACTGGGCTAAATCTCAATGGGACAGTTGTGGGTCTTTTTTTGTCAGCTCCGAGTGTTGCACCTCCATGGAAACCCCAGAACTTTCCATTCACTTCAGTACATCCTTCTCCGGATGAACGAGAAATGCCGAGCCCATAAACCACCACCTCAAAGGATGAAGACAAAGCACAGATTCCCGGTGTTTCCTTGAGGGACTGGGCACGGCCAGAGCCTTACAAATGGAGTTAAAAACAGGGAGCTGAGTCACTCATATTAGTCATGTCTTCAGGACCAGGAGCACTGGGGGGAAACAGCCGTGAGCTCCTGTTTCGCTGGGAGCTGGAAACACGGCCAGGACTTGGGGCAGTGGAGAAGAAGCAGGGATGCAATTCCAGTCCCAGGAGCAGAAAAAATGCTGCCACCGTACAGACATTGCCTCGTTTCCCTCTGCTCACACATGTGGTCCCTGAATGCAAAGGGGTGATGGGAAGGGATGAGAAGAGATCACTTTGTATCTGCTGTATCCTGACCCACAGTGGTAACAGAACCCCTGCACAAGGTAGGACAAAGTGGGACAAGGTGGAGAGGAGCCAAGAGATGCAGAACACAGAACAAGCTCAAGGCCTCCTTCTTTCTCTCCACTAGCAGCAGCTCACCTTGTTTTCCATAAGTCCGGTAATGCAAAGCTTCCAGCCAGCAACATTTGCTTAGGAAACAAAGCGGGGGATTGTTGGATGCAGCTGCCACCCATCTTCCTGGGGACAAAAGGGTTTGCTATCCCGGCTCCAGCAGGCAGATAAAGGCAGGCGAGGTGTTTACATTGCCACAAGGTCTGTTTGCGTGTGGCGGTGGCAGCGAGGCCAGAGCGGGCTGTGCTGGAGCTGCTTTGTTTGCTCCGACGGCCGCCGTGAGTCAGCGCTGGCACTGCGAGCTCCAACCGCTGTCAGGGTGGCTGCTGGGATGGGATGGGATGCCACTGGCAAAACGCAGGGATGAGCAGCGGCCAAGGTGAACGCCAATGTTTTGCTGTGCTCTGCCATACGCTCTGCCCGCTTTCCCCTCCAGCCTGCACCGTGCGGGGATGGAGCCCAGACCTGCTCTGGCACGTGGGCAGGAAATAACCACTTCCCCAGAGCAAGGACTGCAGACGTGGCATCCCTAGAAAGCACAATTCAGCCCCAGTTGCTGCTTGCACAGAACCACCCTGCAAACAGGGCCCCCGTGAGTGGCTCTGGTCTCCCCACCACCTCCCTGCAGCTCAGCCCCACGTGCCCGCACCACGCTCACCACCTGGCAAACACAGTCCAGCTTTTTCCACAGGAATGGCACAGTCTGGGCTGTGAAATGCCTCTGCCCTGCAAATGGAGGGTCTGGGGGCCACGCAGATGGTAAAGCACGATGCCAAGGGGCAAGGCTGCTCTTCCACAACACTCCTGTTCCCCCCTAAAGCCCACAGCATGAAGGCTCAGCTTGGAAAACTTCCTCTAATTTGTCCCCGCTCAACACGGTGCCCTGCAGCGGAGCATCCTCACACCCCACGGATGCTGCTGGGGAGCAGGTTATCCGCTGTCATGCCAGGAAGGAAAGGGCAGGCGAGCGTGACTGTCGGAGCGGCAGGGCCCCCCGAACCGAGGCCCCGCAGTGCCACACCCTGCTCCAGCCCGAGACACGCGGCTGAGCGTGACTCATCCCCCTGCTCTGCCAGGGCTGCTCCAGAGCCCTCCCACAGCTGCAGCGAGCCCACTGCACTGCGACGAGAGGGGGACATGCAGCTCTTCCCAGTGGGGACTGGGAGCTGCAGTGGGGCAACTGGGCACTCTCAGTGCCCATGGGCACTGGGGCCAAGTTTCCTTTGGGCTCCCAGCCCTTTGCAGCCCACATGTTACACATCCACACCAAGAGCTTGGATGTTTATTTGGGCTCACAAAACTCAGAGATGGGGTTTTAAGGGAGAAAGTGTGTTCTTACACTGTTATTAAATAAACCCCCCAACAAACTGGAAGTTCTGAGCTCCAGTCAAACACCGGGGCAGGGAGACGCCAAGCTCTTCCTGTCCAGGATGGGGGCACTAAACTGGATGGCAGAAAGATGCCAGTGTGGAAAGCAAGAGCCAGAGCAAGTGGCTGGAGGTGGCTCCTGTCCAGGAGGGGGGAGAGACCTGTGCTATCAGAATCTTGCTTCTACAGAGGTGCTTCTGAGCCACTCACAGTCCCGACACAAAAATTCAACAGCTTCAGGAGAGCCTGCGTTTGCTCCTACCCTGGCTCTGTCACCTCTCTGCAGGTTCAAGGTGTCAACACCTGAAGCTGTGCAACCCTGTATGTAAGGAAGGTAAAGTACAGGCAGGGCAGCACCCATCTTTCACCCTGGGTGCTGGGGAACTCTGTCCCTGCTGGTGTCACAACTCCTGGCTCCACTCACCATGGGTAGGAAGAAACAGGGCATAAGGGCTGTCTGCAGCTTGTGGAGGACACCACAAGCCAAGGGCACCTTCACCTTCATTGGAAAAATGAAATTGGTTTATGACCAGGATCGTGCAGTGTTGACTCAGCCTCGCTCAGGAACGGAGGTGTCCCAACCCCAGCTGGCTTTTGTGGTATCTCTGCGGGTTGGGTTCACTGCACTTCATTAACCAACTTCCACACCCTTTGGCTCTCCTCAACACCCACAGCCCTGCATCACACCATGGATTCACAGACATGCTGTGATGTCCTTCGCATACAGGAACTAGGACCTATATACATATTTTATGGAGTGACAGGGCAAAGAGGAATAGTTATAAAGTGAGAGGGCAAATTTAGATATCAGGAGGAAATTCTTCCCTGTGAGGATGGTGAAACACTGGCCCAGGTTGCCCAGAGAAGTTGTACCTGCCCTGTCCCTGGAATTGTTCAGGGCCAGGTTAGGGCCTGGAGCAACCTGGGATAGTGGAAATTGTCTCTGCCCGTGACAGGGAGCTGGAATAAGATAACCTTTAAGGTCCCTTTCAAACTAAACCATTCCATGATTCCACGAACTTGGGTTTCTCCAGGGTGGCTGAGAGTCTGGCTGTCATACAGAGCTCTCTGCGCTCAGGGCTGCAGCTGCCACTACCCCAAGGGGGGCAGGGGGGCTGTGCCAGCCCCCCACAGTTGTTCAACTTCACACTGGAGCTATTCAAGCCTGGGCAGTGAGGGGAAGGGAGCAGAGGCAGGTGGGCACCAACGCCCCAGTGAGTGGCTGCGGGTGTCTGATGGCAGCTGCAGAGACAGGGCTCACATGGCACAGCCTCAGCTGTTTGGGAACGTGCTGAGCTCGTCACAGAGGAGCAGGCTCAGCACACAGCCTCACAAAGAGCAGGACGGCGAAACAGGTAACGCAGCCAGTGGCAGGACAGTGGGAGGTAATTCCCAGCTCATCCCAAACGCACCGGGATGACTCTTCCCGGGCAATCCTCTGTGCCAGCCCTAATTTTGGCCAGGACCAGGGGGAGAGCTCTGGTGGCTTCCTCCTCTGCTGGTTGTCAGAAGCAGGAGAGGAAATTGCAGCTCCCAAAGGGCACAAATTCAGCAGAACATGGACCTGGCAGCCATCCCATGTGCCCCACCCCAGTCATGCCACCCTCTCCATCTGCCTCCCTGAACACCACGCTGGGAACAACTCCCAGTTCTCTGGACTCCAGAGTTTGAGTGTTGATGGCATTCAGACAAGTGAAGTGACACGTGCAAGGCTGAAAAACACTTGTGGCAGCACACGGGACCAGACCAGGCCTGGACAGGATGTCGGGGATGGATCCCTTCCCACAGTAAACCCAGCCCTGATTCTCTTTGCAATCGTTTCTCTTTAATCTCCAGCTCCAGGGATAAGGTCCTTAATTTGAAGCGTGGATCCCATCGACATAAAAATGTTTAAGGCAGGAGGATTTCCTCTCGCTCCCCTCATCCCCAGAACAGCAAAACGAAGAGCCGTGGCTGGAAGACGCTGGCAAACACAGCAATGGGAGCAGGGCCACAAGCCGAAAGTGCTGGAGCCTGTTCCTCTGCTGAGGCTGTCCTTGGAAAAAGAGGGGCTGGATGTTTGCACAGGCAAGAATTCCTCCCTCCCAGGAGCCCAGCCACCCTGAGCTGTTGCCTGCAGATGTCAAGGGAAAACCAGTGTTTCTGCGGTGCTGGAGACTCGTGGTGCCGTGTTTAAGAGGGTCCCAGAGGGGCACAGGGGTCCAGCCCAGCCCAGCTCTCTGTCGCCAACTCCCCCAAAGCATCCCCAGCTGTACAAGCCGCTCTTTGTTTGCTCCAAAAGGGCAAAGCCTCCTCCCAGCCGAAGCATTCCCTCCCTGGCAGGGATTCCATGAGGCAAAGGAGGGGAACAGCCCAGGAGTCTGAGGTTTCACCCCACGCAAAATGTTCCAGCACAAGCTCATTGCTGCCGAAAGAAGGGCCTGGCCTCATGGCTGCACTGAGTCTTAATTCCCCCCCACACACACCTTTTTTCAACTAAATGGGTTCCGTGTACCTGCTCCTGCCTGGAGAGTCTTCACTGAACCCAGCACAGGGCAAAACCCCCTAGGCTGGGGAAGGGCTGTGGGGTTCCCCTCCTGGCACCCCACTGCTGCCACCCTTGCTCTGCCCCTGGACGAGCTTCCTCCCTCCACAGCAATCTTTGGGAAACAGGAGATTTGTCCTCATTAGGGCCAGGGATGAGGTCTGGGCCCCAGGAGGAAGAGGCACTGCCAAGGCTTAATCGGGTTAGGGGATGCAATTCAGGAAGGCATCACTCATCAGCCACGGTGCTAACGAGGGCTGGTTCCTGCCTTGGAGGAGGGACCTGGTCCCTGCATGGCCAACCCTCACCTATGGAGTGGGCACTGAACCCCCCAGGGGGCCTCTCCTGGTGATGGAAGTGCCCAAGGACTGTATCCTACATCCCTTGCACTGACAAACACGTCACACATCTGGTATGGGGTGAATCCTCTTGGAGCAAGGCAAGGGCTGTGGCTCCTGTTCACCCTGTGAGCCAGGAGTCAGCTCAAAGAGAGGGGATGATGGGCAGAACTGGGCACAGAGCATCTCTCCAGCAGCCCAGTGCTGTGCTGGAACACAGGTGTCCTCCAAGAAGGGGGCAGGAGCTCAAGGACACCAGAGACAAGGGCATTTCAGACTGGTCCTGTCTGTCCCCACGGTCTGGGAGTGGATGATGCTGGTGTTGCCAGCACCCCTGAGTCACCAGCCACCCTCACCACACCCTCTGCTTTGCCTCAAGCTCGGCTCCAGCATATCCACAGGCCATCAAGAGCAGGGGACACATGTGGAACAGGGCCAGGCAGTGGTAGTGCTGCCTGGAGGTATCCCTTGTCCTGAGGCACAGCCAGCACCAAGCTGCACAGGGTCCTTGTGCAAGGAGCCAGGTGGGCACTTTGGGATCACCACTGGGAGAAGCCAAACAGGCCGTGGAAAGGTCCAGCGCAAAGGCAAAGCAGCTGGCCAGGGACAGAGGGCTGGCGGGAGGGAGAGAGCAGGCAGCTGCCTGCACCTCCCAACCCAGACCCTCCTCCACCCATGCAGCTCTTGCAGCAGTGCCTCAGTACTGGTTAGACTGGTCCCCTGTTTGCACAACCTCTCCCCCTCCAGCCAGCATCTCTTCCCTCACCCCAAACAGAGAACCCAGCACCCAGCACCGTGTCACATCCAGACACATCATGCAGTGGCATCCCCGGCCCCCCACCCTCCCTCTGCACTGGCAAGACAACCCCTGTGGTGAGCAGCGGCGATGCTGTGGGTGCTGATAACACCATTCTGGGTGTCTGCCCTGTGAAAGATACCCGGTGCTTCCCCAGGGCTGACGGGCACACTGAGGGATGCAAAGGGCTGCCAGTTAGTTACTTACTAGCCAAAGTGTCACCCTGTCAAGAGCAGCAAAGCAGCCCCAGACCAGGTGCTGACCCAAGGGCTTGGGGTGGGCAGGGAGAGCCGGCAGAGCAGGCACATCCCTATGAAACTGGATGTCAGGGAACAGAACCAAACCTGAGCAGGTCCTTCCTGATGCTGCCAACAGTTCCAACCCCTCCAGAGAGTTGGTCTTGTGGCTGCCCCATTCCCCCATGCCCCAAAGACTCAGGACACCACTGCCAAACTGAGCCCGACAAGCAGCATCGCGGCTTGGCAGCCAATCGTGCCCTCCTCTGAGCAGCACTGCCACAGCAAGCAGGTCCCCACACACACGAGATGAGCTGCAGCCCCTTTGCAGAGGTTGTGGGGACTTTACAAGGGTTTGGGGGGTTGGAGACCAGCCCCAATACCACGGCCAAGGAAGTGGGGACACACCAGAGGCAGGAATGAACAGCACCGGCTTCCCCTGCAGAACCGCTCTTCCACCTCACCGACCGTGACTCAGAGACGACTCAGCACAGAAACACCCCTGTCCCCCAGAGCCCCGTGCACCAACCACGCTCCAAAACCCACTGAAACCCACCTCCCAGCCACAAGCTGCTCTTTGGGAACCCCCTCGAATCACAGAACTTTTTTCAGGGGGGTTGCCAGCGCTCAGGAACACGCACACACACGAGCTCCCGGAGCACAGCCCATTGCAGGGAAAAACTCCACATCCATTTTCCAACGGGGCTGGCTCTGCAGCACAGCCAGCTCCCAGCTCCCCGCCAGCCAAGGCTGCGGGCCGGGCATTTTTTGCAGCCCTCAAAAGATCTTGGCCAAGATAGTTCTGGGTTTGCATAAAGCAGCAAAAGCCTTTAGACAGCTCAGCTCCTCCTCCCGCCAGCACCCGGATCCTTGGGATCTGGGAGCAGGGATCTGGTGAGCGGCAAGTGGGATGAGAGAAGCTGGCTTATCTGAGAACGGAGCTGCAGCGGTGCACGAGAAACAGAAAGTTAAATATGAATAAAACCCTGCACAGCTTCTGGAGACGTTTGTAACAGGCAGCACATTCTCTCCCTCCCAGTAGGTAGAATATTTATGGCATCTTCCGAGGAAAGCTAATTTTAGCCTCATTTGGTACAGACTCAAAATGAGGCGTCCAGAATAAGAGGCAAAAGATCAAATGGAGGAAGAGGGGGTTGTCCCGACACTGCCCAGCCCGGATCCGGCCGCGAGCCAAAGCTGATGACGGAAAGGGATCCGCTTGCTCCTTCCATGGAGAGGGACTCAGGGAGCTCTGAGTGCTACAGGGGCACATTCTGACATGAGCCTGGGGGAAGCCCAGTGCCAGCCCCTGCCTGGCCAGCAGTGACACTGGCCAGGGAGCCCCGTGTCCTCAGGCAGCCGCGTCCTCAGGGGACCTGCACTGGTCACCGGCAACAGCCCCGAGGAGGGGAGGACATGGGCACCCAGTGGCAGCAGAGAGGGGCCCAGGAGGGGGTCATTTCTGATGGCAGGGAGGGAAAGAGATGAATCCAATGGGAAGTGGCGGGGGGGATTCGAGACTCAATGAGAACTGGGAGCACATCACTCAGCAACAGCTGGTGGGAGAGGGACACGGGTGCTGCCCCTGCACTGCTTCCGCCAAAGCCGGGGACCCCACAGCGTGGGAGCAGCTCGGCACAGGGAGGGTTAAGGCAAACAAAACCCGAGCAGGTTCTTTAACTGGTGCCAAAGACACCAGAGGAAAATAGGACGAGCAGGCGAGATCTGTGGGCAGGACAGAGCCAGCTGGCTGGCACCACTTCCCGGGCTGTGCCGGAGCGTGTTTAGGAATAGCTCCAGAATGACGAAGGCAGAGGGGCCGCCAGCCTGGCGCTCGTGCCCAACATCGCACGGACCCTCCTGGGGGCCGAGGGCATGTCTGCTCAACCCAGCCCTGAGCCTTCACAGCTCTGCTCCCCGAAACTTCCCCCAAGGGCATCCTGGCCAAAGATGGCGCTTGGAGGGAGAGTGGGAATGCTGAGAGAGCTTCTCTCCTCTCCGTCCTCACCATGGACACTCCTGCCTCAGCTGGGTCACGGATTTTTCCTCTCCCTGCCTCCTCCAGGTTGCTCCTTCTTCCCTGCCGGCTCCCTGCCAAGCATGACGACAGCGCCCGTCCCGCTGCGGTCCCCCCTGTTCCCAGGGCACTCACCCCTGTGGTCCCCCCCCCACCCCCCCCTTTCCCAGGACACTCACCGGGCTTTCAGCTCCTTGTGTTCTTCCCGGACTTTGCTGAGCTCCAGCTGCAGCCGAGCTCTCTCCTTGGCCACCGAATCCAAGGTCTTGCGAGCATCCGCCAGCTCCGACTCGTAGGCAGCCTTGATGCCCGAGACCTCTCGGCTCACCACCTCCTCGGACTCGGTGATGCGGAGCCTCAGGCCGGCGTTCTCCAGCTCCAGCGAGCGCACCTTGTCGATGTAGACGGCCAAGCGGTCATTGAGCTCCTGCAGGTCCTCCTTCTCCTGCAGGCGGGTGATGCGGGTGGGGGACAAGGGGGTCCCCGAAGCCCCGCTGCGGGTGCTCCTCTTCTGCGAAGGCGTCGCCATGGGGTCCGGTGTCGAGGCGAAGGACACGGCACAGGTCACGGCGCGATGTCCCACGCCACCCTCCCAGCTGTCGCGGCAGCTCCTGATGTCTGAGTGACTTGCTTATATCCCAGCTGGGCTGTAACTGGGAGGAGGAGCCGCGAGGCAGCGGCGGGTGGAGTTATCCAGAATCTGGGTGGAGACAACTCGCAACGGTCACGGCCCTTCCTCGGGAAAAGCATCCCTGGGAAAAGGGGGCTTGGGAGGGCAGTTTTCGGGGCACATCTCGGGGCGACTCCTTGTACACCCCCCCTTTTCTACGGTGATTCCCCCCACGGAGGCTGGATTGAAGCTTGGGGGATTTGGCGAGGACAAAGTGCACTCTGAGAGGGGCTGCAGTAATGAGCATCCTCAGGACAGCGCTGCCCCACGCGACAGGGCAGGCAGCATCTCAGCAGCTGCTGACCCCAGGGTGTGTGGGGTACCGGCACACCCTGAATGCAGGAGCCACAGGCTGCACAGGACCCTGGGGTAGCCCAAACTCGAGGGTGCAGGGACCCAAATACAGTCCCAGGTCACCCAGAACACGCTGGCCTGGGGTCCCCCCGAATCCTGAGGCATCACAGAGCCCTGGGGCACCAGAGGATTCCACCTCCCCCCCACAATGGCTTTGCCCAGTTCTCTCAGCACTGGCTGCCCCCATTTCCCAGCTATCCCCAGTACTAGCTGTGGCCAGTTTTATCCTTCCTCCCAGTTTCTTGTGCCAGTTTGTAACTCCACAAATCCTGAGCACCGGTTGAACCCAGTTTCCCCCCACCCCAATTCCCTGCATTGTTTCCTGCTCTCCTACCTCCAGCTATTCCCAGTCCCACCAGCACTCAGCCATCCTTCCAGTACGTCCAGTTCCCAGAATGGGTGATTCCAGGTCCTCCCAGATGCTAGGAGCAGAGTTTGGGGTGCTCTGCCTCCCTTGAAGCACTGCCAAGACTCAGGCAGCTCGTGATTTCCAGATCTGCCACACACTTCCTGGCACCCCCAAGCGCTGCTACGGCGGGGGGGCCCTCTCAAACTTCACCCCTGTTTCCTTGTGTTGTGCTATGAAGCTAATCCCTCTCGTGGGGGAAAAATGGCACTGAAATGACAAGGGGGATGGAAAAGCAACCCTTTTACACCCTAGAATGAGTGGTGGGCGGGCGTCCTGGGGGCTCCAGCTTCCTTCTTGCTTGGGAATTTGGGCTCTGCGGCATTGAAAGCAGGAAAGGGAGATGCCCCTAGAAGGTGGAGACACTGGCGAGAGCCAGGGTACCCCAAAGCCAACCTGCCCCAGCCGTTCCCTGAGGACGGAGGGGTCCAAGGTCAAGGGCACAGGCAACATGCCGCCTCCTGAGCCGCGGCTGCCTGGCTCCTCCCGTCCCTGCTGCAATCCAAGCTCGGTTTGCTTCCCGGCTCGGGGAGCGCAGCAGAGCCCCAGGCAGGCTGGGAATGACTCACACAGCAACGGAACAACACACGCGAACACGCAGGGCACACACAGACACTCTGGCAATGATTAACATGCTGGCAGCCCATCAGTGCCGACTGCCAGCGCACGGCAGAGGGACGGGGAAGGGACCCCATCAAACTTTCAGAAAGCAACGATCAAACTTTCAAGACGCAACAGCCCGATGCCAGGAACGTGCCCCAGCGCCATGACACAGATGGGGGGGCCGAGGGGGAGCGGGCCGGGCCCCCCCCCCGGGGCGGGGCCAGGGGTGGGGTTTTGGGTGGGGTGGGGGGCTCGTACCCCCCCCCCCCCCCCGCCCTCCTTGCACCTCCTTCCCTACCCCGGCTCACAGGAAGACCCTCTCTGCACACACAGTGCTCTGGGCAGGGGGTGACTGTGCCCACCCGGGGCTGGTCTCCCTGCGGCCCCGGGGGGTCCCGACAACAGAAACAGCAGCTCTCTTTTCACCCCTCTCCTTTCTTCAGACGCAGATGAATTCCCCTTTTCCTCCCTCCTCCTGGGCTGTCCCAGGCTGCCTTTCCCTGCCCACACCCTCCCCTTCCCTGCTGGGGACACACCACAGGCCTGGGGACACCCACGCATGTCACATCGCCGAGGCAGGCGAGAGTGGCAGGACCGTGCCGTGGGGCAGAGGACACGGACGGGATGGTGGTGGCGGCCCCGGCCCCAGCGTGAGCCCCGCCGGGGCCCAGCCCGGCTGCCGAAGGCGGGCCCGGCCCGCGGGGCTCGCGGTGGCTGCCGGGCCGCGGGGCACTGTGGGACGGCGCGGGCCGCCCTGGGCGGCGCTGCCTGGTTCGAGAAGCAACCCCGGCCTGGGAGGGAAAGCGTTTGTGCCCTTTGCCCGACGGTGCTCCCTGAGCGGGAAGTGTCTGCCGGGGTCCAGAGTGTCCGCAGGGGACGCGGATCGGAGCACCCCCAGGGACGTGGACAGCGGGGCCAAAGCTTCCTTGCTCAGTGTGGGAAACGGCATGCAGGGCAAAGGCAGGGAGGGACCGGCTTGGGCAACAGCTGAAAATCACAGCTAAGGGTCACTGGCACAGCCGGTCCCTGCTCTGGCACCCCCAGCACCTCCCGGCTCCCCGCGAAGCTCCTGCGGTGCACGGGACCCTGGCTCACAGTCCGCGCTTCACTGCCTGGGGGGCTGAGCCTGAGGGCTCCCCTGGTCTGGGGGAGGACAAGACAGGGGACCTGAGGGACCGTGCTGGCTCCAGAGCCTGCAGTGGCTGTTGGCAGCCCAGAGAGAAGAGCCCCTGGGGAGGGTCAGACTTTGGCTCTTTTGCATTACTTGCTGCATGCAGAGCTCCCCAGGATGGGATAGCTGTTGATGCCCCCACACCACACCTCTGCAAACCCTCTTTGGGCACAGACAGCCCCACACCGTTCTGTTCCCCCCAACCACCAGGGAGCTGCAGGGCGATGTCCTCGGACCCACTGCAGAGCAAGGCAAGCAAGAGCATCCTGACCCAGCAGGGGCGCAGGGGGATGGGGAACCCACCACCAGCACAGCCCTGAGCCAGTCACTCGGTCTGGCAAAGAGACACTTGGCACTTGTGCGAGGCAGGAGGGTTTAACTCAAACCAGATGAGCCAGGAGGACAGGCTGTGCTCCACAGCTCCAGCACGGGCACGGCGCCACACTTCAGCCCACAACCATGGATTTCTCCAGGTTCCATGGGCTCTGAAGGAACTCGGGGTGCAGGACCCTGCAGCAGAGCAACAGAAGGGTGAGGGGTGAGGGGTGGACAGGAGCCTGGGACTTGAGGAGAAGCTCTCAGCTCGGGCTGTATCTTCCTCATGTGATTCAGAAGGCAGAAAGCAGCCACATCACTGGAATTTCAACCCCCTTCCAGATCTTTAGCCTCCAAAATATTCCACGAATATTGGGAGCCTGCAAATGTCGTGATGCAAACACTTGTACATGCGTGCGGTGATGGAGCTGGGGGTGGGGGCAGCAAGGGGAGCTGCAGGTCCAGGGAGCCCCACACCAGTGCAGCTGCTCCGGCACAGACGGGCAAGGAAGGGGACATGCCATGGGGCCAGGTAGTGCCCACTGGGGGAGCCTGTGGGCTGCTTTTCCAAGGGATTTTCAGCTCTTTTAGGCTCTTAGCAAGGATCCTGGGGTCACTGCCCAGACTGCACAGCTTTTGGCATCAGAGCAACCCAGGGCTGAGGCACCCTGGTCCCCCAGACACCTCCCAAGTGCTCTCCCCAGGCAATGCAACACCCTCACTCTTGGCCCCAGTGCAGGGCCGTTTCTCCAGCTATTTCCTTTCCAGGGCAGATACACCCCATCTCCAAGTGGGGCTTTTCCCTTTCCAACCCTCTCTTCTGGCCAAAAAGATGTAGCACCCTTAGTCCTTCACCCCACCCACCCTGCTACCAGAAGGAGGAGATCCCAGCCTCCAAGATTTTTCCCATCTGACCTGAGAGAGTTGAAAGTTGCTGGGTTGGGTGCACACAGCAGTCCAGTAACCCCATAGCCCTGGCTAAGTGCCATGCCCAAGGACGAAGGGAGAGGTGGTGGCAGAGACAAGGGTGGAATCTGGAGAAGGGGGAATGGCTTTAAACTGAAAAAGAGTAGGTTTAGATGAGCTGTTGGGAGAATATTCTTCCCTGTGAGGACAGTGAGGCCCTGAGACAGATTGCTCAGAGAAGCTGTGGCTGCCCCATCCCTGGAAGTGTTCAAGGCCAGGTTGGATGGGGCTTGGAGTAACCCGGACTAGTGGAAGGTGTCCCTGCCCATGGCAGGAGGCTGGAATGAGATGAGCTTTAAGGTCTCTTCCAATCTAAACCAGTCTGTGATTCCATGGTCTCCCCATCCAGCACCCTGACCCATCACATCACGCCACGCTGACCTCAAAGCCCTGGCTGCAATGGGCTTCCAATTCCACCCCCCCAACAATCTGTGCACATAAGGAGTTTGGGGTGTGTGTATAGAGGAGTTTTAATTAGCTAATAATCTTTAATAGGGTTTAATTGCCTTGTTATAAAAGGTAATTACAGCAATACATCAATTAGAGCTGTAAAATTAATAGATTTACCAGTTGTATTTATTGAGGAGCTGCAACTGGCAGCACACAGCAGCCAGGACAGCGCCGCTGGTTCTGCTCTGATATCCAACAGTGGGAAGGAGAGCAGCCCCCCAGGCCACCCTGGCATGGATCCTGTCCAAGTCCCTCCACCCAGGACAGTCTGGGAACCACCAGCACCAGCAAACTGCCCTGTGAGGAGCAGCCAGGCAGAGCAGATGGACAGACAACAGGCCCAATGGGAGGATGAGGCTCTGTAGTGCAGGCTCAGACTCGTAGGGCACCTGCCATGTCCCTTGGGGACACTGGAACAAGTCATCTCTGCTCTGCTGGAGCTCCTGGGATGGGAACAGCTCTGTCTGCCTGTGCTGGGGCAGATGTCTGCCCACACCAACCACAAGGATGCCCATGTCCCCCCACATTCCCATGCTTCACTCTCAAGAAAATAAACATCCCTAAAATCCAGCTCCCTCCTCCAAGGCAGGGACCCATTTTTGCAGGGACCCACGGGTTCAGCAGCAGAGACAGAAGCCCACCCACAGTGCCAGGTGTGCTCTGGGGTGTGCAGCTCCCCCAGACCCTCCCAAACCCTGAGCACGGGTACTGTGGCTGGGCTGCCAAGTGGCAAGACATGACCCAATGGAAAATGTGTCTCATGGCTTCCCGTGAGGGGAGAGCTTTCAAGGAAAAGCTGGTCTGGTGCTGTGTTGCTTTGTGGCTCTGTTATCCAACCCCTGAGTTAAGTACTGAAGTGGGGGATCAGAGGTGGGATGCTGAGCCCTCCTGCCCCTTTTCCAGCTTTGCTGAGGGTTGCTTCTCTCGAGCAGGGTCAGCCTATTTTCCATAAAGTCATTAGACCTTGCAAACATCAGCTCAAAATATTCTGTTTCACTGAAAGGAAGGAGCGTAAGGTCCCAAACAAGCCAGTTTTCTGCTCCCCACAGCCCCTGGTGCTGTGGAATTTGGATCATGCTAACGCCCTCATGACCAGTTTTCCCAAAGCAGCAAGCTTGGCATGTGCAGGAAAAGCCAAAAGACAATGGGCTGGCACCAGCCCAGGCTGGCATGGGGCAGAGAATGGGGGCTCACACACACACCCACCATCCAGGGACATGTTCCATTAAATGCCACATTGGAACAGGCCCCAAAACCACAGTGACCAGCAGGTCCCTGGCTCACCCACATGGATTCTGAGGGGAGCCTGAAGGAGTTAAACACCCCTTTACGCTTTGCCCAGACAGCTGGGGCAAATCAGGGGAACCTTGTCACTGGTGGAAATCAGTCTCTGCTTCCCACAGTGCAGCAGCAGAGTCATCTCAGCCGTGAGAGAGCTGAGGGTCTCTGGCAGTGGGTGCTCTCAGTGGGCACTCGGTACCTCGAGGCAGAGCAGGGACCAGGGACTTCACAAATAAACCAGCAGAGCTGCCTGTGGTGATTCCTGCCCACTCTCACTGTTTGTGCTATAAAAGGATCCAAAGCAGGGACGTCCCCTAAGACACTGCCAGGCAGGGATGGGATGCCCTCTGGATGGTCTGGAAAGCGAAAATTCTCACTTGGAGATGGGGTGTGTCTGCCCAAGGCACATTGCCCTCTGGCCTAAATGCAGCACTCTGGAGCTCCCTGGCCAGTCCCGTGGCATTGCCTCTCCAGCCTGTGGCACAGCCAGGGATGCTGGGCAGGGATGTGGTTGGCAGGGCAGTGGAGGGTTTCTTCCCACACGGTCTGTGCCAGCTCACCCTGGCATGCAGAACGCCGGAGCCTCTGAGCCCAGTCAGCACCGTGGGCGGGATGTGGATGTGCCGGCCCTCATCCCTCATCCCGGCCAGAGGAATCCCCGGCTGTGTCAGCGGGCAGCAGCTCTCCAGTTTCCTTGCAGGGCAGTGGAGGTGCCGAAGGGATGTTTGGGCAGGATGGAGCTGTAGAGGATCCAGGCTGTTGGCAGGGCTCAGCCCTCCCCAGTGCCACGCTGAAGGTAGATAAAAGGCATCCTGCCTCCAGGGCTCACCACAGCCCTGCTAAGCTTCTCCAGCATCCTCCACGACGCCAGCCCAGCCCCACGCTTGGGCCTCAGGGCCCAAGTCCCGGGGTAGCCAGGGCTCCTGGCACCTTCCCTCTGTCCTGGGGAATCCCCAGGATGGGCATTTGCCAGTGCAAGAAAGTGCAGCTCAGGGCTGCTGCAGCTCCTACAGTAAAACAGCCGTGTGCTCAAGGGTCTTCACTGCTTGGGACTTTAAGGATCCCACAAGACAAATATCTCCAGGAATGGCTCCAGGATGAACTGTTCCGACCTGTAGAGTGGCATCTCCCACTTCTGCACTTTGCCCACGTACAGAATGTCCAGCCCTGCCCCTCTGCCCCAGCTGCACTGATTAAACCCCACCTTTGACTGGGGCTGTGGCAGAGAGTGGCCCCCAGACATCACTCCCACAGTCCTGTAACCCTGGGAAAAGGATGGGGACACAGACAAGGCACATGAGCAGGGACAGTGCCAGAACAAACACCCCAGGAGCACCACACTGGCTGTGCAGATATTCACATCCCTTTTCCCTTTAGAAAGGAGAAGCAGGGAGAGGCCAGGGATGGCCTGGGAATGGCGTGGCCTCAGCACATCCCTCCTGGCATTCTCGGTGCAGAAGGGACAGAGTGGATGCATCCCGTTTCCAAACAACATCCCAGCTCCTTGGGAGTCCTCATGCTCTTCCAGTTCCTCAGGTGGTGCCACTATCTCACAGCTGGGGATGGCTCTGTCTCTCCTTGGCAGCTCCCCAGGGAAGGAGTCATGTCTCCAGATGTCTGTGGCCACCTGGGAGCAGAGCAGATGGCCCATCTCACTCTGGCAGAAGGAAATCAGGCCCCAGCACACCCAGCTGCTGGTAAGCAGCTTGAGGTCTTCTTATGCCAGAGATGTTTTATAAACTCATTGCTCCTCCAAACCCTCCAATCTCATTCCTGTCTTGAGCCTGTTTGTCCTTTTAGCCACCCTGGTTCTGACAGCAACAAACCCCTCAGTGACAGCACATCCTGCCAGAAACATGCCAGACATTTTCTCATATAAAATATCATGTTGGCTTCTTTCAGCTCGGAATTGCAGGGACATGGAAATCTCCATTCTTGTATTCTTTCCTCCTAAATCTACAACCTTTTGCTGCTGCAAAGGCAACTCTGAGCAATGCTGACAATCCCAGAGAGCAGGATCTGACAGGAAAAAACATAGAATCATAGAATCTCCTGAGTTGAAAGGGACCCACAAGGATCATGGAGTCCAACTCCTGGTCCTGCACAGGACACCCCAAAATCCCACCAAGTGCCTCACAGCATTGTCCAAACACTCCCTGAGCTCTGTCAGACTTGGTGCTGTGCCCACTGCCCTGGGGAGCCAGTTCAGTGCCCCACCACCCTCCGGGGGAAGAATCTTTTTCTGAATATTCAGCCTAAATCCCCACTGACACAGCTCTACACTGTTCCTGCAGGGACTTCTCGCCCACTCCCGAGGCCTGACTCATGCTCCCCGTGCACTTGGCATGTCGAGCCTCCGCAGGCTCCTCCTGCAGCGGAGAGCAGCTGGGAGCAGCCAGCCCTCAGCGCCGGGGCTGCCGCCTCCAGGGAGGGACCCGGCGCTGCTGGCCACTGCTGGGCGCCAGCACAGGGCCTGGGGGGGCTGCCGAGCACCTTCCCCCCTCTGCACGCTCTGTATTTCCTGGAGATGCACCACCGCTCCCCGTATCCGTCAGCAGGGGAAGCTGCCCCGGCCAAATCCCGCCAGCCCCGACGGGCGTGTCCACGGCGGCTTCCATTCATTTCCCTCCACAGAGCTTTCTGCAGCAGGGCTGCTTTCCTGCTGTTTGCTAACACCTCTCCCTCCCGCTCCTCTCAGCTTTCCCGCCGGGGCGCATGGGGGCAGGACGGGGAAAGCTGGTTGGCTTCACCGCATTTAGCGCTGAAAAAAAAAATTAAACAAACAAACAAACGAAAAAAAAAATTTGCACTCAAAATAGTGCAAAACGGAAGCGCTGGGAGAGTCCCGCAGGTTAAAGGAGAAAACGAAACGGGTTCAGTTGCAGAAATGAGAGCAGACGTCGCACGAAGCCGCGCTCATGGCACGGCACTGACGGGGGAATGGGGGACGCACCCTCCGCTTGCTCCTGCCCCTGCACAGTTCGAACAGCCCCGAGGCCGCTCTCATCTGCCGTGGGGGGAAAGGTCTTTCCCCAAGGGAGGGTGGACAAATCTGCCCTGGGGGGAAAGGTCTTTCTCCAAGGGAGGGTGGACAAATCTGCCCCGTGGGGGGAAGCTTTGGATATTGGCCCTGGAGAAGAGCCTGGAGCCCCAAAACGGTGGCGGGGAGACCCTGGGACGTGGTTTGCAGGGGGAACCAGGGGCTGGCAGGGGTGAAGCTGGAGCGGCCCCACAGCCCAGGCTCACCCGCGCTGCTCATCAGAGCTGCTCCCGCAGCATCCCCAGGCGCGTGGGTGGAGGAGCAGTGGGAGTTTTCTTAATGGAGTTTGGACGTAAAAGGCAAGGGAGGCTGGAGATGAACAGATTGACATCAAAGGAAAAATGTGAAGAAAAAACGCCTCACGCCGGTTTGTCCTAGGTAGGAGTGGCTGGATGGGCCCTCCCGGCCCCACCATGAATCACGCCAGTGACGAGCCAGTGACGGACTGTTTGTTTGCCTGTTGCCAAGGGCCCCGCGGCTGCGGGTTGGGATCCGTAAGCCCTGTGGTTCAGCCACTGTTTCAAGGGGGTTTGGGATGGAGAAGCCAGGGAGATCCCTGCTGTCGTCTGAAGGCAGAGCTGAGACCAGAGGGCTGGGTTGGAGGGGCAGGATGGAGCCTGGAAAGGAGGCTGTGCTGGCTGAAGACCCCAGTCGCTGCAGAGAGCAGGAGACTGGAAGATGTGGGGGCCAACGGCAGCTGGAGTACAGGGTGCTGTAACACAAGCCCCAAGAGCCACTGAACAAGAGAAGCTGGAGAACAGCCCCCACTGGGAATGACTCATGGACAGTCAGGAAACACCCTTGGCTCCGCCGACAGAGAGCACCAAACTGCCTTCCTGTTCCATGCTGGAGGTGAGTTCCTCCTTCCACTGCCTCCGCTTCTGCCTTTGCACTTCTCAGTGGAAGGGACTTCAAAGCCCATCTCATTCCACCCCCTGCCACGGGCAGGGACACCTTCCACTAGGCCAGGTTGCCCCAAACCCCGTCCAACCTGGCCTTGGACACTTCCAGGGATGGGGCAGCCACAGCTTCTCTGGGCAACCTGTGCTTAGGCCTCACCACCATCACAAGGAAGATTTTCTTCCTAATATCTAATCTAAACCTACTTCAGTTTAAAACCATTGCCCCCCTTTCCATGATCCCTGCCCCCACTTGTCTGTCCATTTCTTTCTCACTCTTTGATTTGACCAGCAAGTTTTTACTCAGCCATGCCAGTCTTTTGTCTTCTTTCCTGATCCCTTACTCACGTGGATTGAGAGCTCTTGCACTCTGTGGAAAGTGTCCTTAAAGACCTGCCAACCCTGTTCTTGCCCCCTTGTCCCCAAGGGCAGTTTCCCAGCAGATCCCACTGACCAACTCCTTGAGCAGCTCACAGTTTGCTTTCCTAAAATTCAGGGCCCTAACCTGACTCTGCCTGTCCCACATCCCTCAGGGCTGAGAATCTACTGTGTGGCCACTGCAGCCCAGGCTGCCTTCAATCTTGATGTCACCAATTGCTTTGGTGACCAACAGGTCCAGAGACACTTCCCCTCTCGTAAGACATCCACACATGGCCCCCTGCAAATCCAAGCCCTGCTCTCCTATGAGGATGCTGGAAACTACCATAATGCAAATAAACCCCCATATTATTCATGATTATACAGCATCATCCACACCACAGGCTCTGCACAGATCTTTGCTCTGTCAGGCATGAGGGTGGTGAGGCACAGGTTGCCCAGAGAAGCTGTGGCTGCCCCATCCCTGGGAGGGTTCACGGCCAGGTTGGACGGGGCTTGAAGCAACCTGGGCTAGTGGAAGGTGTCCCTGCCCATGGCAGAGGGGTGGAACAAGATGGGCTTTAAAATCCCTTCTAACCCAAATCCGTTGTGATTCTGTAACCTCAGGGTCTGAGCAGTTGTACGGTTTTGCTGACACGCAGACAGATCCATCCTTGTTCCCTTCCCCTGGGCAGTGAGGGACCAGCAGAGCCACGGTACCCGTGGGGCTCTGCATCAGCAAAGAGACGGCACCAAACCCCTCTCACCGCGCGGACCCGCACCCCCAGACCCTGCCCGCATCCTCAGACGCGCGGCCAAGGCGGGCCAACAGCCCCCGGAGGCGATGGCAGACCCCCAGGAGGGTCACTCCGGCTGTGCTCAGCCTCGGGGTCGTCCTGCCGGGCAGGGGCCAAGGCTCGGCTCAGCTCAGCCAGGCTCCCGGCAGGGCACAGGAGGGATCGGCAGCTCCATCTCGTGTCTGACGCCCGCAATACAGAGCGGGGAGCCCAGACCCGGGACATCGCTGTCCGCGGCGGCTCCTCTCCCAATGTCCCGGCGGGGAGGCTCGGGTGGGCCAGCGCCACGGTCAGCCTCACCCTGGGGCTCCTGCAGGAGGCTGGGATTCAGAAATGTCAGTCGTCTCTGAGAAGTCCCAGCCTGGAGACCTAGGATGGCGTGGGGATCGCCCGGCTGCCATCCAGAGCCCTCAGGCTCCCAGCAGGCCGGGGGTGCTCGCCCCGGGGATGCCACCCTCTCGCTGCCCTGTGCCCACGGCTCCACAGACCCCCGCTCTGGCCGCGGAGCACGTGGCACCGCAAGCACAGGCACAGCTTCGTTTTCACAGGCACGGGGCCAGAGCTGCGAGACTGCTTCTCATTAGGGCGGCAGAGCTGGGAATAAATGATCCCGAGCTCCCATACCGGGCTGGCGTCTTCCCAAGGGAATGAGGAGAGAAAACATCCCTCTCTGGAGTCTTCACTGCCGGCAGCGCTTGTCCCCGAGCACCCAGGGCAGCGCTGGTTGTGGGGAGCACCCCCTGGACGCCGCTGTGGGAAGGAACAACCACGTCCTGATCCCAGCGGTGGAACAGCAGCGGCAGCACAGCCCTCGCCTCCCTCGATCACCCCACGCCGACCCGGTTCTCCGTCCAGGCCGTTTGCCAGCAGCAAAGCGAGGGGAAAAAGGCTCCCGGACAGCAGATAGTCCCGGTGAGCCCGCCAGGAGACGGGACATGCTGCCAACAGCGCTGCTGGGTGGAAGCAGGAATCGGAAACCAGCCGCAGCCCCCGCACGGAGCAAGAAAACGTGGTGCCATCGGTGAGCGGGTGGGACAGGGATGGAGATGGTCGCGGTGGCCTGAGCAGGGGACCATTGGAGCAGGATACACAGTCCTTTGGAGACCTGGGGATGCATATGATAGCTCCTGCAGCCCGGCCTCTCCGCACGGAGCATGCCGGCTCCCTGCTTCTGGGATGGACCTTCCTGCCTCCCGCTGTCCTTCCAGCCCAGCTGCACGGCCTCAGCATCCTCCCCCGAGCACAAAACGCTCCTCTGCTCTTGCCGGCACATCACTGGCGCCGGGATCTCGTTGCTCCCCACGGCAGAGCGCCAAGCGATCCGGACAGGAACAGTCGCCGACAGCCGGGCTGAGCTGCAGGTGTTGGGCTGACGGCAGCACCTCCTGCTGCTCGGAGAGCTGCCGGGCAGCGCCAAGGCTGCTCCGGTTTCCAGAAACAAGATCTCCAGGGAGGCTGCCTGGCCCAGGCACCAACTGGCAGACGTGGCAAACAGGACCGTGGGGATGGCCTGGCAGTGAGGTGACGCTCTGTGGCTCCGTGACCCTGCCTGCCACAGGATCATCACCTTTTCGGCACCACCAAGGACCATGTGGGACAGGGATGGAAAGGGGATGGCAGCCTTTTTGGTGTTGTCTCAGCCAGCCTGGTCCTCAGTGTCATCCCAAGAATCTACCTTCTGACACTGACTCTGTGTCTGCTATAAGGAAGGGGACAGGCCTGGCTAAAAGGCACCTATTGCATCTCCTGACACTGGGGCTGGGACAGCAGATAGTCCTGGGGGGGCAGGAGGGGGCTCGACTGGGGGGGGCTCTTTGCCCAAATGTCGAATTTCTGCCATGTGCAAGAACCCACCCCTTGCACCCACCTACACTTTCCAAAGCAAATCCAGGGTGGGATTTGAGGCAGGAGCTGGGTAAAACCTGGGATCAGCATCACTGTCCTGGGTGCTACCCCCTCCCTTGGGCACTGCCTCCTTCTTTGGCATGATGCAGGGACCAGGGATGGGATGACACTGTCCTGAGCCACCTCCTTGCCTCCAAGATGCTGAAACCAGGGAGTGGGAGGCTTCAGCCACTCTGGGGTGCAGGGGGGGGTCTCCTGGGCTTTGCAACAGCAGGGCCAAGGGCTGTCCCATGCTCCACTCACTGGACACCCATAAAGGGGTCTGAGCCCACTGAGCTGAGGCCTATTGAAGGTGACACACTACAGCTGGGGCTGTGGAAGCCCTCAGGCATTGCTTCCCACTCTCTTTCCCCTTCTCCCTCCTGACCATGTCCACGTGATAAACCCACAGCCCCTCTGGTTCAGCATGGTCCTGTGCCCCATGGGTGGCCAGGATGGCCGGGACCCAGAGAGCTCCTGAGGGACGGGAGATGTTCCCACAGTTGAGGCAATCCTGGCAGTTTGGGAAGCATGTGAGCAGTCTGCAGCTCACGCTTGGATTTACACCGGATGGCCCCTTGCTGCTTGCTGAGGATCTGGCCCCTTGGCAGGCTCTGAAGTGATCCCAAACCCCCCTGCTTTGTTATTAAATCAAATCCATCTGGCCTCGACCACGGATGGTTGTTATTCGAGATCCCTCTCTGAGTGGAGCTGGGATTAGCTCTGGGCATGGGGGATTCTCCCTCCCTCCCTCTCTCCCACCGCTCCCAGCCCTCCTGCCTCTCTCTTTTGTGTTTCTCCACTTCTGGAGGAGCAGGGGGAGGAGCGGGTGCATTCAGCAGCTTTTGTGCAGCGCGGAGCTGCACGGGTGTCCCTGTGGGACCGCCGTGCCTCCGTGCTCCCTCTGAGTCCTGTCTAGACACACCTGCCTGCACCCACGTCCCCACGGCAGGGCAGCCAGAGCTCCCGAACCCTGGGGACACCACGGCTGGTACGGGGGGTGACAGTGACCTGGGGCTTTTGTCCCAACCACCTGCCATCCCCATTTCTGATCCTGAGCAGCTGAAACACTGCCAGGATCTGCTCTCCCCAGGGACATGCAGGGCTGAGCAGGGTTATCCCCTCTCCCAGTCCCAGGCAACTCACTGTCCCAGGAGAGTGGAGGCCAGCACGGAGTGAGCTGGAGAGATGTGGGATGTGCTGCTGTGGAACATGTGCTTTTACCTTTATAGCAAGTGCCTTGAGCACTGCTGCTTGCCTGGGCATCACTGCTGGTGTGCCTTAAGGCTGCAGCTTCCAGACCCCCATTGAGGAGCTGCTGGATCAAGCCTCTGGCTGGAACCTTTATGAAGATGATGGATTTCCACTGCTCTCATAACACAGAAAGTGGTGGGGGAATGGAATTGATGATGACCTGCCAGCACGAGGCAGAAGTTGGGGACCCAGGCAGTGTGGGGACACGTGTCTGCTCCCAGTGCCACCCTTGGGGACACCTGGACCAGCAGGGACGAGGCGACAGCATGTCTGGCTCCAGCCCCGCAGGGATCCCTCGAGGTTGGGCAGATGGAGCCGTGGTCCCCGTGGGCTCCCTGGCGCTGGGCCCTGTGTTCAGGCTGCCAGCAATTAGTGCTCCAGCTTGTTTCAGAGTGATTGCTGGGCATGGGCTCTCACTGAGCAGTGCAGGGGTCAGGACACGGCCCAACCCACCACTCCTGGCTGAGCTTTACTTTGGCCTCTTGCACCTCCTCTGCTGCAAACTTGTCTCCCAAGGTCACAGCGCACAGCCTGATGTGCTGGTACCTGCACTGCTGCTGGGGTACATGGTCCCCAACAAATTACACCCCGAGCCCCTCGGCCCCCCAGGAGCTGTGCGTGAGGCACATCCCTCCTGGGGGGCATGACCATGGCAGGGCACAGGGCAAAGGCCAAAGGGCACAGTGTGAGAGGGACAGGAGGGGTCAGCGACAAACTTTAAACACGGGCTCAGTGTTTAAATCTCATCTGCGAAGCAGTGTGCCCACGTTCCCTGTCCACCCTCGGCAAAGCCTCAAACACATCCTGGAAGAGCCAACACCATCGCCACACTCCCCTCTCACTACACGGGCACCTGTGCCAGAGGCTGCACACTGCCTGAGACTGGGGAGGTGACACCTGAGCATCCTGGATGGTCCTTTGCCCTGGAACCATTGTGGCACCTGCCAAGGCTCTCACCTCAGCTCCCAGCTCACCTCAGACCTCTGTGGGATTTGGCATCCGGCAGCCAGGGAATGCAAGATCTGCTGGACTTCAGCCTGACTTCCAAGCCCTGGTCCTTCTGCAGCTGACCGGAAAACATAAAAGGAGCCAAAGGGAGCGCTGGGGGCCAGGGAATCAGCAAAGCAGGAATTAACACTAGCACCTTCACTCCTGGGTCGCACACAGGATACAAACATTACTGCACCTGATCGACTCTCTTGGGAGTTCTGCAGCATTTAGTCACAAAGTCTGCATCCCACAGGAACTTTTTAATGGCACGAGGGACCCTCCAGTGACAGAGGCAGTGCTGACATCCTTCCCTGGATGGCCCTGCTGGTACAATCCCCCCAGGGACTGAAGAATAGCCCCCTCCACCACCCCGCCCTCCAGTAGGCTGCCAGCCTGTTGGGGAGGAGGCAGGAACATGTCCACTTGATGTGCCTGAAAAGCAGCACACATCTTCCTGTTGCCATGGAAACACTGCTTTTAAAGCAAATTAATAATAATAATTAACATGATCTATTAAATAATAGTAATAAAGGCATTAGTAATGACTTGTAATTGGTAAAGCACTCGGAATAATACACGCTCACTCCACGACCTGCTCCCAGCACAGGAACCACGGCCGGGGCAGACTCTCCCACCCGCAGGGGAGTCCCGGGTGAGGACGAGTGCCCTCTGCCTTCAGCACCGTACAGGCAGGAGCTTAGTGGGATTCAGGGAGGGATCAGACTTTTATCTGGATAATGAGGATGTCTAGACTGATAAGAAGAAGGGTTAAATTGGCTCAGGGCCTGATTCTGCCTCGCCCTGCCCTTGGTGCAGCGGCGCCTGGGCAAAACTGAGGAGGGTCAAGGCCAGGTGTCCACTCCAGGCTGGGCACAGACCTTGTTCTTCCCAGGTTTTAAACCAAGCACTCGGAGTGTTGCCAGGATCCTTAACACCTGGGAGGCAGAGGTGAAGAGAACTCTGAGAAACCTTCAATGAGCTCGAATTCAGCCTGGAGAAGAGAAGGCTGTGGGGAGACCTTTGAGCCCCTTCCAGTGCCTTAAGAGGCTCCAAGAGAGCTGGAGAGGGACTTTGGACCAGGGTCTGGTGTGATGGGACAACGGGGAACGTCTTAACTCTGACAGAGGGCAGGGTTAGATAGGATGTAGGATGAAATTCTTCCCTGTGAGGGTGGTGACACACTGGCATAGGATGCCCAAAGAACCTGTGGCTGCCCCATCCCTGGAAGTGTCCAAGGCCAGGTTGGACAGGGCTTGGAACAATCTGGGCTAGTGGAAGATGTCCCTGCCCATGGCAAGTGGATGGCACAAGATGATCTTGGACCTTGGTTGCTCCAAGCCTTGTCCAACCTGGCCTTGAACACTTCCACAGATGGAGCAGCCACAGCTCCTCTAGGTCCTTTTGCTGTGCCTCCTACACGCCAGGCCCTCATGTCCCACTCCTCAACCTTCACCACTGAAAGCAGCATCCAGAGTGGAGCAGTGCAGGGCTAAGCCCAGAGCCCAGGTAAAACACCCTCTCTTCAAGCTGTGAGATGCTTCCAAAAGGATATGGAATTGCAGAGAAAGAATAAATGCAAAGACCTGACGGTATCACCTGCTTGTTTGTGCCCAGAGTCCCTTTGCTGACAAGATCTTCTCTGCACAGCAGAGTGAGGACCTGCTTGCTCAGAATCACTCAGTGTTCCCGCAGGAGCCTGCCCAGACAGGCAGAGCCAGGAGGAGAATGCCCTGGGAAAACCTGGCCCTGGTTCAGGGGCCTGCATGAGGATGAACTGTTTGCAAAAGCAGGTCTCCACTGTCCATGCTGAGCCTCTGGAGAGGCATTGCTCACCCTTGGGCTGGCAGAAGCAACTGCAAATCCACTAAAAAAGCCCCAAGATGTGTTCTTTGGACTTTTCCCATCCTGGTCTGACATCCAGACTGCCAGGCCATGCAGGATGCTGAGCAGCATTAGGACTGCAACACACCTGCATGGCTCAGCCTCCATCCCATCCAGAGCACCCGGCAGCAACTTCCACCATGAGACTAAAATTAGCACCGACAGGAAGAGCTCTGGAGCACGACGGGATGATTAGAGCCTCCCTGGAAAGGAGGCATCACCTGCAACGTAATGACTTTCCTCATCTCTGGAAGAACGTGCAATAACTGCTGTGGAATACGATGGGGAAAAGGGAGGGAGGGAGAAAGGGAAAGGGGCTCCCACACAAAATTGGAGTGATAGTGCTTGTCCAGAGGAGAAAAATCAAGATCCTGGCTCTGCTAGACTGTGCCATGGACCTGCTGCATGACTTTGGTAAAATTGTTTAGAAAGACACAAAAAACTTAAAGATTATGCACACCAACTCCACCCGAGATTTATGAACTGCAAGTCAACACCCAGATTAAAGGTAAAGAAATCTCTATTATACATATTTAACTGTGTGTGTTGAGAGTGTTTTGTTAGTGAATAATCACTGTCACCATTCTCCCCCACAGGCAGAGGGGCCAAGGCATCAATCCTTCAATCCATGCACAGATGTCCAAATCCATACTTCAGAGCTCTTCATTGGTCTTCTTTGGCTAAAAATCTGGCTTCAATCAGCCCACACCACCCACATCCGTGCTCCTGAAAGAATATGATTTCGTTTGGCTTCACCCCTCCTATAAACCTGCCCTGTTTTCATGTAAAATGACCAATAATTGGAAAGAGTTAAAAGTGGGTGCACTGAGCCACCGAGTGGGAAGATGTGACTGTGCCAAGGGAGCTCCTCTGTAGCTCAGGGAGGTACAACTGCCCCTCTGGTTGCACCTGATGCAAGTTGGTTTGACTCCATGACTCACATCCTGGTCTCGAGACTGGAAATCCTGGAATCACAGAATCATGGAACAGTTTGGGTTGAACAAGACCCTAAAGCTCATCCAGTCCCATGTGCCCCTCCCGGCAGGGGCTCCTTCCACTAGCCTGGGTTGCTCCAAGCCCTGTACAACCTGGCCTTGGACACCTCCAGGGATGGGGCAGCCACAGCTTCTCTGGGCATCCCATGCCAAGGCCTCAGCACCGTCACAGGGAACGATTTCCTCCTAACATCTAACACAAATCTCCCCTCTTTTTGTTTGAAACCATTTCCCCTTATTGGGCACAGTCCCCTCTCTCAGGTGGTCCCACACAGACAGGGCTCATTTGTCAGGTAACAGGAGACAGGTGAGTCCCTTGGATGGAGCTGCCGTATTTCCCTACAAGATTTCCTGGACAGAAATATGTGCACATGGCGCTGCACAGCTTGACAATGAACGTGCAGCGAATCCAACACACCCTGGACATGCTGGATTTGCTGGGCACACACGGACCATCTGGCCAACACATGGGCCTTGGGCTTGACATGTCCAGGAAGCATCTGAGTGACGGCGGATGCACCCCACAGCCGGGGGGAGCACATGCAGAAAACCAGCCCCACTGGCACCGCAGCGGAGGTGGGTGCGATGCCCACGGAGCTGATCTGTGGCTGCACCAGCATTTCTGGGCTGATGGAAATTCAGAGATACCGGACAAGTGGCCAAAAAAAAGTGCCCCTGGACAAAATTTAGAAGAGGGCACACTCAAGGAAACACACGATAAACCTGACCTTCTAGAAATTGAAATTGGGAATTACCTGCTTGCAGAAGATGGGATTCTAATGGAAGGAAAACATATTCCTTGGAAAAATAACTACATGTCTAAGCAGCAGAAATAGGGCAAGAGTGTGACCTTGAAACTGAACTCCGCTTTCGATCCCAGACCTAAAATCATCCAGATTTCAAGATGAAGGAATTTCTTCAGCAACCTTAGTGCAGTGTTCCCAGAAAACTCTCATGACGTCCAAACCTCCACAGTTATGATCACAACCAACAACGGTGAAGCACCCATGGTCCCAGCACCAGATTGTCCCCATAGCTTAGCACCCATCTGCAGCCAATATGCTGAGCTCTTAACAAAATTGAGGGGTTTGAAAATCTGGTCTCCTGGGCCTGATCCCATGGACCTGGGCTCACCAAAACCAATGGACTTCAAGGAGCTTTGGATCAGGCTTTGCGCTAATTTACTTATCTCATAGAAGCGCTTAATTAACAAATGTTTGCAAAGCACTTTAGGATCCCTGCACGGCCAACGAGACTCCTCTTGCTGCCAGTCCTGTCGACAAAGCAAAGAGGTTTAACATCAAGGGGCAGCAGATGAATTGTCCGGACAGAGGCAGCCACAGATGAGGCTGCAGGGACATCCTGGGCAGATCGGCCACCACAGAGGGCAGAGTCACCTTTGAACCACATGCTTGCTTCAGGGAATGACCAGCACATGGGGCTGTGGGCTCAGAGCTCCACGGCCTCACAGGGTGGGAGGGAACCCTTCCAGCTTTCCAGCATTTGGGATACTCCCGTTTCACATGTGGCTGAGCAGTTCTCGAAATAAGCTGTCCAAGGATGGGGAGACACTGCTTCAAAGTGCTCATGGTGATGATATCCCAGCTCCAGCCTTGTAACTCAGAATATTCTATGACTTTATCTGAGTTGAAAATGAAGAAAAGCCTAAAAATGGTGTCCTGGTTCCCAGCAGGTGTTTGCTCCCTCTACCCTCCCCACCTCAGTCTACGGGATGCGGGATGCTCCCCCAGCATTACACCTTTCCTAGCAGTGCCACCTTTACCACGGACTTGGGTTGTGTTGGGGGCCGAGGAATGCAGCACTGGGAAGTGCCAAATTTGGCTTCACATCGATGACACAAATTCATCCAGAAAGTTTCTCTCTGCGTTGGCTCTTGATGGTGACTGTAAGTTGCTGTTTTGCCTAAGGACAGGCTGCTGGCACCTCCTCAGTCAATGTCAGCTTTATTCCTGCCTCCCACAGGGCTTTCTGTCACCAGCCATGGTGCCTGGCCACCCCTCCCCGGCTCTGGCACCGACAGCAGCTGCAGTTTGCAGTTTCTCCCTTTTCTTTGATCATTCTGCAGCCTCCTGCCTCGGGAAGGGACGAGGAGCACGTGACGCTGCTGCACGATCCCGACCTCTCTGCTCAAAGGACTCTGCTGCTGTCCCTGGCTTTAATTAATACTTTTTTTTCTTCCCTGACAGTAATTCAGGGATGTGGATTTTAAATCATTTGGAAATGCCCACTTTTTAACTAGAAACACCGCGTTTCTGCCAAAACCTTGGCAGGGATGTTCACAGAGCGGATGTAGCTGTGCGGAGATCACACCCGCAGCAAACTCCTCACTTGCAACCCAGCACTACCTGCACCCAAAAAATAACCTTTTACCCCAATATCTGCGGAGCTGTGAACAGTGCAGCCTCCCACAGCCCTGTGACACGAGCCCCCATGACCTACTCCAGCTCATCAAGCCGGTTCAAGCCACCTGGCAGCGCCAACTTTAACCTGAATTACTCCTGAAATCCAGCTTCCCCAGAGGCAGCGATGCCAGACGGGAGGTAAGATCATTCCCAAGCAGCTGCTATCACTGGGAAGAGGATCAAAGTCTTGGCTGGAGCCCAGCTACGCCCCCAAAATATTGTATGGACTGGGAGACGCTGCTATCGGGGACCCATCAGGATTAGTCACTGCCCGCGCTGCCAATTCCTGCAATTTTTCTATGAGCATTCCTGGTTGCCTGAAATTCCCAGCTCTGTGAGTCATGTGAATCTGCAAAAGTAGGAATTTTTATTTTTTAAAGTAAGTTGCTAGACCTTGTGGCTGTGCAGAAAAGCAAGGTGATGTAACCAGAGTGAAATCCGACAGCCTCGGGAGAAGGTGAATAAAAAGAAACCCCATTTTCGCTATTTTTTTGGAGTCACACAAACTTTTTAGTCAGTTTGGTGATTTCTAGGCCTGGCTCGTGCTGTTGGAACACTCAGACCTGGAGCTCGGCGGTTTGGGCTTTTTTTTTTTCCCTTTTTCCCTTTCGCTTTCTGATTTCCAGGGGCACTTTCTTCTCCTGAGAGCTCCAGGACAGAACTTAAAATGGAGAAGGGAAGCAAAGCTGTGCCCCTAAAATAACAGGCTGCCTCCAGAGCAGGCATTGCTATTGGCCTCATATGTGAGATCTGACTTGGAGAGGTGAAAACTCCACAACTTACAGGGCAGAACACGATGGATCCCAACAGCACCACAACATCTGTTGGCACATGTGCTCCTGCACACGGGTGCACACAGGACACACACCCACACTGGGAACACCCCTGCATGTTTGTGTGCACAAAAACACCTCGTATAGAAACACATGTGATTTATGTACACATTTCAGTGTACATAACTGCGTACCTGTGCTTGCTCGCACACACATCCTGTAACACACGTGCTTACAGACACACGCATCCTGTAACACACGTGCTTACAGACACGCACAATGTGTTCACCTGGTTGTGAGCGTGGTGTGTACCAGCAGGTGTGTGCAAGGTAATCAGCAGTGTGTGTGAACATCCACGTGTGCTAAACGCACATTTTTGTCTGTGTAACCTCCAGGGCTGAGTGCCTGTGTTAAAATACGCCGTGTGACGTGTATGTGCCTATGGAGCCATCATCCATCATATCCCAACACAAACAGACGCCGCCTCTTAGATGAAGGAAAATCCTGAACTGCCACTTTCACGAGTCCCATCATCACATAAAGGTGAAAAAAGAAATAAAAGAGTAATTCCAAGACACTATTCTACAGCTACAACCAAAATGAGTTGCGTGAAATGCAGCAGTGGAGTGGGCTCTCCTGCCCTTAGCTTTACTTTTTTCCCTCTTTCTTGTGCACATCCACAGCACAACCACCACAAGGTCTAACCCATGGCTGCTCCACACCAGATCCTGCTGCAGAGGGGACCAGCCACCGCCAGCCCCTCTGACCGGCGTCCCAGCATCTCCCCGAGTTTGTGCAACGCATCAGGAAACCTGGATGCCAAAACCAAACCGAAAGTAAAAATTCCCCCTCCCAAAGTGCCTGGGCAAACTCCAGCAGCACCTTACCGGCTGAGTCAGTGGATGAGCCATCTCCTTGTGCTGGGTGCCCCATCTGCCGAGTTTAGCCGCAGCTGAGATCTTCTGCTGGTAGACCCAGAGAGGGGAGGGGTGGGGGGGGAGAAGAATAAACCTCCCTGCAAGGATCCCAGAGCCAGAGAGAGAAAATCATACAGGATACAGTGGGGGGTAGAAAATTGCAGCCTCGGTGACAAGGCACCAGTGCCACCACCCCCCAGCCCTCACCGCAGCCGTCGCCTCTGCCAGAGCTGCGGCGCGATGTGGCTCGGCGGGAGCCTCGCATCCCTCCGCATTGTCTCTCTCCAGTGTGAGCTCCGGCAATCTCATTTCATGGGAGACATCTGGTTTGATTCAAAGGGAAGAAAGGGGAGAGGGGAGAACCGCGCGCTCACACACACACCGCCCAGCCCGACTGGCTGGGAGCTGGGGAGCGATTGTCACTGCTTCCCTCCGCGCTGAACCCTCCTCATTTCAATGAGAAAGGCCAGCCCCGGGAGCAGGGCTGTCCCACGGCCCTCCCAGCATCCCCAGTCTGCAGAGGGGGCTTTGCTGGGGCACGGAGCCAAGGGCGGGGAGCCCCAGCAGCCCCGCCAAGCCTCGCTGCGCCTGGAGCCATCACAAGGCCTTGGGGGGATGGAGGGCTCCCCCTTCTCTTTGTTTTTCGTGATTCCCAGTCCTGGTGGATACGCAGTATCGGCCCTCAAATGTTTGTGGTTTTGGTTGGGGGTCTTCCCCCCCTTCAGGAGGACAAAACAGTGTCCATGACAGGGGTCCACCCCTTCAGGACCTGCCCCATCACGACCAGACCCCTCACCCTTCACCCTTCACCCCACCCTTCACCCCACCAACCCTGGTGTCACTGCCAGCCTGTGCCCAAGCGGTACCACCCTGAGGTGTCCCCGCTGAGCCACCACACCTCCCAGGGGTCCCTGCTATCCCAACGGGTCTCTGGAAGGATCCCAACCCTGGGCACCTCCGCAGCACGCTCCTGGGTGGGCAGTGGCACATCCCCACACAAAACCTGCTTGATGGGGTGCAGGTCCCCACGCAGCCCCCTCCTTCACCCATTACCCCTTCATGCTGGGGAGCACATGGTGGGTCCTAACACAGATCCCTTCCTCCTGTGACCCCTCCATGTCTGGGGTGTGCACAGTGAGTATCCACATAGTCACTCATGGAACCCACAGTGGGTCCCCATGCAGACCCTCCACCCGTTTGCTCCATGGTGGGCCCCCAAGGAGCCCCCTGCCCCCGTGTTGCAGTGGGTCCCACGCATTTGGCCAGCAGGTCCCCACACAGCCCCCTGCACCCGTTCATTGCATAGCTGGTCCCCCCGCACCCCCTTCAGCCGTGTCATGGCATGTGCCACCACCGGTGACACGATGGGTCCCCCTGCAGCTCCTTACACGCGGGACACGGCGTGTGCCCCTGCAACCCCTCCACCCACTGCACAATGTGTCTCTCTGCAGCCCCCCACCCGTGTCCCAGCCGGTTCCCCCACATCCCACTCCACTCGTGTCACTGTGGGTCCCAAACATCCCCCCATCGTGCCGGTCGCCCCGCCGCCCCCCTCCCCGCGTCACCGTGGGTCCCCACATCCCCCTCACGGTGTCGCGGCGGGTGTCCCCCCCCCATACCCACTCCCCCCGCGCCCGCTGCCGCCCCGGTCCCCGCCGCCCCCGTCCCACCGCCCGGTCCCCGGCGCCGCCGCCGCGGGCGGGGGTGTGCCACGGCTGGACTACATCCCCCATCAGCCCGCGGGCCGGGCCGCTCCCGCCGCGCCCAGCCGCCTTCAAACACAAGAG
>JAWMRA010000067.1:1768003-1806085 GCA_035584735.1 Pseudotriccus pelzelni
CCGCCGCCGCCCCCGGCGGCCCCGAAGGGCTCGGCGGCGCCCAGCGCCGGGGCGGCGGAGCCCAAGTTGTGCGCGCTCTACAAGGAGGCCGAGCTGCGGCTCAAGAGCAGCTCCAACACCACCGAGTGCGTCCCGGTGCCCAGCTCCGAGCACGTGGCCGAGATCGTGGGACGGCAAGGTGAGCGCCGGGCCCCCGGTACCCCCGATCCCCACCACGGTCCTGCCGGTCGCCGGTCCCGGGACACTCCCCCCGCGGCCGGGGGGCCCCGCCGCTCCCTCCCGCCCATTGTTCGGGGCCGGGGCCGCTCGGCCCCGCCGGGGACAAAGCCCGGGAGCTCCTGAGCTGCGGGCGGGTGGCTGCGCTCCCGGCACGGGGGTTTTAGGGAAGGGTGGGACGGGAGGTCTGTGGGAATGCTGCGGGGGCTTGTCCGGCTGCCGGCACCGGAGCCCCGCGCGCCGCTCCCGGTTCTGCCAAAGAGCCGATCCTGGCCGTGCTCTCCTTAAAAAAAAACAACCTGGGAATACGGCGGGGGGAGGGCGGGGGGAGCTGGCTGAGCCCGGCCCCGCGCCCCGGAGCCCCCCTTTGTTGGCCGGGCGGAGGGGGTGTGGTGGTGCCGGGCTCGGTCCAAGCGGCCGGTAACCGGGTGGGAGCCGAGCTCCTCCCGCCGCTCGTGGGAGCGGGAGGACCCTGGAGCGGGACTCGCCGTCCCGCGTGGGACCCCGCAGCCGCTGCCCGCGCGCCGCCACAGTGATGCTTTTGTTCTCCTCACGGCTCCGTTCGGAGCGAGGTGGAATGGAGGAGGGCTTTTAAAAAAAAATATATATCTCCATACCACACCCACTCTTAAGTCACCCCTCGCCCACCCCCACCGCTCCCGGTTGTGCGGTGCGGGGCCCCGCGCTGCCCGTGGGCACTGCGGGAGCGGGGGCATGGCGCTGCCGAGAGAAGTTTTGTGTCGCTACAGAGGAAAAAAATAATAATAGTGCGGCTAAGTGTTGGTGGTTTTTTTTTTTTCTTTCTCTGCACAAGTAACTTGGCGCTCTGGAAGTATGAAGGGCAGAGCCTGCGGCTCCACGGGCAGATGCTTCCCCGTGGGTTGTGATCGCAGGCATCCGAGCAGGGGGTTCGTGGTGGGACCGGACGTATGATGACCTCCCCCTGTGCCCCCAAGAAGGGCTGAGGTGGGCGAGGGGAAGCCACATGGAGAGGGACACAAATGGCTCCGGGATGGGCATCATGATGCTGGGGCGTGTGGTGGGAACAATGGGCCCTGCGGAGGCTCTGCTCTCTCTGACCCTCAGAGCAAGGGTCCGGTCCCCACTCCAGGATGGAGAGTGGGCAGGAGTCCGAGGGGTGCTGACCTCCCCGAAACTTGGGGCGTCTGCAGCCGAGGGAACAGCTCTTTGCCCTGGCATCCACCACGCTGGGATGGGGGCCACTCGCCAGGGAGTTGGGGAGATGGCTGGAGTGGGGTGAAGGTCTGGCCAAGGCGATCCCGCTGGCCCTGATCCTGATCCTCCCTGTGATGCCTTTACACCGCCTGGAGCGGAGCACGGGCAGACACAGCGGGCTCAGCACCGACTCCGCACTGGCGGGTGTGAGGCCGTGGAGAATCAGGCCCCCTTTGTTTAATAAAGTTGGGAAAGAGAGAGGATTCAGCAGGCGCAACCGAGGGGAAACGTGCGGGGGCTGTTTTCTTCCAGGATCTCACTGCTGCCCCAGACTCCTGAGAAGGGGGTGTGTTCCGATGTGTTCAGAACGCAGTGCGTGCCTGCTGTGGCCAGAGTGATGGAGAGGAACGTGCAGATCTGGATTTTTTCCACCATTTTTAGCATGTGCGAGGGTTTTCCCACATCTGGGAAACCGTGAAATGTCAGTGTGCTGGAGCCCTGGGGACGCAGCCGCGGCTGCGCTCCATCCGCCGGTGGGGCAGACGGGGCAGGCTGTGCCCCATCATGGAAGCAGGTGGGATGGATCCTGGGCTGGGGGAAGCCAGGATTCCTTCGGCACAGACGCTGAAGCTGTGGCTCTTTACTCCAGCAGAGATTGTGGCCCACAGTTGTTTCTAAAGGTCTGTAGGAATGTCTCCAGTGTCTCCTGTGCCTTGTTTTTTTGTGGAAGGCCAGATTACGAAGGTCTGGAGTTGGGTGCGGGGCTCCCGGGGGACTGAATCCTGCACTCTCGTGGATGCCTGACCAGGAATCCCAGAAACTGCAGACTGTCACCCTTTGGTAGTACTGCTCATGTGGTGCATGGTTTTCTAGGAAAATAAGTGGTTTATGGGTATCTGTGAACGGGGTGATGAACATCTTGCAAAAAGTAATAATGAAATAAAATTATTTCAGGGCTTTGCTTGGTGACAGGGTTTTCTCTAACTTACTATTTTCTGATCTGAAGAAACACACTGTTCCTTTTGAATATTTAAAAATAATATTTACAATATATGAAGGTGTTTCTCATGGGCAGCTGTAGATATGAGAGGCCTGGATCTGGCCATGGGGGCCCAGGTGCCCATGTCTGACCATGGGCATTCCACCTGCCATCAGGCCACGCCTCACTTTACTGAAAGAGTGCAAAGGCACTTGAGCATAAATAAGACTCAAGCCCCATATATTTTTATTGGACTGTCTGTAAGGGTGGTTTGTGAAGAGGTTTAATTGTGGCAGAGGGGGTGGCTCCACCTGGAGTGAGAGATGCTGCAGGAGCTCAACCTGAGCTTGGCAGCTCCTGCTTTCTCCGGGAACTGTGAACGTGCCCTTGCGTAGCCAATCGCCTGCTGGAAGCCTCGCTTGACTCTGTGCTGGGGCTGGTTTGTGCGCTGAATTTGAGCAGCACATCTCCAGCAGCACGGCCTCGAGCTGGCTGGCGTGGGGGACTCGCTGGCATGAGATGGTGGGCCCTGCAAAGGGGGACTTGGTGGGACCTGGGCAGACAGACACCAAGAGCAAGACCCTGATGCCCCAGGGTCTGTGGCAGAGAACTGGGTGGCTGGTGGGGTGTGCCAATGGCTGCTTTGTGAACTGAAGGAGAGGAAACTGGGGAAGGAAGGATTAGGGGATGAAGTCACAAGACTCGTTTTGACTGGTGCCTATGACCACTCTGCCCCTGGCCATGGTTGCCAGTGACACCCCTTGCCTGGCAGGAGCCATGACCTCCATGCCTGCCCTCCTGTCGCTGCAAGGGTGAGGGGTAGGGGCGTCTCCGCCTGGATCGCGGCTCCTGTGGGTCATCCCTCCTTCTCTTGGTGTGTGAGAACTCCAGCTGTGCTGAGTTGGGTGACTGAACCTCCTAGCATGTGCCATGGCAGGGACGGTGCTCCCTGGTTCTGGAGCCACTTGGGGCCTGCATGGCACGTTGGGGTGCTTGGTGGCTCTTGCGTTTCTCCTGCTGACTCTTGTTGTGGGTGTCTTGTCTGCAACAGCCTGTCTGCAGCTGCGTGGGTTCTCACGGCTGTGTGGATGAATTTGCCAGGGTGTAAAGACAAAGCATTGGAAGGGTTTACAGGTGGTTTTTGAGAAGATGGTGGGATACTAAGGGAGTTGTGGAGGAGACGTTTCTTGCAACCCAAGGGTGTGGGTTCAGGTGAGAGAGACACTAAGGGAGCAGAGAGTGTCTTAAGGGAATCGTGTCTTGGTTGTGTGTACTATGAACTTAGAAAGGGGCAGAAATCCTCAGCCACTGTGAAGATCTGGGTTCTTCCCTAGAAGTCACCTGAGACGAGTGTAGATCAGCCAGATCAGGATTGATATTCAGCTTTTCTGCCCACTCCCATGGACAAACTGGGCTGCCATTGGTGGAGTCAGGGAAGAGCCTGTGGGGCACATTTAAGGCCAGATGTTGTGGTTAGGGAGACGTGGTGCTGGTTCTTTGTGTGTCTGGTGTGTGCAGGTGTCGGGAGAAGGTGTGGGGTAGGTTTGGCTTCCTGCTGCGCCTGCTCCCAGCAAGGACCTTCCCTCTGAGTGTTTTTGGTCCCTCTAAGGATTTTTGGTCTCATCACAGTGGTAACATCCATTGTCACCTGTACCCAGAGACAGTCTTGGATGCAGCATCTCCCAGCCTGCTTCAACCAGCCTGTTGTCACCAGGAATGAGATTATGTGAGAGAGGAGCCTAACGTAAATTGCTCTTTCTTGGCAAGGTGAAGTCAAACAACAAGAGGCCCCACTAACCCCAGGTGATTGGGCTCTTTGTGTAGCTCCAAACATGCTCCAACGCTTCCAGCATTTAAAAATAGTCCAAGGAAGCCTTTTCCATTGAGGAAGTCTGATGATTGCAGCTCCCCCACCCACCCTGTGGAGGTGGATGGATGTACAGCATCCGAGGAGCAGCGAGTGGGGCAGATCCTGTTGTCTCCTTGCTTCACAGAAATCTTGGAGCTAAAGCCACCCGGTCTGGTGCGGCCTGAAGCCAACCTGCATACTCTGCTCCGGCGGCTCGGGATGAGCCTTAAAGGGAGAGAGAAATTGCAGTCGGTGCTGGGTTGTTATAAAGTGTTAATGAGAATCGGTCTGAATTTACACCAGGGAAAAGTGCGGAACGGGATCGACTTTGTGCGGTTTGAACTGGAGGTGGGAGGAGAAAATGGGTCTGGGAGAGAGACAAAGGGAATTTTCTAGGGAGACACACACACACGCTCCTCCGCGCATCGGATCGGGCGGCTGGATGCCGCGCTGACCGAGTGAACCGCGCTGCAGCGCAGCCGCCCGGAATCTAGGGCAGTGGGAAAAGCGTGCTGGCGTTGGGTGGGGGCCCCCGCCTTTGTCTGGCAGCCCCCTCCCCGCATCCCCCCCCCCCCGTCGCTCGCCTTGCCCCGCTTCCCCCACGCCGGCCGGCCCCGGCCCCGAGCGGGTGCCACGGGCCCGCGGCAGGACCGTGCCGCGCGGGGGGCCACGGGCACACCCACTCCGTGCGATGCATCGCATCGCTCCTGGGGCCGAGGGCTTCCAGTTCCCAACTTTCCGCTGCCACACAACAAGGCGGTGATTGTCTGTGGCATCAGGGCTGTTGCTTTGGGGTGTTGGGGGGGATGTTTTTCCTTTTTGTGTGTGTATGTGTGGTTGTTGTTTTGGTTTTTTTTTAGTTTATTTTTTTGTGTGTTTTTTTTTCATAAACAACTTTCATCGCGACATGAAAAAGCATAAAATCTCCACACTGAAACGAGGCAGTTGCTGGTTTTCCTGGCATGGTGTGTTGGGTGGGTTTTTTTTTCCCTTCTTGTAAACACAACTTGCATCATCAGGACAATAAACCCTCGATGCAAAGGGATTTAGCTGGTTGGTTGTGGTCCTTTTGTGTGCGTTTGTGTTTTTTGACACCACTTTCATCAGGTTTTCAATGCAGCAAAACCTTACCCCACAGGCCGTCAGGAGGGTTTATTTGTGAGGTTCTTTGTGTGCTTGTCTTTTAACATGGCTTTCATCTTAATGGGGAAAAGAACGCCCCACCTTACCCGAGGTAGCTGAGGGTTGTTTGTTTTATGGTCCTCCTTAATTTTATGACTACAACAGAAAAAAAAGACCCAAGTTCTAATTTGCCCTTAGACTCTCTTACACTCCACTGGCACTGTCAGAATGACCTGAGCGGGGTATTTACAGGTGTAATTTGTACCCATGCAGTGTAGCAGTGCCTTGGGATAAATGAGAAGAGGACTAACAACCTTTTGTCTGTAGAGATTATTTTCTATCTGATGAAAACAAGAAATAACAGGGCCTGGAGTGATTGGGGAGGGGGAGTGTTTTTCAAAATAAAAACACAAAAAAATCAATGAAACAAAAAGACCCACCTTGGGGCTGGCTCCGGAGCTGTTTGCTGTAGCTGGTACAGCTCCTCTGATCTTTCCAGGTGGAGCTCATGCTTCTGGGAGACAACTGGCCTGTGCTGGAGGCACCAGTTGGTGCCAGGTAGGCTGTCAGCAGGTTTAGCTCTGAATTTACACCAAAGCGAAATATCCAATGGATCTATGCCGTGGGCACGGCTGCACGTGCCACTGCGCTGTCCTGCTGGCGTTGTCACCACATGTAGCATGGTGTGGTGGGCTCGTCCATCCCGTGCTCTGCTCTGGTGTTTTCCTGCCACTGGGAGCCTTGGTGTGAACCCCAGTGAGGTCCCATGGAAACACGTTGGTTTTGGGCTGCTCAGAGTGAGAACATCTGGGATGGGCTCGTGCCAGGGAAGCAGATCTGGTGCGTCCGGCACCTTTGCTGCCCTCGAGAACGACTGCCTTAGCTGGAGAGGTGCACCAAGCTCCTGGAGCCTTCTCCAGTAGTTCTGATGGATTTGTTGCCCTGATGCAGGGCTAAGCAGAGAGGAGGAGGTGTCTGTGCATCCAAATCTCCCCCTGATCCCCGCCCCCCATCTTGGCAATGTCTAGACTCAATTTATTTATATGTTTTCAGCCAGAGCTGGCCCCTCTGCGGATTAATTCCAGTTAGCTGACTGGTCTGGAAACCAGAGGCTCGCCAGTCCTCCAGGGTTTGGTCCTGTGTGGGAATGTTTGTGGTGTGCTCAGGTAATTTGCAAACACATTTAGTGTTTGAGTCAATTGGCACTCAGTGAAATTAAAGAGAAAAAGGGGTGTGGGGAGGAACTGAGCTTACAACCTCCTTTGTAAAATTCTTTGGAATCCGCATTATTGGCAAAAACCAGGATAATAGAAGGTAGGTCGTGAAAACACAATGAGAAAGAGTTTAATTCCCTGTTTAATATAAAAATCTAAGTGGCAGGAGTGTGCCAGGAATCGTCACGCTGGTGTCTGCACACTGCTGTAATGAGGAGAGCATACACAAAGTTATGTATCGGTACAGCTTCAACGGGTCCTTTACTCCCCTGAGTTTCCCATTTTGACATCACCTGCTAAACAATTCCCTCCCCTCAACCTCCCTCTCCTTTGAATTACCCATCAAGTGAAGTGCTTTGTTGCGTGGTGTTTTCAAATTTCAGTTACGTACGAAGGAGGTGTTAAAAAACCACCCCCATACAGGACAAATTTTGTTTGGAATGGGCACATCGGGCTGTGCTGCCCATCCAGCTGGTGTGTCATGGGCCACATCCTGATCTGACTCTGTCAGAAACAGGGCAATCTCAAAGGAGCCTCAGCCCCTGTTTAGTGTGCAAAGCAGGGTCAGAGGGTTGGGGCTGAGGTGGGCTGGGAGCCTTGGCACAAAGTGGGTAAATCAGGTTTAAGCACAGCCTGGTTTTAGCTGATGTAAACCAGCACAGCACTCCTGGAAGTTGTGGAGTTCTTTGGATTTGGGCTGCTGATGGCTTGGCCGTTGTCTGCACCAATTTGGAGCTGCTGGAGGTCAGGGCTGCTGAACCCACTGGGCTGCTGGGCTTGCCAGAGTTGGTCTAATTTCCTGCAGGGTGATTTTCTCCCGTTTTTAAGCACAGGATCCCCATCTGTCTGTCTCCACAAAGCTGGCTTTCCTGTCTGCAGGCCTGCACGGAGACCCTCCCTCCTCCCCCCCTTCTCACACCGCCGACTGCACCACGCGTCCTTTTGTCCGTTCCAGATCCTCCCTCCCCTCCCTCTTGCCGTGCTCTCTCCTTGCCCATCTCCCGTTCGCTGTTTTGGGGTGTCTCTGCTTTGCTTCCACACCTCTTCCTCAATTTTCGTCACCTTTGCCTCTCCCTCAATTTTCGTCACCTTTCCTCCATCCCCGATTCTCTCCCACCCCTCGAGCTCATGTACCACACTTACGTTTGCCCTCATTCATGTGTATTGCTCTCCACCGTTCCTTTCCATCTGTCCCCAGCATGAAGCCCCCGTCCTTTGTCACCGCTCTGCCTGCCTGACCCTCCGTGTCGCCTCTGTGATTGTTTCCTGTCGTGCCGGGCTCAGATCCCTCTCCCCCGCACGCCGTCATTGTCCCGCAGCTCAGAACAACGCAGAGCCTGAGCCCAGCCCTGCCACATGCCTGCCTGAGGTCCTTCTGCTCAGGAGAGCCAGCCTTGCGTTCCAGAGGCAGGGCACGGGTCACCGCGGAATTCGGCAGAGCTGCATCACCCTGGGGTGATGCATGGGAGGCATTTGCAGCTCGATGCTTGCTGTGAACACCCCCCTGTCTTTCCATGTGACGCTTCGGTGATATCCCTGGGGAAATGGTGGCATCTCGGTTAATCTTCCTAAGATGGAATCTCCATCTTTGGAGCGAGCGGCACAGTAGCGGGGCAGGGAAATGTCTGCCAGGGGTGAGTCGGGGGAGCCCACCCTGCCCAGGGCCTGCTAGAGGGCATAGGTGACCCCTCACGGTTTTATCCCACCCTTCTTGGGATGAACCTTTGTTCTGGGTTTTGTCTGCATGGGTTTATCCTACAGTCGAGTTGTGCCTGGCCCCATGAGGTCCTGTCCTTTGGGTTTCTTGGGAACTAATAACACACCATGGGGTGACCATCAGTCCACATGGGCCATTTGGAAACTTTACTCACCAAAGCATCACAAACCTACCTCAGGATGCATCCTCTGGGGAGTAACCCGTGAGCTACGCTTGATTTGGCAGGGGGTGGATTTGGTTTGGATTTGGGGGTTTGCCCAGCTCCTTCTCTGTGTCAGATCGGTGTTTCCATTCCCCCGGAACGTGGAATTCGTGGCTCAGAGATGGGTTTAGCGCAGCAGCACTGCGATGTGGAGTGTTGGAGGAAGTTTTGTGGGAGCCCAAGGCAGGAGGCAGCTATGTGGGGAATGAGGCTGCAGGAGCTGAAGCAGCTCTGAGGAGTTAAAAGTCGTGCTGGGAGTCGATAGTGGAGTCCGGATTTTCCGGCACGTGTCCCGCTGTGCTGCCAAGACCCTCGGGTGGGCGATGCGGTCACAGCTGCAGGGGAGGGCTCTGTGCACGCCGATGGCTGCGGTTGGCTGGGGCTGTGCCTGGTGCCCATGCGGTGCCGGTGTGGGCACAGCCAGCCGGGCTGAGCGCGCTCCGTGCCGGGGCACCGCTGGTTGCGGCGTCTGCGGCGCCTGCGAGCGCAGGGAGTCCCTGTCAGCTGTAGTGGCACGAGGCTGTTTCCATCGCCACAGGTGCCGACTTCGATCCTTGCCAACCGGAGTGGTGGGATCGCTGTGTTCCTATGAACGTCCTGGTGTCACCAGCCCGTATCTCACGAGACGAGCTGTGGATAAGTGGCAGCGCTGAGTGGCAGCCCTGAACTCCCAGCTGGGGAGGTGCTGTTATTTATTAGCATCTGTATAAATAATGATGTTCCAGCCTGAGAGCTGAGAAATCTGCATCTCCTGGTTGCAGAGGCGTCCTTTGCAGGTCGTTGTGTGTTAAAGTGTGATGTCAGTGGAGCGCAGTTGGGGAAAACCTGCTGGTGTCAGATGGTTGGAGAGGACAAGAGATGGGCTCTTCAGGGGAGAGAAGGTGGAGTGGGAGCATCTGGGGGATCTCACAGAGGTCCCAGTGCTGTATCCTCATCCTCTGGTTCCATGAGCATCAGTCAGACACCCAAATCCTTGGGAAACCAGGGCCAAGTGCTCACCTTGCTCCATCTGTGCTGGTGAAGATTCAGTGCCCTGGAGAATCACGGATTTTAATTTTTTTTGGAGATCTGAGCTTAGAGCAAACCTCTCACAGAGGAACCCCTAGTTTGCATGGGAATTTGGAGCCAAGCTTTGGAAATGCCTTGGAGCACTGAGTGAGGTTTTGGAGAGAGGGATCCGAGGGGCAGGACAGCAGCAAGGACAGATCCATGAGTGGTTTAGAGAACTGTGCCACATCTGTAAAAATATTTAGTTGCTTGATGGCATCATGGTCTCATCTCGGAATCTGGAGTCACACAGCTGGCTTGAGACCCTCCAAAATACCATTTGGAAGCCAAAACACACTGGAACGTCTTTTGCCCTTTTTGGGAAAGCAGAAGACTGTTTTCTGAACCGTGAGGAGTTGGGGAAGGGGCTTGGTGAGCTCTTGGAGCTGGGAGAAGGGGCTAAGTGGGCCCTGGCAGCAAGGGAATGGACTCAGTGGGCTCTGGGAGATGGGGAATGGGCTTGCTGGTGTCCAGGAGGTGGATAGTGGTACACGAGAACACAGGCTTGGCCAGTGATCTCAGGAGAGGGCCTGAGTGCCTAGAGAAGGGTTCTGTGCACAGCCTGCTGTGGGGCTCATAGGAGGGCAGCCCGGCCCCATTTCCTGCTGTTTTGACCCCAAAGCAAATCCTGGTGTCCTGCTACTCCCAGCCATCTAGAACTGCCAGTGTCTGGGGTCTTGTCTTTTTTGGATGGGGAGACCCCAGTTGCATCTCTTGCAACTCCCCTCCAAACGTGGCCCTCTGAAATTCACCGGATTCACCACAAAACCTCCTGAGTAGTACAGAAGTCCCCATGGAGGGCTCTGCTCTCTGGAGTCATGGCTGGTGTCTCCCCTCATGAGCTGGCACAGGGTGGTCCAGGGGCACCACGTTTACTTGCCCAGGCTGTGGGATTGGTGTCCCCCTGCCCTCTCCTGTCACCTCTGGCTGCCCTACACTTCAGCCCTGTCCCCAGAGCCCCACGTGGCCATCTTCTCCCAGGGGCCATCTGAGGGCTCTGGGGACAGAGCCCTTCGTGGGGCCTGCTGGCCCCTGAGGGTGGCTTAGATCCCCCCGTGACTCACTGGTGTTGGGGTGTGTGGAAGGGAGATCTCAGGATGATCTCTGAGGGGAGGCAGTTGGGATGGGATCGTGCGGGGCAGCACACAAAATGGTGACCCCCATTTTGGGGGTGAGGGAGTGTGGCGCTCCTGAGGGAGGGACTCTCTGGGAGTGGTGAGGGTGGACTTCCCTCTGGCATTTCCCTATCAGGGTTAAGGGGAAAGGGTCTTTCCCTCGTTCCAGGTCCTGGGCAGTGGCTGCCCTGCAGCACAGGAGATTGTGGCCGCTCAGCCCAGTGTCCTGCAGAGCAGGGAGGGCGGTGGGATGGCCTGGCTAACCGCTGTGCCTTCTCTCTCTTCCCAAGGCTGCAAGATCAAAGCCCTGCGGGCGAAGACCAACACCTACATCAAGACCCCGGTGCGGGGCGAGGAGCCGGTCTTCATGGTGACGGGGCGGCGGGAGGACGTGGCCATGGCCCGGCGGGAGATCATCTCTGCGGCCGAGCACTTCTCCATGATCAGGGCCTCCCGCAACAAGGCGGGCACCACCTTCGGCAGCGCGCCCACCCTGCCGGGGCAGGTCACCATCCGCGTGCGTGTGCCCTACCGCGTGGTGGGGCTGGTGGTGGGCCCCAAGGGAGCCACCATCAAGCGGATCCAGCAGCAGACCAACACCTACATCATCACGCCCAGCCGGGACCGGGATCCCGTCTTCGAGATCACCGGCGCGCCGGGCAACGTGGAGCGCGCCCGCGAGGAGATCGAGACCCACATTGCGGTGAGGACGGGCAAGATCCTGGAGTATAACAACGAGAACGACTTCCTCTCCAGCAGCCCCGACTCCGGCATGGAGAACCGCTACTCGGAGGCCTGGCGGGTCCACACGCCGGCGCCGGGCTGCAAGCCCCTGTCCACCTTCCGGCAGAACAGCCTGGGCTGCATCGGCGACTGCTCCGTCGACCCCGTCTACGAGACCCCCCGGCTGAACGACCAAAACGACTTCAATTACGGTTACCTCTTCCCCAACTATGGCGTAAACAAGCAGGATCTGTACTACGGGGTGCCGGAGTCGGGGGCCCCGATGTGGGCCGGCCAGGAGAACACCAACCCTGTCTCAGTGCTCTTCTCGAAGCAGCAGCGCTCCAGCAGCACCGGCACCATGCACCCCAACTCCCACCGCTCCCCGTCCTCCTCCATCCCGGAGCCCAGCCTCTCCGGGCTGCCCAGGCGGTCGCAGGGGGAACCGCTCCAGGGGTTTTCCAAGCTGGGAACGCCGGCCGCTGCCCGGACGTCCGTCGCCAGCAGCCGCGAGTGCATGGTGTGCTTCGAAAGCGAAGTCACGGCTGCGCTGGTGCCCTGCGGCCACAACCTCTTCTGCATGGAGTGTGCCGTGAGGATCTGCGAGAGGACTGATCCGGAGTGCCCGGTTTGCCACGCAGCAGCCACTCAGGCCATTAGAATATTTTCCTAAAGAGACAGAGCTGGGCACTGGGGGGTGGGGGGTAGGAAGGGAGCGTGGGGAGGGTCCACGAAAGAAAAATGCTGATGATAATAATAATAATAATGATAATAATAATAATAATGACATCTGAAGAACAAACAAATGAATGAAAGAATAAATTAATTTAAAGAAGAAGAAGAAGAAAAAGAAAGAAATTATTTTACAAGCAATGTATGTTATTTTTTAAAAAAGAATAAGTGAATAATAAAATTAAAATGAATAGCAAAGCCAGAAATTTTGAAGGGCGAACAATGCTCCAGCCTGCAATGTCTTTTGTAAACCAAGTACTCTGAACGCACACTCGGATCTCGCAAGCAAAGCGGTTTAGTTCGGTTTTTTTTGGTGGTGAGATTGGGACTTCTCGGCGATGATCAAGCCAGGCCACCTGGATCGGCCGGGAAGGGAGCAGGGACACGGGGAGGACCCTGCCAGCCTTTCTCCAGCCGTGTTCAACCATTGTCTTGGCCTGAAGCCCCCACTCTCCTCCCCCCCAGGGATGTCAGCCCAGCTGGGAACTCGGAAAGAAACAAACAGAAAGAAAGGAAAACGGATGACGGGGAGTTAGAAGAACAAGAAAGAAACCATCAACCTCTGGGAACCTGTTAGAATGAGGGCACAACTGTATTACCTCAAAGATTTAAACAAAAAAAAAAATCCACAGCTAAAGAACTTTTATTGTTTTCCTTTTTTTCTAAAAAAAAACCAAACAAAAAAACACAAAAAAAAGAAAATCAAAAAAAGAAGGGGAAGAAATAAAAACGACGCCGGTGAAACTGAAGAAGGTTTGGAAGAACCTATTGGGATCACACCAGGCGATGAGCGTTTATTTTATTATTCTGAGCCACCGTGGAGTCTGGAACTTTGTTCTTTTTTCCTTATCCGAGCAGGGATTTGTTCATCAGCCGAATCAGGAGTCACTAACAGGGTATTTCCAAAGCAGTCCCGAGTTCCCAGCCATGGGGGGAGTGCATCGACATCCATGTTTCCGTAGGTCACTCTTCATCCTTTTCTCCAAGTGATGCCAGCTGCAGCTACACACACCACGCACACACACAACACATTGTGCTTTTCTTTTCTTAAAAAATATACCTATTGCACCAAAACCTAAGAGAGACGATCATGCAATACAGGCAATGAGCCCATACGAAACCAACATGCATCCCAACAGAGAGCAAAAAAATCCCGAGTTTATAGAGATAATTTTGTTGTTGTTGTTTTTAAACTGGACCAAAACTTTTGTTACCCAAACCCAAGTGGGGGAAAAAAAAAAAAAAAAACACTTAAAAAAAAAACACACACACACACAAAAAAAAGGAAGAAAAGTATTTCTTTACGGACCAAAACCTCTTCAGCTGTCCTTTTCCTGGATCTTCCTGAGGTTGGCCACTTTTATATATTATATATTTTTCAGAATGAAACAAAACAGAAAAAAAATTGCCTTGTTGAACATCCTTTAATCATTTCAAGACTCCTGGTTTTATTAAGTGAGATACTTTAAACCATTGGGAAGTGGGAGAGGATGGGCTTCAGGTCTGGCTCCTGTGCCAATGCACGCAAAGTGTAGGCCAGCACCTTCACTCCATCAGGTTTGTTCAGCCAGTCTGTGGATGCCAAAATGCTGTGATGGTAAAAGATGTGTTGGATTGACCTATCGAGTACCAGTACACCCAGCTATAAATATATGTGTATATATATATATAGGCACTTAACTAATCAAGCACCTATATGTATATATATGTGTATATAAACCCATATATATATAATTTTTCTCCCACCACCACTTCTTTCCTGTTTCCTACCCCTTGACTTCTGCTCACAGATCCTGGACCCTGATTTAGAACTGAACCAACAAGTTTCACAACTTGGCAGAGACAGTTCTAACAGCAAAAAAGAAAAAGAAAAAAAAAGGAAAAAAAAATCACAAAAAAAATGATCATGAGATTTTTTTTTTTTTAAATCCCTTCAGTTACAGGAGACTTTATTTTCATCGTAATAATGTTCCTGGGAACATCCCTTCTTCTGCTCAGTTTGCTGCTGCTTGCTCCCGGTTGCTGCCTGAGCCCTGGTAGGGTGGGCTCAGGCCGGCCTCGGTCACCGGCTGCGGTCACCGGTCACCGGAGGGGCTGAGCTCGCCGCACCGGGGCAGGCGGCGCCGGTGCTCTGCACTGATAAAGATCCACTTTCGATCTTCAGATACCAGTTGGAGGGTGTGAAATGATGGTGGGATGATGGGATGCCTCCACCGTTTTGCGTCAACGGTGAAATATTCCGTAGAGGCAAGAGGTGGATGGAGGTGTGGACAATGTTCCCAGGCTATAGTGGATGCTGATGTTGTGGAAAAAGCAAAGACAAAAGTAAAAATGCCGTGCTAATGGGACACCGTCAGGCAGAATTGGTACTCCTCCTCCCCAAAGCTTTAAGAAATCCCCAGCCGCGCGTTTCTCCCGGCCCTGTGGTGTGCACAGCTGTTTGCACCAGGACCGGGTTGGGGTGTGAGCACTTCCCGGGCGAAGGCGCCGTGTTTTGGACCCGCCAGTGTGGGGGCTGCGGGGCGACGGAGGGCTGGGGCGCTCCGGACGAAATCCCAGAGCCCCTGTGGCCTGGCACCATCCCGGGGCGTGGCCGTGGCAGTCATCCATCCCCGTGGCAAAGGCTTCGGAGCCCCAGCCAGCACTGGCCACGTCCTTCCTAGAACTGGCCCAGTTCTTGTTCAAAATCTGGCTTCGGTTTGGTCCCAGTAAGAGAAGGGAAGGGAGAGGAGGACGCTCCTGTTCTCCGATAACCTCTCTCCTCCACGGTACTGCCTCCTCCATCGTGTCCCATTCCCCCCAGGGTTGTATTTTATCTGTTTATTGTGCAAAATTCTCCTGCTGATGTTGAGAGAACAGTTGGGGCATGAGTGTGGGGGAGCAGGGGGCATGGGGGGGGACCAACCACCCTTCAGAGGGGCGTTCGGAAATGTTCGTGTTGGTGCTGGAGGGGGCTGAGCTGGAGGCGGCGGCGGCCGCTGTGTTAGTGAGTGAGTAGTCGTTCTTGGCTGAGTGGAGTCTGTTCGTGGTAATGTGAGCAAGTTCTTGATCAATGTCTTTATTTGATGCCAGGTTGTGAAGAGGTGGGTGGGAACGGGGAGGGGGGAAGGAGACCCCCGTGTCGGGGACCTGGGGTGGGGGGGAACCTGTTCTAGCACTGACCCTTGGGAGTGGGGAGGGGGAAAGGTATGGGGGGCTGTCCTCTGCTCCTTGTACCTCCTCCCTCACCTTAACAAGCGAAAACGATGTAAAAGCCTCCTGCATGCTGAAAAATGTTAGAGAAAAAAAATCTAAAAACCTTTCTTTTTTTTAAAAAAAAAAAAGAAGGAAAAAAAAAAAAGAGGAATCATGACCCAAACAAATGTCCAATGCTTGCTGATGGGAACCGGAGCAGGGCTGTCCGGGGGGCTGTCCCTCTCTGCAGACAAGGTTCCTACTCAAGTCTCCAAGTTGGCCTTTAATAAAATCTTCAGTTCCAATAACCTTTATATATATATATATATATACACACATATATATATACATATACATATATATTAAAAGAAAGCTTGATGTAGCAGTTCTAGTTTAAAATTAATAGAAGTATTTCGGCCCCTGTTTTATTTTGATTTCTCCCTGTCCCCTGCTTCCCCCCGTACTCCCCACCGACTCCATATTTTGATGTAGCAACTTTGGAAGAAAGAAAAAACAGGCGCTGTAAACGCACCAAGAGCTACCTCTGCCCTTAGCGGGGGCTGTGGGCGACTCGGGGGCTCAGGCCACTCCCTGGCCCCACGGGACACCCAGAGAGGGGCAGCCAGGGCCCTGCCTGTTGGCATCCATGGGGAGCCCGGTTGCGGGGCTTAAACAACAAATTTGCGTAATTTTTTTTTTTCTCTCTTTTTAAATATATGTATATATATAAAAATCTTAAAAAAAAAATAAAAACAAAAAACAAGAAAAATGCCCATGACCTTAACTATTTGCTCTGACTTGTATCTTCCTTGATAGGTGACTAAAAATGGCTTGTTGGTCTAATTCACCAGCAATAACGATAACTAAAGACAGCCCCCTCCTCCTGCACCCATCCCATCTCTGTGGCACCCACCAAGCAGGGTCCCTGCACTTCCCCCCTTCCCTCCCACCACTAGGATGCCTTTGGTGACCCCCCTCAACATCCCTCCTCAGCCTCTGGGGTAACCCCCCTGGGGTGCTGGGGTGATACCGAACACCCCACGTGCACCTGGGGTGCAGGGAGGCAGATGGGGCTGGGACCCAACACCCCAATCTCCCAGCTCTCCCTCCCTCTGGTTTAGGAACAGCAAGACCCTTATGGAAAGCCTGGTCCTTGAGACCCCCATCCTCTAAAATCCTTGGGGGGCTTTGTGTCCCACAAGAGCAGGGCCAGCTCCTGGGAGCGGTGAAGTGAAGCACAGGCACCCTCGCTGGCAGGATGGTTTCCCCTCAGCCAGCTGGGAAAGGGGGTGTTCCCCGGGCTTTCCATGGACCTGCGGGGCCTGCGGAGGCAGGGAGGGGACCCGGGTGGCCCCCGCTGTGCCCTGCCATGGGTGAATGCCCGTGGTGGCGTTTTGCGAGGCAGCAACACGGCCTCGAGGGCACAAGCGGTGGGACCAAGGGCAAGTCCTGGAAAGCCGGAGGGCTGGGAGCAGAGCTGCGCTGGAAGGTGCTGAGCTGCTGGCAGGAGGTGTCCAGGTCCAGGCAGGATCAGCCCCGCAGGGGGGATGGAGTGGCTCTGCTGGGACCAGTTCAGCACTGCTGGGATTTACACACGTGCTTTGCCAAACTGCCCGTGACTTTGGCACTTACTGAAACCAGGGAGCGAGGGCTGGGGCTGGGCTGGAGTTGGGGCTCATCCTGTGGCCTTTCCTTGTGGATGTGATTTCCTGGGCAGAGCCGGTCCGGTGCCAGGGCTGTGGGAGCGGGGGCTCCCCGGCGTGGCAGGGTGATGTGACCCAGGGCCGTGGGGTGCTCGAAGTGTCAGGGTGGTGCCACGTCCCCCAAAAATGCATCCTCGGCCGGTGTTCGTGAGCTGCCACAGGGGGAGCGGGGACTCCTGGAGAAGGGACGATGCGGGGGAGTGGGTGACAAAACATGACAAAGGGAAACGGAGGGATAAAGTAATATCATGCTGTGATGTCATCCTCATCGACATAAATTATATAGAGAATAGTGTGTGTTATAATACATAACAAAAGGAAAAAAAAGAACCAAAATTGGATTTATATTTAATGAGGAGATACTATAAAAATATCTTTTCCTAGCTCCCATTTGCAAAAGTATTTTTCAGCTGGAGGGATATCTATTATTTTTTTCTCTTTTCTTTCTTTCTTAAAAAAATAATAATCTCCATACATACAAAGGCTCAGACTGTTAATATTGTGAACCTCTGAAATCAAAATGCTCCAACCTGTTTTGTTTGGTGTTTGAAGGGTTTATTTTGATGCATTTCCTGGTGTTTTTTAAAGAGAGAGAGAGGAGGGAAAAAAAGACTAAGATTTTAAAATTAGAACATTTCTTTATAATTTAATATTCTATTTTAATAAATGCATTTATTACATGTAAATGTAGCAAGGAACTGGGCTAATAAAAATACTTTTTATTAGGTAATTTATTATAAGAAAAAAGGATATTTTATTTTATGATAAAGTGATCCTTAAAAGTTTAGAAGGTTTAGAATATATGTAGGTTAAAAAATACATTTGTATCCAGAGTATTGCTTAAAAAGTGTTTTTAATATATGTTTCCTTTTTCGTGTGTGCGTGTGTGTATGTAAAGGTGATAGTTATGGTGCAGATAGCCCTTTCCAGAAATAAGAAATTAACACAGTTGGATGTATTTAAACAAAAAAAAAAAAAAGAGAAAAAAAAGAAGTAATTAAAAACCAGAGAAGTAGAAAAGAAAAACCACTACGAACCCAAGCCTGTGCCCCCGTCCTGTGACTGCTCCATCTGGGATTCCCTTTGGAATGGGTTAAGGTCTGGCTAGGCTGCGGCTCCGGGGGTGTCTGGGCGGCATTGCCGTGTGCTGGCCCGGGCGAGCCCAGGCCCTGCATTGGCCCAGCACTTCCAGGGCACCCGTGGGTGTCCCGGGGTCCAACCCGACTTGACCCTCCGCCTGGGCGGGCGCTGGGGACGGAGTTTGCTCCCGCTGTGGTTCCCTGGGACAGGGCCTTGGAGAATGCTACGTCCTCAGAAGGCAAAGCTGGTGTTACCCACCTCTCCACCCTCCTCCTCCTTGTTCCCAGCACTCCCATCCTGATCCCATCCCAGGGAACCGGGTGAGTTTTGCCCTGGATCTGGTTCCAGAGAGCCCATTGTAGTGAGAGGATTTAAGGTCCTCTCCACAGCCTTGCTGGGAGGGACTGATAGGCAGTTCCAGCACGGACCCCTGGCCGGAGGGCATTCACAGGGGGCTCTGCAGACCGGGGCAGTGGACGCTTTCTGTTGCCTCCCTTTAGGCTTTGGCTCCGTCACTTCCTGCCCTGGGCAGGATGCAGGGACGGGAGGATTTGGTCCCAGCATTCAGGCCACGTGTGATCTTGGGAACATCCATGGTCTTCCCTTTGGAGCTTGAGCCAGATCAGAGCTGTGGGCTTTTCCTGGTGCTCTGAGCAGCCAGGGGCTGAGCTTACCCAGAGCTCCATCCCATCCTAGACAGGGACATGTCACCCCGTCTGCTGCCTCAAGCCAGTGCAGGCACAGCTCCTGCAAGACACGGATCGTAGGGACAGCCAGAGCGAGGGGAGTGCCCCGGCTGGGCTCTGGGGTTGCTTTAATCCAGGATAGCACTTCAGCATGTGCTTGGCTCCGGCACATCCCGAAGCATTTCGTGGGATCTTGGCCCGGAAGCTGCTTTACGGATGTGCTGAGCAGCTGTGACCTCCCCATGGGCTGGGTCACTCAACCCCCCAAATCCAGCCCGTGTCCCCCTCCCCGTCCCAAAGCAGCAGGAAGACGGGGCGATGCTTCTGCTCTGTTGCCTTTCAAAGAAGCATTTTAAAATAAGATTTTTTTTTCCTGTTTGTTTGTTTGTTTTTAACCAAAAAGGAGAAGAAGAAAAAAAAGTTTGCGTTGATGGGTATTAAAAAAAAGTTAATAATAATAAACACTCAAATTTATTTCATATAATCCTAGAGTAAAGATTAAAAAAAAAATTAACTAGTTCAAATAGTAGATGCTATCCATATTGTTTAATCTATAGTAGATCCAAGTGATCCCAGACAGAGCAGAATGTAAAATAAACTTCTGAACACGATCATTATTAACTTCCCCAGGAATTCCATCTTTTTTTGGTCCTATTTTTCTGAAGCAAACAAATAAACGACCAAAAGCCTAACAAAATAACGGCCACCGACTGGTACCTTCTGTCAATCAAAGTCCTGAAGTTATTTTTATAGAGGGGAAAAAAAAAAAAGAAAAAAAAGGGATTTAAAAATATGTATTTTTTTAAAAAGATACGTTTGGGGGTTTATGTTGCTTTTTTAATAAAAATAGACAGATTTGGCTAGTCATGGAACAAAATAAGGAAGTTTTAGGCCATTAATTTTTGCCTTATTCTGACTTCCAGCCTTGGGCTTGAAGTGGGAAATTGCAGAAAAATGTTAAAGTTGCTGTTACTTTCCTTGGACTGTTCTTGGTTTTTGAACTTCTCCAAGCACCAAAGGTGTGGGAGGGTCCCGGGACGGGCAGGTGGGCCTGTCCCGGGTGGGAAGGCGAAGGAAAGGAAGATTGGGTGATCTCCCCTCTGTAAGGTGATGGACAGAGCTCGAAGGCAGCGAGGTGCCGTGCGGAGACTCTGCCCTTGCACTGGGCAGGGACAGGGCACTAGGGTTGGTTTGTTCCCTCTTTGTTTTCTTTATTTTTCTGGTTCTCTCTCACCGTGGTTGCATTGCACCAGGAGATGCCATGAGCCTTGGGATGAGCTCCTGCTTGGCCTCTGGCACCTCCCGGGAGGCCAGATTTGGTTTGTCGGGTGTTTCCTTACTCGGCCTCAAACCATCAGGTTCTAGCATTGGAGCTGTGGGGGAGGTGTTTGCAAAAGCCCCTGCTGGCCCAAGAGGTCCTTTCCGTGGCTGTGCCGAGCCGTGGCATCCCTGATCTCGCGGCTTTGCTTCCTGACGGCCGCCCCGACACTGTCCTGCTCAAGGCAGGGGGACACTTGTGGCACACACCTGGTTTTCGGCTGCGAAGGCAAGGAGGAGGCTGAAGGTCGCTCTTGGCCGGCACAGTGTGTTGGGCTGTGGCCGTATCCGGAGTCCCTGCAGTGCCAAGAGTGGGAGTGAGGGCTCCCTGAGCTGGTGGTGCACGGTGGGGTGCTGGACCAGCCAGCAGGGCCATGCACACCAGTGAAGTGTTCCAGCGATGGCAGATCCACTCTGGGCACTGCAGGGCAAGGTAGCGCAGCCCTGGCACTGGTAGTGGGGCAGGATGTGCCCCACACCCCTGCCAGCTGCTCCATGTATCTGAGAACCAGGCCAGCACTTCTCTGCGGAGCAATGGTGATGCGCTGCACCAAAATCTCCCTTTACAGGATAGAACTCAGAAAGAAATGACTGAGCGCCAACGCCGTTGTTAGCAAAGCTGAGCACCACAAAGAAAACTTTGCTTGGAAGGTCATTCCCTCTGGGTTTAGCCTTTGCTCGTGTCCTGTGTGTCGTGGCTCAGCCATAGCAAATCAAGGGATGCCCTGCAGCTCAGGAGCATCCACACAGATCCCAAAGCCTTCAAGGAGCGTGGTGGCCACCCTTCGCGCCCTGACGGCACCTGCTTCGGGCGGCCGGGGCAGCCGTTACCAGCATTCATCACTCAGCAAAGCCATGCAATAGGTCAGGACAGGAATGAAGACAGTTCTCATTCGGTTTCTGCATATAAATAGCACTGTGAATCCAGGATCCCTCCCTGGGACCCTCCCAGCACACGGGGGCATTTCGTGAAGCAGGGCACGATGTCTCCTGCGCTTCCAGAGGGGTTCGTGCTTGGTGGAATCAAGCGCCTGGTCCTTCCCTGCCAGGGTGGCGAGGTGGCCTGTTTGCTCTTTCAGTTTTGTTTTACCTCATTTTTTTGTTTTATACTTGAAGAAGCGTCAGTGATGGACATTGTACAGTGGTGCCCTGGACTGGAAAGTGGATGCACTTTATTGTCACTTGTGAACGGACAGTGGGTCCCATCCTGCCTCTGCCCCAGCAAGGTTTCCTTGGTGGCAGCAGAGCCAGGGTGGGCTGGTTCTTCCAAAACCCTTTCGAGGATGTTAGGGAGCAATCTCTGTATTTTAGTGTGGATTTTCCCATACTGTAGAAAACTCAAAGTCATGTCCTGTTGTCAGTTGACCCGGTGAAAAATTCAGCTGGAATTGTGCTGGGCAGACTTGCCTGTGCCACACCAGCGGGAGATGGCGGAGGTTGGGCAGCTTCTGCTTCCCTCCCGTGTGACTCCCCTGTTCCAACAGGGTTACTCTGCTGGAATCTGGAGTTGCTTCAGCCCTGGCAGGCTGCACCATTCCCACTGGATCCGCTCCAGCGTCACTTCAGGGCTGCTAATGGAACAAATTGAAAGTCACCCCCAGTAAAGTGACACTAATGTAAAATCTGGAGTTGTTCCACTGGTGTCTTTGCAGGGATACGAAAATGAAGCTCCCCTCTGGCAGTGGCACTGGGTTGCTGATGGCAGGATGTGCTTTTTCGGGTTTGTGATGATGCTTTGGAAACAACTTACAGAGAAACAGAGTGGGGAGACAGAGCAGCGTGGTGAGGCCACGGAGATCTGCTCTTGGCTCCCGAGAGCTGGATTGGAAGGTGCAGTCTCAGACTGCTTTGCTCATCTGTGAAACCATTGGCATTCTTTTTTCCTTTTTCTTTATGCCTTTTGTTGAAGATAAGCATAAAAAAAGAGGAAAAATAAAAAGACCAGGGGCTGGATCCTGTTTTGCAGTATGGGATTTGCTCCTGGGTTAGAATCAGTGTTAAGCAAACATGAAAGGTGATGGGCATGAGGGCTGGTGGATCCCAGACTGGCAGGTCTGGTCAAGCTGCAGCCACTGCAGAGTGAGCTCTGATCCCAGCCCCAGGCAAGCCAGGGAAATCCCCAGGGATGCCCAGAGCAACCTCCGGGCACCTGGCTGCACAGTTGGGAGCCTTGGGGCTGCAGAGGATTTCCTCTGGCTCTGCCCTGGTATCAAAGAGATCCAGGCTCCAGCTTGCTGCCCTCAGGATTCTGTTGGAGCAGCTCCAGTGGGATTTCCCCTGTGAGACGTGAGCTCAAACGAGAGCCAAGCCACAGGGGCCCGCAGAGCCAGTCTCGCTGATACCCACATGGGGGAGGGCAGCCCTCCCTGGCTTTGCTTGCCCAGCACTGCGTTGGCTCCCCCTCATCCTCACTCCAGGTCGCTGCACAAGTTGGTGCATCCGCTTTCCCTCGGATCCGGGCGCTGTCGCTCCACGGTACTCCCGCCTTGCGCTGAGCCAGGGCCACGGAGTCGCCAGTGATTCCCGGCCGTCCCGACTGCGTGGCCCTTCCATTTAAAGTCTGCTCCCTATTATGTTGTGTTTGCTATTTTTTTTTTTCCCCTCTTTTCTTTTAACGTCATAGGAAACCTGTAGTCGGGATTGTTACTATTGGAAACCGATCACATGTTCCATCCAGGTATTTTCATCTCTCCGGCGTTACGCAAAAATAAAGGCCTGAGAGAGAGATATAACCGAACATAGAAGTAGAGTTAGGCTCGTTGTCTGAGTTTTGAGGCATATAGTATAATGGGAGAAGGAAAAAATTAAAATAAAATAAAATTAAAATAATGATGTTGCACAACTTGTAGAAAACAAAGAAGGGAAAGGGTTAATGTATTAAATGTGCTAAATTACATTAAGAACTTAATTTTATTAAAGTATTATTACTTAAGAAACTTGGTGTCTGCTTTTGGTTTCTGTCTGTCCATACTTTGGGAGGGGGCAGGAGCAGTGGTTGGGAACAGGGCCCTGGGGGGCCGTGTTCTGGGGTGGTGGGGCCAGACTTGCCTCAGCTACCCCTGCTGGGTCTCCCACCAGTCTTGTCCTTTGGCAGCACTTCTCAGGGTTTGTTGGAGCATTTTGAGATGGTGACCCCCTGCACCAGCTGCTGCTCCCAGTCCTGGTGCCAGCAGGTCCATGAGCCACCCTGTGCCACGTTTCACCCTTCCCACATCTTCATCCCTGCAGAAATCATCTGAAAGCTGGAAAGCCTGGAACAAAACTGAGGTGCTGAGCCCAAAAGTGTCTCCACGAGCCTAAATGAACTCATCATCCCACATGTCCATGCCGGTGCCTGGCTGATGGCACATCCGACAGCAGGGAGCCCCAAGGGATGTTTGGCTCAGCCCTGTCCCTTTGGGGAGCCCTTTGGAGCAGCATCCACCTCTCCTGCCGGCAGGGCTGACATCACCTCTTGGCACCACGTTTTGGTGTGGGCAGATGGTGTGGGAGGGGGTGGCGCTTGGCAGCTCCAGCTGGTCTGTGTGTCGCTGTGACTGCCAGCTGGGGTGGGCACGGGGCAGAGTCCTGCCCACGGGACGATGGCCACTGATCACCTGGGGACAGTCCCCAGCTGTGATCAGACCCAGGATGCAGCCAAGGATGGGCCTGGCTGGCTCAGGGAGGAGGCTGCCTCTGGGGTGGAGCAGTGCTGCAGTGCAGGGACACACCATGCAGGGGGGGCTGGAGCCAAGGTTAAGATGCTGCCATGGCTGGGCTGGCTGTGCTGTCGGTTGGATAAAAAGGGGCACCCCAGACCCAGTTGGTGCCGACATCCACGTGGTGCAGCTGCTCCCGTGCCCCGTTTGTGCCCTGCCACGCTGCCTCTGTGCTGGCAGCATGATCCAACCTGCCCCTCTGAGCCTGAACTTCAAGCTCTCATCTCCAGCCTCCCAGGAGGGCAACCCCTTTTCCAGGTTATGGTCACACCTTCCTCCCTGCCCTCCTCCTCCTCACCCTTCATTGCCTGGAGATGCTGCCCAGCTGCCCCGTGTGGGGCTGGCATCGGTCCTGCCTCAACGAACTGCCCTGGCAGACAGAGAAAGAGCCTCAACGGCAGCTTTATTTGGGGATTTTGCCTCAATTCCTGTTTCATCAACAAATTGCACCCCAAGGTGAGAGGCTGGCCCAGATCCTGCCAACACAGTCAAGTGAGATGGTGTGGTGAGGGGCAGCCACGGAGAGACAGAGACCCCCAGCACTGGCTCAGTGAGGACAGACTCTCCTAATTGCACTGGTCCTGACTGACACCTGCCAATGACCCCTGACAGGGGTTGGGCTCAGCCTGGTCTGTCCCAGCACCCTGGGAGGTGCCCAGCCTGGGAGGTGGCTGCTGCCCTCCAGCCAGGGGACAGGGATAGGCCCACTCTCACCCTGCAGGTGCAGCAGATGCTCCATCTAATGGCACCATGTCCCCAGGCTGGACCATGGGGGCACTGGCCACCAGTGGCTAAACACCAGAGTGGGGCAGGGTCAACCTGTGCCTGGGGCTCCTGAGAGCCAGAGCTAAGGGGTCCCCTGTGCTGGCACTGGCCCCCACACGGGGAGCTGTGTGGAAGGACCACATGCTTGCCCTCAGCACCCCATCCCTGCCCTCACCCTCAGCCCCCCAAAGCCCTGGGCCCCCCTTGTCCCCTCCTCGGGGCTCTCCAAAAGCCCTGGGCCCCGCAGTCCCTGCTCCCATCTCCTTCTGTGGAAGAGTCACAGCTTTTCCCTTTGCTGGGGTGGTGCCTCGAGGGGGTCACAGCATGAAAACAGAGTCATCCCCACACCCCACCCCGCTGTCCCCAGCAGCACCCAGGGGCACTCCCAGCTCTCCGTGCCACAGGGGCAGGGCTGGGTGCAACTGGCTGTGTTGCTGCTCCTTTCACTGGGTGGAAGAAAGGTGCACCCCGTGTCTCCCTCCCCACCCACCCTGCGGGGCTGCTCCCAGGGCGTCACCAAACAGGGACTCACCATGTTCAGGCTCGTACAGTGCCACCCAGTCACTCGGTGACTGTGCCTGCAGGGCTAGAGGCAGCAGGGACACAGGGGATGGCATGTCCCCAGCCGTGGGGAGAGAGGGGAGACACTCTGATGCTTTGCCTTCCCCCCTTATTTTTGTAGGTCCTACATAAACACGGGGAGAGCAGTGCACGGGCAGCGTGAGGTCGCACACAAAAGCAGCTGCCAGCCTGCTCTGCTCAGGGGGCTGCAGGGGGCAGAGGTGGAGGGTAAGACACTTGATGCCACCATGTGCTGGGTGGTGGGGGGGTCACGGTGGGGGCAGCCCAGGGGCTCAGATGTTCTGGCAGCAGGGGGACTGCCGGCCCTCCTGCTGCGTGGGCAGCACCCGGATGGGCTCAATGGTGGTGCTGGGGCCGAACTCCGACTCCGGCTGCCCAGTGATCTGCCTCTGGGACACGATGCGGTAGATCTCTGCCAGCAGAGAGAGGAAGGGAAGGGAAAAAATAATGCTTTAAGTATGTATGTCAGTGGGGGACCTGCCCCCTCCCCAAACACACAGCTCCAGGGGTACAAATGCCCACATCTCCCCATCCAGGGAGCAGGATTTCACCCCAAATCCCACCCAGTACAGATGGAGTCCCCAGGATGAACAATGTCCAAAGCCATCGCTATCCCTGCCCTCTCCCTTTCCTGGCTGCCCCTTACCCGAGAGGATGTTGTGGAAAGCCGTCTCCACGTTGGTGGAGTCCAGAGCAGATGTCTCAAGGAAGGACAGCCCGTTCTTCTCTGCAAGGACAGGGCGAGCTCAGATGGGTTCTGTGAGCTTGAGCCAGATGGGACGGGATGGGATGGGATTGGACGGGATGGGGGAAGGTACCTGCGAAGCTCCTGGCCTCGTCGGTGGGCACGGCCCGCAGGTGCCGCAGGTCGCTCTTGTTGCCCACCAGCATGATGACGATGTTGGCGTCCGCGTGGTCCTGCAGCTCCTTCAGCCAGCGCTCGGCGTTCTCGTACGTCAGGTACTTGGCGATGTCGTAGACGAGCAGGGCTCCTACCGCCCCCCGGTAGTAGCTGGGGACAGCGAGGGGATGGGGTCACAGCAGGGCCTGGGCGGGGGCAAGGTGGGGAGCAAAGGAAACTCACGCTGAGGTGATGGCGCGGTACCGCTCCTGCCCCGCCGTGTCCCAGATCTGAGCCTTCACCGTCTTGTTGTCCACCTGGATGCTCCTCGTGGCAAATTCCACCCCGATCGTGCTCTTGCTCTCCAGGTTGAACTCATTGCGGGTGAAGCGTGACAACAGGTTGCTCTTCCCCACCCCAGAGTCCCCAATGAGCACAACTGGGGGGGGCACAAGCACAGCATCAGCTCCCCTGGACACCCAGCAAAGGCACCCATCCCACAGCCTGGCAGGGACAGGGATCTCCCCATCTGCACCCACCCTGGACCCCACCTCTATCTCCTTCAGGAGAAGCTGCTGGGTGAGGGGCAAAGCAGAGCAGGATCAGCCGCCTCCACTCCTCCTGCTGGCATCACTGCTGCCCATAAATACCCCTCAAGAAAATTCCTGCCATCAATGGGAAGTTGCCAGGGGTTTCTGTCCCAGCCCTGAGGACAGGAAGGTGTCATATGCACTGATGTACCCAAAAGGGGGCAGAAAACCAGAGCCAGGACCTGTGCAGGAACAGCTAGGCCAGAGGTCAGGCAGAGCTGGGGCTCCTTGTTCCTACTTTCTGAGGCCTCCCACTCTGGGAGCACATAGGAGGACTTAAAGACATGGTCTGAAAGGAATCCTCCTCCTCCTCCTCCTCCGCTGCTGCTGGTCCAGCCCATCAGCTGGTAAGTCCCTGGGTGTGGGTTAAGTGCATTTTCTGCCTGTCCCAGATCTGGCCAGTTCCGGTAAAACCTGGTGCAACAGGCTCTGGGGAGCTTTATCAGGCACCTCCCCTGTCAAGTTTGTTGAGTTTATGACTCAACAGGTTTTTATTTTTATTAATTTATTTTTAATTCCCTCACTGCCAACCCTGTTCGTTCCCCAGGTGCACTCAGACACCTGACTTTGCCCCCCTCCCGTGGGACACTTCTCCCCACCATGGTCAGACAACAACTGAGGTTATGACCATCCAGTGACCACGATGGGGAGGACACAAGAGCAGCAGCACCAGCAAGGGACCACCAGGATGCTGTACACTGCAGGAGCTACAGCAAGGCACAGCTACCCTCAGCCAAGGCTCAGCAGACACCATCCTCCAGCATGTTGCTCCCTGTCCTGGATAATCCCTGCCCACCAGCTCTAGCTCACAGACATGGCTCCCTTGCACGGATTGGGGTGCAGCACCTTCAACAATGCAGCCATCCCCTTGCCAAAACCCTCGGTGAAGGGCAGCCAGCAAACAGCTTGGCTCCAGGAAGCCCAACAGCCCATGGAGCAGGTCCCTGGGGTCACCAAGGACAGCTGGAAAGCACCTGAGCCTCACTGGCAATCCCCGTGTCAGGACAGTCAGTGACAGAGGGAAGGGCAGCTCCTCCAGAGCAGCACAGAATGGTTTGGGTGGATGGGACTTTAAAGCCCATCTTGTCCCACTCCCCGTCACGGACAGGGACATCTTACCATAGAGCAGGCTGCTTCAAGCCTTATCCAACCCAACCGTGGACACCTCCAGGGATGGGGCAGCTACAGCTTCTCTGAGCAACCTGCCCAGTGCCTCACCATCCTCAGAGGGAAGAATTTCTTCCCAGTATCCCATCTAACCCTGCCCTCTGGCAGTGGAAGCCATTTCCCCCTTGTCCTGTTACTCCAGGCCCTTGTCCCAAGTCCCTCTCCAGCTCTCTTGGAGCCCCTTTAGGCCCTGGAAGGGGCTCTCAGGTCTCCCTGGAGCCTTCTCTTCTCCAGGTGAACCCCCCCAGCCTGGCTCCAGAGCAGAGGGCTGCAGCCCTTGGAGCAGCTCCATGGGCTTGTCTGGACTCACTGCAGCAGCTCCACATCCTTCCTGTGCTGGGGCCCCAGGGCTGGAGGCAGCTCTGCAGGGGGGAGTCTCATCTCAGTGGAGCAGAGGGGCAGAATCCCTGCCTTGCCCTGCTGCCCGTGCTGGGGGATGTGGCCAGGACAGCATTGGCTTCTCAGCTGCTGCTCACTGCATGGAGGTCTGGCAGGACTGTGACAGTCTGGAATAACATGGACCAGCCAACAGGAAAATGCAGGCCAGTGATGAGCCAGGCTTGTTAACGCTTCCTGAGCATGGAAGCTTTGATCTGGGCTCAGTCCTTAACCAAAGGGAAGTTGCTGCTTCCCCAGCTAAACTCCCAACTGCAACTCCCCGGCTGCAACCCCCATCCCGGCAGTGCCATGAGATCCAGAGGGCTTTGGACCATACCATGGCTGCAGGGAAGGGGTGTGTGGGCAGGGTCCTGCAGCCTCCAGGGAAAATGTGCTGAGCTCCATCACCCTGAGCCTGAAGGGCTCGAGGGGCTGGAGCAGCAAAAGCATTTGACACACACCATCCTCATCGCCTCCAAACACGCATCCTGCGAGCACCAGTGAACATCCTCAGCACACCGTGTCCCACTGCAGGGGAGGGGATGGAATCAGCCTGGTACCTCCACAAAGGGCCCCAAGGAAGGCTCCCAGAAACAGCCATGCCCAGAGCTGTGCCTCATCCATCCTGAGCCCCTCCAGCAGCATCAGGGCCTTCCCACAAGCCCAGCTGGAACGAGCACAGTGCTTCACAACAGCTGACACTCCTGTCTCAGTGAAACCTGGAATAACGCTGCTTTCCAGCCGTGGTCGTGTCCCTTCTCTCAGGGGAGAAGCTGAGCTGTTGGAGCCCAGGAGCACTGGCCCAGCTGCATGCCCCTGGACACAGGGAATGGACAGGCATGGGAGGACCACGAGCCGGAGCCCCCTCAGAGGTGTGTGGCCGGGGGAGCTCCTGCCTGGGTGACTCGCTCAAGGCACCACCCAGCACCAGAGTTTCCCCCTCACCAGGTCCTAGAATAACTCCAAGAGGAGGATTTTCCTGGGCAGAGGCCAGGGGAGGTGTGTGAGGAGCCAAGGGCTACCGGCGTGTCGCTGGCTGGAATTACGTCGTGTCGGTGGCTGGAATTACTCGGGGCCTTTCGGGCAAGGCCGTGTGGGCCGGCTGACTCACCCGACGGGGAGCTCACGCCCCAGATTATATGGCTCGGGAGGTTGTGGCATGTCTAAGATGTCCCCTGGCTTTGCCAGCACCCGCTCTGGCCCAAAATGTCCCCTTGCTTCTCCAGCATCTGCTCCGGTCACAGCAGATGGTAGGGGAGCCTGGCATAGACAGGGATGGCGATGTTCCACAGGGTTGCTGGGCTCCCACAGCCAGGAATGCCAACACTGTGTCTCCAAGGGCCAGTCCCTGTCCCCCTGTGCACTTCGGAGGTGTCCCACCAGGACCAGCACCAGGAAGGACAACCCCAGATCCCAGGATCCTTCCCCTCCACCAATGCCGGGGGGTGGCACAGCTTTCCCTCCTGGGGCCAGGGGCCAGTGCAGCACCCACAGAGCCCCACAGACCACCTCACCCACTCGGCCTAGGGACCAGCACCCATCCCAGCCACGGCTACCTCTCCCAGTACGCTGCACTCAGGCAAGGGCTCCAGCCCACATCAGTAATGAGCTGCTGTAATTAGCACTGGGACCACAAACCACCAGCCCTGCTCTGAGCAAACCCTCAGACCGTGGCAGCGTTCCAACCCCAGTCCCACCAGTACCCACCCCCTGCCCAGCACGGGGAAGCACCACAACAAGTCCACGTGCTGGCCCCCAGCACTGGGGACTGGGTGCTACATCCCCTGCTACAACCCCAGCTTCCAGCCCCATCCCAAGGGTGCTGCATGGAGCCAGCCCTGCCGGCAGAAGGCTGAGACAGGCACAACTCATTGCAGGCATGGCCGGCACAGCACAGGCAAGAGACCCACCTTTGAAGAGATAATCGTACTCATCGTCCTTGCCCCGCATCTCGCCCAGCACCGCAGCCCCACTCCCACTGGGCCAACTGGGATTTCCGGGCCTTACCCAGCCCCGGCAGGACCTGTTCCACGCCCCCCATTGGTGGCCACAGCCCTTCCTGCTCCACATCCATTGGCAGCTGGGGCTGCCCGTCATAGCCCAGGTGTGCTCACCTGGGCCAGGTAAGGGGGGGCAGGTTCTGCACAGCAGCAGGGACAGGCCACCACCCCTGTGTGCCACTGACAGGGACAGTGACAGCCACACACTCCACACAGAACCGTGGCTGGGACAGGGAGCTGGGCAGGGCGTGTCTGGCACGGTGCAAAGGGAAAGTGAGCAAAGACACGGAGAATCCAGCAGGAATTTCTGAGGGGTTTTGGATAACTGGCAGAGGCATCATCATTTAGACTGATGAAGTCCAAACGGGGGATGTGGACTGGGAAAGGCTGCTTGGGGAGGGGTTGCAGGGGGAGCATGGATTTGAGGTGGGAGGGGGCACAGAGGAACCCTGGCATCGGGTGGGAGGGGGCACAGGGGGCCAGGGAATTCATCTGTGCTGCTTTGGAGGCCACTGTGTCTTCAAAGGTGAAGGTGGGGACCCAGGCAGTCAACCACAAACATGCAGGAATTCCAGCTCAGCAAACCTGCATTTCACAAGTCCTTTAATGATTGTGTCACCCCTGCTCTGGACACAGAGCTGTTCCTGGCCCTGTGGCACCAGGCCCTGCACCGAGTCCTGTCCCACCATGCAGACAGCAGGGACTTTCACTTGGTCTTGCTGTCACACGCCATGTGTGAGATGGGACAGAACGGAGCAAAGGGCTGAGTCCTGCCACTCACTCCTCAGGGCTTGGCTCAGCTCCAGAGCAATCCCCGGCAGGATGGACACCCGTGGGTCAGCCACATCCCCAGCTTGTGGCACAGGAGCAACTCCAGGGCCAGAGGCAATCTGAGAGGCTCCTGTTGCTGGCATGACCCTGGCCAGAACCTCCTGGCTCCTTCCCCAGCAGCGCCTTGGAGGTATCCCGGTCCTCTGTCCCGCAGGTCCAGAGGGACTGGGACAGTGCATGATGGTGGTAATAGTGATACTAATCAGGGCTTGGCAAAAACACAACAGAGAGAGAAGAGCTCCCGGCACTGGTGCTTCTCACCATTTATGGCAGAATTTGGCCCCTGTGTGGGCTGCTGGTCCCCACTGCACCAGGACAGGGGTGGCACTGCAGGCAGCACAGCCTGTGCTGGTAGCCAGAGGCAGACCCAGCTCTATGCCACTGGCATGTCCCGGGGCTGTGGGGTTCCCTGGGGGCTTCTCAGGGTGCCTGGCCGGCTCAGAGGGCCACACAGCATGGGCGCCTTTCCACCTGTGCTGGGGCCGTGCTTGCAGGGCTCTCGCTGGCAAGGGACACCGTGTTGCTTTGGCTGCTCCTCTGCTTCTGTTTCTGCACTTTGTGGAAGATCTCTGCAAAAGAAGAGGTGCAGAGGGGTCTGTGTGTCGGCCCAGGCCCCCCGGGGAAGCAGGGACAGCCTCAAGCCTGCAGCCCCTGCTGTTCACCCGTGGTTCTCCTTCCCCTCTCCACAGCAGAGGGGTGAGTTGAGGGGTGACAAAGGAGCAGCTCTGCCAGGTTGCATCCCTGTGGCACCAGGGGAACACCCTGTGCTTGGGCAATTTCCTCTTGCCCAATCTGGGATTAGTGCTTCGCCCAGTGCTGGGGCTGGCAGCTCACTGGGCCAGGCTGGCTCGGCACAGCCCAGCACAGCATGGCACAGCACAGCATGGCACGGCACGGCACAGCCCAGCATAGCATGGCACAGCACAGCATGGCACGGCACAGCCCAGCACAGCATGGCACGGCATGGCACAGCCCAGCACAGCATGGCATGGCACAGCATGGCACGGCACAGCCCAGCACAGCATGGCACGGCACGGCACAGCCCAGCACAGCATGGCACAGCACAGCACAGCATGGCACGGCACGGCACGGCATGGCACGGCACGGCACGGCATGGCACAGCCCAGCACAGCATGGCACGGCACAGCCCAGCACAGCATGGCACGGCACGGCACAACCCAGCACAGCATGGCACAGCATAGCATGGCACGGCACAGCATGGCACAGCACAGCCCAGCACAGCATAGCACAGCACAGCATGGCCTGGCATGGCATGGCCTGGCATGGCACGGCACACCTGGCTGCCCCGGTGCTGCTGGCTGCCCTTCCCAGAGAGCTGCTCCTGCATAAGCCAAGAATCACTCCCCTCCACCCCTGTCTTCCCAGGTCTCCACGGCCAGTTCAGCAGGGTGCTGGAGACGTTGAGTCAGGAGCCAAGACAACAGGAAGGGGACTGCAGATTATGGGGGAGAAGGAGCCCCTGGGGCTTCGGGAATGCCCAGGGGCCATGAGAACAAAGCCCCGGGTGTGGGGAGTGAAACGCCCAGCACCGAAGGCTGGAAACCAAACCAGCCAGAAAGACAACACTGAAACCAGCCCCAAAGAGCTCAGGTGGGGCAGGGCAGAGGAGAGGAGCTCTGCACATCCTTTGCCCAGCACTGCATCCCCACTGCAGGCCCAGGACCCTGCTGCACCACAGCACCAGTGCCCGTACCCTTCAGGATGGTCTCGAATGCCTGCTCGACGTTGGTGGAGTCCAGCGCTGAGGTCTCCACAAACAGCAGCCCTTTGTTGTCTGCAAGTAGAGGAGCCCCCTGAGACAATGCAGACCCCAGAGAGGGCACAGCTGCACTCTAGAGCCCCTTTAGAGGGGTTCAGGTGCCTGCACTGATGTGGGTCCCTGCTGCTGGGGGGCTCCCAAGCCCCCAGCCCCTTTAGTGGGGTGCCAGCCTGTACCTGCAAACATTTTTGCCTCCTCCATGGGCACCTCTCGAGCCTGTGCGAGGTCGGTCTTGTTCCCCACCAGCATGACGACAATGCTGGCCTCGGCATGGTCATAGAGCTCCTTCAGCCAGCGGTCCACCACATCATACGTCTGGTGCTTGGTGATGTCAAACACGACCAGGGCACCCACGGCCCCCCGGTAATACCTATGGCAGAACCCCACCATCAGCCCATGCTCCGGACACCCCCGTCAGCATCTCACCCATAGGGCTCAAGGACGAGGGCATCACCCTCCAGGTCCCAGAGGATTCCGGGCGTCCCATCCTTACGCTGACGTGATGGCGCGGTACCGCTCCAGCCCCGCAGTGTCCCAGATCTGAGCCTTCACCACAGCATCTCCCACCAGGATTGTGCGGGTGGAGAACTCCACACCAATGGTGGTGCGGCTGTCGTGGTTGAACTCGTTGCGGGTGAAGCGGGAGAGCAGGTTGGTTTTGCCCACTCCGGACTCCCCGATCAGGACGACTGTGGGAGGAATGAGAAATCCCACTGGACTGCCCCACTACTGGCACTGGCTGCATGGGCACCACTCATCGCCCAGTGACCCCAGACCAGGCACAGAGCTGGGCAGGCGTGTGGACTTAGCACCTGGTGTGTTTGCCCTCAGCAAACTGGGGTCTGTCCCCGTGCCACGAGCTCTCAGCCTCTCAAGCGTGGCTGAGCCAAGCCATGCTCCCTATCTGCTGGTACAGTCCCAGAGCTGTTCAAAAGGGTCACAGCTACCAGGCTCTGGGCAGCAGGAGCAGGGCAAGGATGCCGGTGGGCCCTGGGTCACCCTGTTGCAGTGGGCACCCAGGATGGGTGGCACACCAGAGCCTGTCCATCTCTGCTTGCCCAAGGGGAGCTCTGAGCCCCTGTGGGGTCTGGCCAGTAGCACCCAGCAGAGACATGGGATGCTAGGGCCCTGTGCCTGAGGAGCTCAGGCTGGAAGGTGTGAGGCTGTGCCTCTGTTTCTCCACCCTAGGTTTGACACCCATGTCCTCTCCTCTGCATGTGCCACCACCCTGGTCACCACAGCAGGGTGACTTCTCAGTGCCTGCTGCTCATGGGGGTTACAGCCTCACACAGCGTTTATGTCTCACATGCTCAACCCCAGCTGTCACAGCCCCTACACCTCACACCAGCAGTTCACCCAGCACCCCACCTGAAGCCTTGGGGTGTGTGGATCTCCCCATGACTCTGTGGATCCCAATACCGCCTGTCAGCCCTGGCCTCACTGCTGTCAGCTGGGGACACGGCCAAGGCCAGTCCCTGCTCCCCAGTTCCGACCCTTTGCAGCTCCCAGTGCCCATCACAGCTGCGGGGACAGTCAACGACGTCCCGGTTCAGGACACAGCAGCCCCGGGGGGAAACCACCCCAGTTCCCTCCCCGCAGCCCCTGGCCTCCTCCTCCATCCCTTTGGGGGAAGGGGGCTCGCACCGAGCGCAGGAACTCACCCTTGAAGACAAAGTTATAATCCTCCTCGGCGCTGCCCATATCGCCCCGGCTGCCGCCCGCCCTCGCGGGGCCAGCGCTGGGTTTCCTCCTTCCCGCTGCCAAGCCTCGAGCAGACGGCGGGGCGGGCCGAGCTCCCGGAGGCGCCGAGGGAGGAGACGGAGCGGGCAAAGGTTCCTCTCCGTCGGGGAGCGGGTGGGAAAAGCGAGGGGTGTCCAGCGGGGCGCGAAGGGCGGCGGCGGCGGGGTCGGCCGGGCTGGCAGCGCAGCGCGGCCCTTGACTCGAGGGGTGGGACCGGGTGTCGCAGCGCAGGTTGGGCAGGTAGTGTCACCCCTGGGACCGTCACGGGGCGGCCGGAGGAGGAGCCGGGGCCTGATCCTGCCTGAGCGCGGGGCAGGCTGGGGCAGCGCCAACAGGATGGTCAGCATGGGCAGTGAGGGCTGCGAGGGCAGCGTGGGCAGAGCGGGGCAGTGTGGGCAGCGGCGGGGGCGAGGGCAGTCGTGGCAGCAACAGAGCCCCCCTCCCCAGCTCAGCTCCTGCCGGCTCTGAACGTTCCCTTGCCTCTGCTGCCATCGTGTGAAAGTTGGGAAAACTGGGATGGGAAGGAGCCCCCGCTGCACCCCCTCCCCACTACCCCAGAGCGGCTGGGCAGGGCTGGGGGGGGGGGTTCGGCTCTCTTCTATCTCTCCCCCTTGACACCAGCCCCGTTTTTCCCTTGGGTGTCTGTTCACTGCAGAGCAACAGAAACCCCAAAACACTGCCCAGGCCCCCCAGCCTGGCCGGGATGCTTCACTCCACCAGCTGCCCCCTTTTATTCACAACAGACACAAGCATCAGACACATTTTTATTACCCCCTGCTTTTGTGCTTCCCCCACCTTATTTTTAAGGCCACACCAGTGCTCTGGGATGCCCATGGGGCCGCTCACCCTCCACCCATGACAGTGATGGTGTCCAAGCCTGGCAGCACCTCCGAGCCCTCCGCTGCCCTGCTCAGGATGCGGCCACCTGTGTGAGTGGCTCCTCCAGGTACTGCACCAGTGCCTGCGCCTGCAAGCAGAGAGCAGTGTCAGTTGTGCCCAGGCGGGGATTGCCACCTTCGTGCCCACTGCCCACGTGCTTGTTGTAATTTCTATTTCAGTTTAGAGCCTTAAAAAGGTGTGGTGTGGTGCCTGGGGGGGCATGGGGGACAGAGGAGCCTTTGCAAGGAGGAAAGAGGCAACCCAGGCACAGCAGCTTCCTCCATCCCTCCCATTCCCATCCTCAACAGCTCTTTCCCACACCACAGCAGGGACTCAGCCCTGCGGCCCCCCCCAGCCCCCTCCCCACCAGCATTACCTTGGCCTTCAGCATCCCAAATCCCACTGTTTCCTTGGCATACATGCAGAGCAGCAGGTTTGCCACTCGTGTGATGGCCACTCGCCCCTCCTGCCCAGGGAGAAAGAGCATCTGTCACATCCCAGCTTGGCCCGGACCATGGGCAGGGTCCCGGGGAACCCCCAGTACCCCAGGGAGGGGAGGGCAGCCCCGAGCCCCACGCACCATGCAGTCCATGAGGATGAATTTGAGGTTGTCCTCATTGAATGCCTGGTGCCCGTTCTTGTCGTAGGCCACCCAGATGTTACTGGCGATGGCTGCAGTGACCCTGGCATCGGTGTCCCCATAGCCAGAGTAGGCCAGCAAGGACCCCTCATTGTTCAGGAGCCTGGAAACGACACAGGGGGGTGAACTGGTGCCTCTAAACCCAGTGGGGCACCAGACCCCACTGCAGCGCCAGGGGCAGAGCAAAGCCCTGCCCAGTCCCGAGTGCTGCTCCCTGGACACCCCCACTTTGCAGGGATTTGGGCAGGGGGGGTTCAAAGCCAGGAACCTCTTGGGTGTCCCCGGGCCCAAGCAGGGCTTGGGTGGCTGTGTCTGTTGAAGCACAAGCCTGGTAGGCAAATCCTGTGCAGTGTGCATGGCCCTGGCACAGTGCATGGGGACCACAACACTGCACACCCCTGTGTCAGGCACGGCCCCAGCACCGCCCACAGCCCAAGACCATGCAGGGTGTGTGGCCTCAGCCCCAGGCATACCACCGGCAGGGCCCTTCACCCTCCTGGGCCAGGACAGGGAGCAGCCCTGGGAAGGGGCAGGGACAGGAAGCACCCCAGGCAGGGAAAGGAGCAGGGGCAGGAAGCATCCCTGGGACGGGACTGGAGCAGGGGCTGGGGGCAGGAGCAGGGGCAAGCAGCATGCCTGGGCAGGGCCTAGGAGCATCCCCAGGGCAGGAGCAGGGACAGGGGATGGGGCAGGAACAGGGGTAGGGCCAGGAGCAATGGCAGGTAGCATCCTCAGGCTGGGAAGGCATCTCTGGGAAGGGAAAGCAGTATTCGCAGGGCAGGGCAGGGCTGGGGCAGAGGCTGGGGCAGGAGCAAGGGAAGGCAGCATCCCTGGGCAGGGACACGGGCTGGGGCAGGGCTAGGCAGCATACCTGGGCTGGGCCTGTGAGCATCCCCAAGGCAGGGGCATGGGGTGGGGGCAGGGACAGGGGCTGGGGCAGGAGCAAGGGCAGGCACAGCATCCCCGGGGGGGCAGCGGCAAGGAGCATTTCCCGGGCAGGGACAGGAGATGGGGCAGGAGCAAGGGCAGGGACAGGGAATGGGGCGGAAGCAAGGGCAGGGGCAGGCAGGGGAGGCATCTCCGGGCAGCGGAAGCAGCATTCCCAGGGCAGGGCAGGGCGAGGGCAGGACGAGGGCAGGGGCTGGGTGCATCCCCCGGGGCAGCAGCAGGAACAAGGGAAGGCAGCACCCCCGGCCAGGGACAGGATCCCCCCTTCGCACCGCCCGCCCGGTGCCCGCCGCAGGCCCCATGCGGGGGGAAGCCGCCCCGCTCCCGCAGTGCCCCCCGCACTCACAGCGTGCTCTGGACGCCGCCGGTGTTGGCCTGGCTGAGCACCTGCGTCAGGGCCTTGGGCCGCAGCATGGCCGCCCAGGCTGCGCGGGCGGGGCCGGCGCGGGGCTGGCGCGGGGCCGCGCCGCGCCCGGAGCATCCCGGGGGCTGTAGTTCCCGGCCGGGCCCGGACCCCCAGAGGGGCCTCGGCGCGGGCGTGGGACCGCGGTGACACCGCGGGGATCCACGATGGAGCCGCGTACTGCGGGGGTCATTGGGGGCACCGGGGGACCCCTGTGGGCAGCACCGCCTCCCCGCTCTGTCCCTCCCCGCTCTGCCCGTGCCCGCTCTGCCCGTGCCCGCTCTGCCCGTGCCCGCTCTGCCCGTGCCCACTCTGTCCCTCCCCGCTCTGTCTCTCCCCGCTCTGCCCCTCCACCCCTTTCCTCCCCCCTTTGTCCCCCGAGCACCCCCCGAGCCGCCCACCCTGGCCCTCCGGGCCGCCTGGGGGCGCTGTCGCGGGACGCGGGGAGGGGGCCGGGGCGGCGCTCGCTGGTCTCTGTGGTAGCGGCGGCCCGGGCTGGCGGCGGGCGGCGAAGATGGCGGAGCCGAGCGGCGGCGGCGGCGGCGGCGGCGGCCCCGGGGCCGGGCCCGGCGGGGAGGGCCAGGCGGGGCCCGGCGGGGCGCTCATCCGCGTCACCGTGAAAACCCCCAAGGACAAGGAAGAGATCGTCATCGCGGACGGCGCCTCCGTGCGCGAGGTGAGGGCGGGGGCGGGCCGGAGGGGGCGGAGGGGCCTGGCGGGGGCGGAGGGGCCTGGCGGGGGCGTGAGGAGCGGGGCGGGGGGGGGGTGGTTCGGGGGGGTTCACGGGG